>JAENPR010000065.1:1200000-1723808 GCA_018135685.1 Themeda triandra | reverse complement strand
TTTCACCTATCCAAGAACTTAAATGACTAAACCGTCCTTGGCTAAAAAGAATAAGCCCCTCTCCATAAGTCACCGCCATGTGGGGCCCACATGTCATATTCTTCTTCCTCCTTATGCCATCTTCCATTGCTGAACCTGAATAGCATCTGCAACGAGCAGCAACAGCAGCAACAACACATGGCCTTGGCGGTGGCGAGCAGCTCATGGCCTAGGCGATGGCGAGCACCGCGCAGCAGCAGCAAAGCGACCGGGAGCCTGTCGAGCAGTAGCAGCACGCGACAGCAGAGCACACGGCCAGCGCCAAGTGGAAGTGGCACTGAGCTTCTTCTTCGAGTCCAGCCGGAACCTTAGCTCCGCCTCCTGAGCTTGAGGGGCGAGGAGCGGAGGGCTTTCGCGGCGGCAGAGCTGGGGCGTAGGGGCCGACGGACCGACGAGCGTGCTCGTCAGTCGCGAGGAACAGAAGTGCTCACGACGGAAGGGTAGGGATCGATATGTTCCATGTGGCAGGGGTAGTCTAGTCCATTTCGGTGCCAGAAGAGATAAAAGATTAAAGAAAATATAGAAAATGGAGAAAATGGCCGAAATCCTAAATCAAATCTTGAAACAATTTGCATCCCCAATCCTAAATTTTGAAAATGCATTTAACCGAGTACTAAATTGCGGCTTGCGGAATTAAGTCCTAAATATTGAAATTTCTCGCATCAAACGGTCGGGACTCAAGAATTCCGTGAAGGGTTCTCCAAAATCAATCCGTTCTTACAAAAATCTGCCTACAATTTTTGTGCTAGCCCTCCCAAAACAGCATGGGGCATGGCAATGCAAAGAATCGCGCAAGCAGTGTCTAGCGTGGGGTGTGGACTGTGAGCAAAAGCGGCCCCGGTGCACAGCATGCAAATATGCAATGCAACGAGTGTCCACAGTCCATTCTCCACGGCTTGGGATTGGGGAATCTTTGCGAGTGGACGGTAGGGGCCATCCATCGATGATCGATCATCGGGGGAAGCTCTCAAGTGCATCACCCTTTTCATAATGTTGTGCCCCTCCCCTCGTTCTTAAATGAGGCACTCCTCTTTTCCTCTTTTTAATCTTTACACGTCGTTGCCGCGCTCATTCTCCCGTCAAATCAAGCAAGCGCAACAACCCATCCTCATCATTGGCACGCGGCTAAAAAACAAGCAATTGCAATTTGCCGCGCGACGCCATTAGCGGTGATGATTTGGTGGCGCTAATCGTACGAGAATGCCCATCATTAGGAGCGTTGATGGAGGGATTAGTATATAGTAGTAGTAGTTAACATTAACCAACGCGCCGCAAATATCATACACCTGCAGGTGGCTCTGATTTGGACGGATGTTGTGTGTGGATACATATATTTATGTGTCATGTGTGTGCGTCTTTGCCGCTGCGGTTAGTGTGGCTTTTAAAATAATGAAAATGTGATGGGAAGCTGCCGTTCCCTTCTAAAAAAGTTGCACATATCTTAAAGCTCATGCCAGGCCTTGGGCCATCGAAATCCAGCCCAGGTCTGAAACGTTTGTGAACGCGCTGCTTTGCCGTCCGTCCGTCCGCTGCCCTGCATGCTTGCCTCCGTACGCCGTCGTCAAGTCTCGCAAGGACCAGATTAAAAAAAGAAAAAGTGGCAAGTACTCGTATATGACTACGCCGATCCGCCGTATACGTCCGTATAGCACCCGCACTCCCGATTCCCCTCACTCGTGAAATCAAAAATTGCTCGATCCTATTTCTTCGGTCTCCGTCATCATCGCGCGTAGCCGCGGAGGCGATTCCCGGCAGCGGTAGGTGGCGGGCGGGCACCCGTCGAGGTGCCCGCGTGGCCCGCCGGCTTCGACGGAGCCGCCGGCGCTGCTGTTCGAGATGGAGATGGGGACGAAATAAAAATCTGGATTATCGTTCTTCCTCTTACAGGAGATCTAGAACTGCCCTTGCATCACCTTGTGCGATTCTTGACCTCTTGTTCCTAGAACAAAAGTTGTAAATATCCTTAGTGACAATACCAACCTTGTCATAGCCTCCATATCTACATTGAAGAACATCTCTTATGACATGCTTACGGACTCCAGCAGCTTCCAACAACATGATCTCATTTATATGGAAATCCTTAATCTTCCTAAGTGAGACCAAAGGAACGGAACTTCGTCAGGCATGGCTAGGCGATGGTTATGCTCTTCCACAAAATTATTCACGAACCATACTCCACGAGATCTGTCTAGTCTAATATCAAGTAATGCACTGCAATCACATCGAGTCGGGCTCGTGGTCTACGGCCGTACTCCTCCTTGTCCAGCCATTTTCCATCTCACTCCCTTCTCTAGAACACACAAACCGCCAATTTGAACACAATTTTCCCGAATGCTTCAAATATCTCACTTTCTCCTTTCTAACACTGAAACCCTTGTCCTTTGCATAATTATTATAGAATGAGAATGCCTCATCTTCACTCGTAAATGTCTTACTTGCTATGCTCCGAAGTCATCCGTTTTTTTCACCCGTCCCCAACATTGCCAGCTTTACGAAAATGAAAATGGATACCGTTTCGCTCAATACTTGACATCATACATTACTAAATTGGACATCAGTTGCACAAAAGTTTGTTATTGATTTACCTTTGCATAGTTGGCCTCGCCACCAACAGCATCTGTATCATATAATGTACTGTCATCACCATCCTCAAAACCACTATCATCACCTGTCCCAAGATCAAAGAAAAAAATTCTCCTCACATCCAGCATCACCGATATTGTGCATGGCAGATTCATGTAGTGTATCCCTAATAACAGGTTGTTTAAGTTGCATCCTTGCATTTTCAAACCATGTGCACTACCCCAACAAAATGGATGCACAAAGCATGATGCGTACCTGGTTTCCAGGCCCTCTCATCCGCCGTGGAAGCTCCCTGCCTCATCGGCGGGGCTAGCAGCACCGTCCATGGCACAGTCGTCGCGCTGGCCATCCTCGCACACTTCAAAAACGGACAGCAGCTGTCGACGAACTTCCATGCCGCCGCCAGCACAACGAGATGGGATCGGTGGAGTAGGGGGAGGAGCCGCCGAACCTGGTGCCTCCGGATCTGGCGCCCTGCGCCGGCGACCCGGTTGGCGCGAGCGGGAGCGTGGCGCGGACAGCGCCTACCGTCCCGGTGGCCGGTGGGGGCGCGGACGGGCGCCTACCACGGCCGGTGGCGCGGCGGGGCGCGGGCGTGCACCTTCTTCCCGGGCGTGGCGCGTCGAGGCCATGGTGGCACGGACGGCCGCCTCCTCGGCGGGTGTGCCTGTCTTACGCGGGCCGCCGGCGCTCCGAGCGTTGGGGCGCGGACGGACGGGGAAGAAGGCGCGACGAGCACGATGGGGTTGCGGTGGCCGGTGCCATGGCCGCCGCGCCCGAGAATCGCCACGGGCCGGTGTGCCTTGCGTCGTGGCAGCAACTGGCGCGTCGACCGGGGCAGCGGATGGTGGGGGACGGAGGCGCCGCGAGGGCGATGGAGGTGCGGCGGCCGGTGGCATGGCCGCCTGCCGCTGCCCGGGAATCGCCGGCGGCGGCTACGCGCTACGAGGACGGAAGACCGATGAAATGGGATCGAGGATTTTTTGATTTCGGGTGAGGAGGAATCGGGTCTGGTGCGGCTATACGGGTAGACGTATACGGCGGATCGAACGTACGGACGTATACAAATCGAGTACTTGCCACTTTTTGTTTTTTAATCTAATCCTTGCAAGACTTGACGACGGCGTACGGAGGCAAGCAGCGAGGGCACGGACGGACGGACGGACGGCAAAGCAGCGCGTTCACGGACGTTTTAGACCTGGGCTGGATTTCGATGGCCCAAGGCCATGCAGACTTTAAGATTCGTGGCAACTTTTTTAGAAAGGAGTATCGGAGCGTTCAAATGTGATTAGTTTAGCTTTGAAGCTTCGTAGCAAGCGAATATGAGATGCGGCAATCATAAGCGTTGTATGTAGGAGTATGTACGTATCTCTCTGCGGGCGGGATGGAATGGAATTCATTAAAAAAAACTGCCTCGCCGTCGCCGTCGCCGTCGCCGCATGGCTATTATGCGGTTCGGCGCCGCGCCGGCCACGAGTCCCTCTTCGCCGTGCACTGGCGACTCGGAGATGCCGTGACTGTCACGAGGTGCTGTGCGGCGTCAGTTATGGGCCTGTACGCGTTTCATTGATTGGACGTACCCCGTGCCACCACCAGAAAGTAAGAGCAGCGCAACTGTACGTGTATAATCTGCCAGCGTCTCATGTCCACGCACGCACGGTTACTTCAGATTCAGGTTCAGGTATTGACAGAGATGGTCCTTGCTGCCAGGATCTTGGTACCGTCAGTGTTGTTATCCTAGCATCGGTACGATGAGAAGCAATTCATTATCCATCAATCTCAAACACAGTGCGTTTTCCCCCCTCACGTCCTCACTTGTACGGGCGATCGTTTACACTGTCTTTCTTTTTTTTTTCGAGTGTTTCATTAAGCGAGAATAAGCCCTTACACCCAAAGCAAGATAGCCGTAGGCTTACCGAACCCGAACGCACTCACACCCTCCCACAAGCTCGCACGTGGTTGTGTATTACTGATCAATGATAAAAACTCCGAAAGAAAGCATCTAGTCCTAAACACCTTGCCTTCTAGCCTCCAGCACACTTAGCCTCCTGAACCCCGCCGAGGTCCAGAGACCAGCTTCCTCAAAAATTACGGACAGTAGATCGGAGGGTGATCTCGATGGACCATCGAACGTGCGCGCATTGCGCTCTTTCCACAGCGTCCAACCGACCAGCATGAGAAGGGCGTCAAACGCTCGCCTGATGATCCTTGGTAGCGGCCGTCGAGACTCCATCCACCAGTCAAAGACATTCTGTTGACGCACCGACACCAGACCCTGCAGGTGGAAGGCTGACAAGCATAGGGACCAGACCTCTCTGCTGAAGACGCAACCAAGGATAATATGATCTATCGTCTCATCCTGTTGGTCACAAAGGACGCACGTGCAGTCATCCTGGAGACCATGGCGCCAACGACGGTGGGCTGTCCAACAACGCCCATGCATGACGAGCCAAAAGAAGAACTTGACGCGTGGAGGCGCCGAAGTTTTCCAAAGCACCCGCGCCCCCGGCGGTCGCGAACAACCGAGGAACATAGCCCCGTAAGCCGAAGCCGCCGAGTAGCCTCCGTCCGCACTTAAACGCCAGGCAAAGGTGTCGGGCACTCCCGGTGTGAGTTGTACCTGTTGCAGACGGTGTGACAGCAAGACAAACTCCGCGATGAGTCTCGCCGTTCGCGGCCCAGAAATATGATCGTTTACACTGTCATCTAATAAATCGCTTTAAGTTTTGGAACAGAGACGCTAAGAGCAGGAGTCTTCTCTAAGAGACTAGACATAGAGACGTTAAGCTAGCTGGAGCTTTGTAATACCAGCCACGGCTGTGGAGCAGCCATTGCAGTAGCATGAATCTCAGAGCCGTCCCGTCTACAAACAGCTATTCGCTCGCCTCGAGTGGTTTTGTACGTATACCTCTGTTTTCTTCCTTTTTTCCTAGTGTTTCCTAGTAATGCAGTTATGCATAGTCTTTGGGTCTGTCCCGGAGAAGACGACGGTGAATTTTTTTTTATTTTTAGCATTTTTTGAAAACTATTTACGAGATATGTCACGGAGAAAAAAAACTATTTTTAAAACTAGTAGGTTTTTAACGCGCCCATGCGAAGCGCGGCTTTTACCCGAACCGCGCTTGCATGGAGCGCGGCAGGGTGGCCACGTGGTTGACAAGCCCGCCATGCATCCGACATGGGTCAATCATGCCCTCCAGTTGCTGCCTGCACATACAGAGTACATCAAGTCAATCATGTCAACGGTTAAGATCTCGTCTAAATACCCTCCAATAATCAGCACCTGTTCTTATATATTACGAAGGCCATGTGTATATACAATACTAAGCCGAACTCCTGAAAATTACTAGTAGAACAAAGCGTACTTGGATCATTTCATAATGACGCACTTTGGCATGGAGCAAATCTCTCCTATATGCTATGCAACAAGCCAACAATACAAAAATACTCTTTCTTTTGATTGGATCGACCTAAGCTAATGGTGATGGCTAATCATATGAACTACCTAGCTTTTATTTTCTTTAGAAAAGAAACAATATATCTAGCTTCAAAGAGAAACCACTAGTATAGCTAGATTATATAATCTTAATAAGAAACTATTTACATTCATAAAAAATAGCAAGGACCACATAAAGGACATTCATCTCATCAACTACCTCAATTAGGTCTCCCAAATCCGATTAATTTAGCCTCTAAACACTACACTAACACAAGAACCGAACACCACGCTGATCTCGATGTCATTGCAAACGTGTCCAAGCCGCATACCGTTGTTTACTAGAGTACACCCAGCAGGGCAACTAACTCACACATCATTTTTGTCTACACGTCAGCATCGCGACGAGACCATGCAGCTGTGACTGTGAGTGAGTGCATGTTGGCACAAGCTTCTCTCCATGATGACGCCTAGTTTTTTATGCTCTGGCTGGCACCAACTGATCCAAAGCTGGAGTACTCCGCCTGCTTTTGTAACAAACGCCTAGTATAAACAGATCATCATCACTCTCTCCTCTCTCTGTCACACAATCACACACAGCATAGCGCCATGCTTCACAGGAGGAGCCGCACGCTGGGAGGGAGCTCCGATCGAGGCCGAGCTGTCGCGACGATGAAGGGCGGTAGGGGGAGCAATGGCGTGGCCACGGACCTGCTCGTCTGCTTCCCGTCGCGGGCGCACCTCGCGCTCATGCCGCCCAAGGCCATCTGCAGCCCGTCGCGGCCGTCCGCGTCGGAACCGGTGGTCAAGCGCCGCCACAGCACCAGCCGGGCGGGGCCGATGCCGCCCAGCGGGCTCTACAAGTCGTCCACCGCGGCCAGGAACCCGAGCCGGCGCGGCGCGGATGTCCCCGTGGACGACGAGCCCACGTCGCCCAAGGTGACGTGCGTGGGGCAGATCAAGGCTCGCCCGGCCAAGCCCAAGGGCGGCCACGCCGCCGGAGTGAAGAAGACCAAGAAGGCCACGTGGCTGCAGGCGCTGGGGATCAAGAAGGACGCCATGGCGCTCCTGGACGCCCTGCACGGCGCCTTCAGGTTCAACGTCGCCGGCTGCTTCGGCAGCTTCCCCGGCGCCGTGGGCGTCGGGTACACTTCCGGGGAGGATGACGACGAGGAGGAGGAAGACGCCGCGCCGCGCACCCAGAAGGAAACAGAGCACGGAGCGGCACTGGCCCGGTGGTTCATGGTGTTGGAGGAAGGCAACAAGGTGTCTGCTACCAAGAAGCTGCAGGGGCAAGAAGCAGAGCAGAACCAGGAGGAGGACAAGGAGGAAGACGCGGTCCCGCCAGCGAACGCGCTGATGCTGATGCGGTGCCGGTCGGCGCCGGCAAAAAGGTTAGCGAGGAGGCTAGAGCCGGCAGAGGAGTGCGACGATGTGAAGAGCGCCGCCAAGAAGACTCCAGAGGAAGAGAAGGAGGAGGAGAGCCTGGTGCTCATGACGTACTCGCCGGACTTCTTTAAGGTGTCCCTTGACATTGCCAAGGAGACTTGGATCGTCGGCGGTGATGACGCGGTCCTGCGCTGCCGGAGCTGGAAGCGATGATCGCAGTGATCATTTCGACAAGGAATGTATGTGCCTTTTTGTTTACCTTTTATCTACTCCTTCGCTTGTTTTTTTTTTTCTTCTCCTTTTTTAAGCCCCTCTTGAGAATTCTACTACTCTTTGCATATGGTTGGTGTGAAGGGTATGATCAGCACACAGCAGAATTGGTTTAGCCAAGGCCACTGTATTGGCCTCTCTGCAAAACATTTCTGCTCTGTAAATAGTGCTGTAAAACGTCCCTTGTTAAATGTTACCCAGGTATACTTGGCCGGTGATATGCCAGACTGAATAGTACTGGCCTGTATGATGATGAACTAGAAAGCTCATCCTTTCGTGCTAGTAAAGTTTCTCTTTGGCATTCAGATAAAATTCTCTAGATGCTTTACTCTGGCCTAATGATGGACCAGAATTTCCATGATGAACTTTTCAGAATATATCTCGTTTTTCTTCCTGCAAAACGAATGCTTTGTTGGCATGGTTCATTGGCTTGCCTCTATTCAGCTCATCTGAGCTGTGAGGAAACGGCAAGATCAGGCCCTTTTACGGACAGATCCTACAGTGATGTCGGTCTGTCGGATTTAGCTGGAGCTTTCATTTTTTGGACAAACCAATTACTCCCCAACAAGGACATGCTCCATGTTCCAACAAGAAGTGTACTTTGCCTTTGCCCACCGGCAGCAATCACTGTCTCAGCTATCATCTGATGGGCCGAACAGAGAGAATAAACAGGTTGATTAAAGGAGGATTTAAGTCTGAGATCCATGTTGATGAAAGTGATAGCTTACTCGCGAAGCTTGCATTACTCCTAGTCCTAGCTAGGGCCCGTGGATTGTCAATCTTACTGCAATTTTTCAGGCAGTACAGTTGAGTCACTTGGAAGTTCACGAAGCAAACTGCATATTCAGAACGCTTGACTGACAACTGACAGCATATGGATGCTAGCAAGAGTTTAGTTTAGTGATTTTGGTGACTGAGTGACAATATTGTTAAATTACTTTAACTAAAATGTGCTCCATGCTATTATAGAAAAAAGTTCTTGTTATAAAGGATCTATGTGGGATGATTGCTAGAATAAAGGAATAAGAATTATGGGTTGAAAATTGAAATACCTTCTCCTCTTTCTCCCTTCGAAAAATAAATATTGTGTGACAATTAAGGTCTAATATCAAAGGCTTGGCAATGCAATACTAATGGATGGCTATGGATACTCAATTTGCTAGTGACTCAATGATTATTAAAGCATGCATGTTAGTTTCTTGACTCAATGATCATGTGAATGTTTGGCTAATACAACTAGTAATTGACTAGAAACCATGCGCGGCGTTGCCGCGCTTGTCTATGTTGGCTAGGCCATGATGACCAGTATGTGGAGAGTATCAGTGTGGAGAGCGGCCAATGCTCCTTCCTTGCTTAGACTTCAGATACATTATTAGATTATAAAAGGAAAGAAAAGGTGTGCATAAAAGAGGTACAGTTAATTGCAATTCTAATAAAGAAGGAAAAGTTGGGAATACCGGGCCGTTGAGTTGACTGAGAAACAAGTTTTCCATAGCATTATTGAAACAATCAGCTTATCATTGGTGTAGCAATCATAATGATATTACAGAAATCATGGCATTTCAAAGGACAAAGAGATACACATGACACTATATAATGATATTACAGAACTCATGCTAACTTGAAACCTTAGAAATCACATGAAAAATTCGTTCTCCAACTTCATGGGAGTGTGGCGCCAGGCAATAATTTGGGAATCATGTATTGATCTGCATAAATGTACATGTAGGCATTGCAAACATGTATTAGAGAAGATGAAGAATTCTGCTATGCAAACATACTTAAGTAGTTAGAGAATAGAGGGGTTTTGTATAGCATGCATCAAATCTAAGTAGAAAGAGTTACCTAAGGGATTACAAACTACATATTGAGAGGTACAATGCGAACATTTGGCAAAGCTGAGTGCCTGAGTATGACTATTGAAGTAGGAACTGCCACCTTGTGAGAAGGAAGGCAATCAGTAGCATGGATCATAGCAAAAGGTGGAGAGATGGTACATCATCCCGGTTGTCCTAACTTACTAAACAGATATATAGAAAAAAAAAATTATTAAACCGCTATGTACCTAGCCTCCCAGGAGGTATGAGGCATGAAAAAGTGTCTGGCTACTTTAAATTGCTAGATAATAGAAACATGATCTGACCTACAATAGTAGTTAATGAGAGGTGGTAACCTGTCATATTATATCAGTAATTCTTGGAAGGTATAAGGCTACTATTTGGATACAAAGAGATATACATCTCGTGTATATTGATTTAGGTTGTACTTCTGAGCAGAATAATATTATTCTATGAATATAATCTATCACTAAATAAAAAGGTAATAAGTATACGTAAAAAGAATGAACTGAATGAAACCATGACATCAATATTGAACACGTCGGAATGTATGAAATTGAGGTAGGGACTATATAGATACTAAACAGATGTGTATATATATCTCACGTGCTTTGATTTAGCTAGTAGCTCAGAATTGTATAATTCAGAACATAATGTTTCCACTTACATTTTGCACCGAGTACTGATTAGAACTGAATAAGTACATATATAATAAGAATGAACCAACTGAAACATGTCAGTTATATACGACATGTCGATGCATGGCCATGTATGAATTTTCAATTAGGGATTTACGTCACTGCAAATAGCCTTGTCAAGGTAGCAACAGAGCAATCTTTTTTTGGCCTCACATAGAGAGGAAACTGAAGAAATATTGTGCGGAACATCATCATCTTATAGTTGTTCATGACATAATTGATAAATAAAGAAGATAAGTCATCAAGCTGGAAAAATATATGCTACAGATGTGCATTACTGAACCGCATATAGCTCCACATGGGTATACTAATCCTATTAGAGTTAGATATAGCATCAGTATTAAATGAAAATAGACAGTGATTGAACTTGCAAGATACATGAGCTCAACAGAAGTAGCACTGATTGGAAGGAAAGAAAGGTATGGAGCATGAACCCTGAACTGCAATATATCGGTGTGCCCATACTTCAATCTTTTCCGAATTTCTTATGATCTTTGAGAAATCACAGTCACCAGTTGAAGCCAGTTAGAATCATTATACATTAGTTCGCCAATCATTTATCCAACTCTTTGTCATAGTAGTGCAATGTGATCAAGCTTCAACAGAGCAACAACGAAGGTGAGTTGTGTCACAGAACCGACCAATTTATACAAGATTAAGTACAGATGTCCCCGCTAATACGTTGACACTCGTATACTTTGTCTTATATAAACCCGGTAGTCCAACGAAATCACGAAGGATTTCAAACCAACTTGCAACAAACCAAGATCGTAGTAATTCAGCATAACCACATCACACATTTACAACCTTTTACAAATAATCTACATAGATTATATAATATCGGAGTACACTCTAGTTATTACAAACCGAATACAAGGTAGCGGAAGAAGCATAGTTTTAAAACAAAACTATAGATAAGGTTTACATTGCCGGTTCGAGCTCATATCTTACAAAAGCAATACAAGGTAAGAAGTCTACTAGAGACCATGCCCAATGGTCTAGTCTTCATTCCCGGGGGGAGGAAGGCGTAGTTGCGGCAACCATTATAGAAGATGTCATCGCAACGGGAGGGAATAAACCACGAGTACTCAATTGTACTCAACAAGACTTACCCGACATGAAACAAAATAAAGACTCCAAGGATCATGCAAAGCTTTAATGGTGGAGTTGGCTTAACTCATTTTGCGTAAAAGCTTTAAGTGATAAGAGTAAGCATGTTGTTATTAGCATCAATTTAATCTTCATTAACCTGTTATCTAGGTTTGCACCCGTGCTAAACAAGCAACGAGTAGAGAAATATATAACCATATCGGGTTCATCAATAGCTATCTTGTGAATTTCCATTAACCTTCCAAACAACTTATTGTTTTCAAGTATGGAGATAATCCCGTCAAGCTTCTCACTATCCGGGAGACGATGGCGATTCGAATCGATTACAACCCGGTGAGGAATTATTCCTAACACTCTCCCGGTAAGCCCTGCTAAGGGTAACCGTAGAACACCATTCGTACAACTCAGGAATCACGGATCCGAACAGCGCCTCACTTAGGGTCGCCACCATGCCATGAGGTCAGGAATTATAACACTTGCCTCTGGACTTACGGACATGACTTTCCACACGGACATACCACGCCGGATATGCCAATGGATCAGGAATTATAACACCTGTAGGCGGGTGAGACTTGATACTTTTCGCGATCCGGCCTAAGTTGAGCTACTAGGCTTCGCGGCGGATAACCTCGAGATCCGGCCCGGCTAAGTGCTAGGCACTTGTTCAACATGACTAAGATGGGCTCCATTCCTTGTGTGTGATTAATTTGCACGACGCACGCTTCACTAACAAGGTTGGCCGACCATGTAGCTCATGCGCTCCGTCTTGCCTTCGATTTACATACACATGGTTATTTGCACGATAGCGTATATAGCCAACCGTGAACCATCATCCTAATTCTCGCAAGTGATCATTAATCACTCGACTTCTACCGTTTAAGCATGGCTAAGCAATTGCTACGGTATCATATCATTAGGATTTCGGGGATGATAAGCTGGACAAGGAATGATATAAATGCAGCAAGAGTTCCAATTCAATTCCTAGAACTTAATGCAACAATCATAAAGCATTTAGTAATTATAAAAGTTAGGAAGTTAAAATGCTCCGGGGCTTGCCTTTCACGAATGTTGATGGTTCGTGCGTGGACACTCGATAACCACGTCTGGTCGGCCGCAACCGGTTGGATGAGTCTCTTGCTCTGAGGATTCTCCGAATCTTGCGGGCACGTTCCTCGAACTCCAACGAGTCACTCCCGCGGCGCACCTATTGCATGCATATGCATTGAATAAGTATAACGATTGCATAAGTGAGGATAGTGATGATGACATGATGCTCATGATGACGGGTTGATAAGATCGTATCCTTTGGACACTCGTTTACCGAGCTCTCCCGCCTATATTCAAATCACTATAACAAGGGTTTTGAATTTTTCTTAAGAAAAGCAAACACACTTACCGGATCTACACAACGAACATATAACAATTCATCTGCGGAGTTAAAGACCTAACACCTGCACCTAAGATTTTACTTTAATTAACTTAGGCACATAAAATAACCCCTATTAAACATATTGGCATGAAAAACATGAGCTCAAACAATTAAGTAAAGGTGCCAAAGGTCATTAAGAGTAATGACCTAGGGTCAACACTCAATCCAAAAAGTCAAACAATCCCTATAATGATTAATCAAGTTTAAAGATTAATTAAAGCATTAAACAATTAATTCATTAAGCATAAATAAGGCATAAAATAAAATTACTCCAATTAAGTCCAAAATTTTATTTTAAGCTACTTACATCATAACTAAGTCACACAATAAATTTTAGGATTTTTGGAGCAGTAAATAAATTATTAAAATTGAAAGAAGAAACATTTATTAATTAAATGAGCTAATTAATTAACATGCAAAACATTGCCCAAATTCAGATTTCATATTTTTCCTAGATCAAGCATCTCATGAGAAGGCTACACAAAAATTTTCATGATTTTTGGAGCTATGAATAATTTTATACAAAATAGACAAATACTAGCACTATTCATTCAAAACTAAATTTGAAAAGCCTTTTTAAAAGAAAACCGGCATACAGCCGATTTGGCCGATCGGCCCAACTCGGCCGCGGCGCTTGCGCGCGCGCGTAGCCCGAGCGCGCGAGCGGCGGCCCAGGCCGGCGCGGCGGCGCGGCCCAGCGGCAGCAGCGCGCGAGCCCACGCAAGCGCAAAGCGGCCGGCCCGTTAATGGCGCGGCGCCCGCGCGGCCCGGCGGCACGGCCCGCGCGTGCGCGCAACGCAAAGCGACGGGCCCACCCGTCGGCGACCCGCGCGGAGGAGCATCGGCCTCGCCGGCCGGCTCGACGGCCGGCGAGCTTTCGGCGACGGGACCGGTACCACCGTGCTCCTTGTGACCTAGCGCACGCAATAGGCTAGTTAATGGGGTAGGTTATGGTTTTGAGCTAGGGCGGCGGTGTTCACGACGGCGCGGCGGCGGATGAACGGCGGCGGCGGCGGGTCGCCGTCTCCGGAGAAGAAGACGGCTAGGGCGTGTGTGTGTGTGAGCACCACGGTGCTAGGGTGACCCTAATACGATGAAAATGAAGGGCGGGATCATGGTGGGGAGTTGGGGCCTCGGCGGACCCGAGCTCGCGACGATGGAGGTCATGGCGGCGCGCAAAATCGGGCTCACCTTGCGATGATGTGGGACGGGGTGTGGCCGGGGAGGAAGCGGAGCTCGTGGCGAAGCGTGGCCGTGGCGAATTTGAAAATGGGCGAGTGTGGAGGATGAATTGCGGAGGCGGCTTGGTGGCTAACGGCGACAACCGAGAGAGAGAAAAGAGAGGAGGAAGAGAAGGAGAAGTGGCCGGCTTCGGCTTTGATGGCGCAGCAAGGTGGCCGGCGACTTCGCGTCGTCATCCACGCGGGCGGTCGCGCGGGAAAGCCGGGAAGACCCCGACGGCCACGGCGACGACGATGAGCACGGGGAGGGATGGCGGGGCCTTTGTAGATAGGAGATTTTCTATTTTTTTCAAAAGCTCACAAATTCATATGGAAACATGAAAATCTTCCAACGGGAAAGTTGCTCAAAACAATGAAAATGACACTTTTGCTTTTTGAACCATATCAAAATTCCTAATGGTTTAGAAAATAGGTTTTTTTTTCAAATTTGAATTTGAATTTGAATTCAATTGCCAATCAAATGCATTGCCATTAATTAAGCAAATGATGCTTATGCACATGTAATTAGGTCAATAATACTTGAGGTGTTACAAGTTGCATGGTGCTTGCATCATGGACTGGCCTCCTTTTTGTCTTCATCACGCCCAAGAATGGAGTTATGGCATGGAGCACAAAATTAATAAATAAGCCAATCATTACCGGTTACCTGAAAACTCCATCAAAAAGGACAAATATCATGTCTAAATTAGGATATGGGGGATGAAATCCATGTTGTAAAAAAGTAAAATAGAATCAACAAATTCAAATCCATGGAATAGCATGTGAATCCAACACATTTTTCTTATGTCCTATTCCTGGTAGGCACCATGACAATGAAAGTAAAAATTATGGCCAACTAAATCTGGTATCTCAACTTTATCACGGTGTAATTTGAAACACATCAGCTAAATACAAGGCAGTGGAAGCTATGTGCTACAAGGCTAAGTATGTAAGATTGCAAGTAAAAGGAGATGAAGCATTTGAGGTTTCTCCAAACAAAAAGCGAAATACGGGGAAAATTGGGGGCGAGACAGATCCCTTTGAGCTCGCAATAGACCTATTGCAATGGAGAAGGAAAAACAGGTTGACTCTAGGGGAAGTGCCCAAGACAGACATATATATAACTTTAGTCCCTAAACATATTGTCTAATTTTAAGGTTGTGACATAATTTGAGTGTTGGCACAGATATAGAAATTGGAACTTGAAAATTGCAAAGGCTATAAGTAATCAATAGTTTTTTTTCAAATTTCTATTTGAATTTGAATTCAATTGCCAATCAAATGCATTGCCATTAATTAAGCAAATGATGCTTATGCACATGTAATTAGGTCAATAATACTTGAGGTGTTACAGCCTTCCCCCCTTAAGAAAATCTCGTCCCGAGATTTTGACAAATGTACCATTTGAAATAGAAAGACGGATAAGTATTTTTCAGATAGTCCTCTCGTTCCCATGTTGCATCTTTCTCACGTGATTACTCCAAACCACTTTGAACAATTTCACCACTCATTGCGAGTTACACGCTCTATAACATCTAAGACCTTCACCGGCTTTTCTTCATAGGAAAGATCGGATTGTAATTTGATACCCCGACTTTAACTTCTTCTTCCGAGATGCGAAGACATTTCTTCAAGCTGGAGACATGGAAGACTCGGGAAGATAGTTCCCATTTTAGGCGTTAGTTGAAGTTTGTAAGCTACTTTTCCACACTTCTCAATAATTGGATAAGGTCCAATATAACGAGGTGCGAGTTTACGCTTCACACCGAAACGTTTCACACCTTTCATGGGTGACACCTTGAGATATACATGGTCACCCACCTTGAGCTCAATAGACTTCCTTCGCTTATCAGCATAACTCTTTTGTCGAGCTTGAGCAGCTTCCATATTTTTCTGGATTTTCCGGACTTGCTCTTCGGCATCCTTGACGAAGTCACTTCCATAATATTCTCTTTCCCCGGTTTCTACCCAATTCAAAGGGGTTCTACATTTTCGACCATACAGGGCTTCGAAGGGAGGCATTTTAATACTCTCTTGATAACTATTATTATAAGAGAATTCTGCTAGAGGTAGCCATTTGTCCCATGGTCCTTTACGGGATATAACACGGGCTCGAAGCATGTCTTCTAGAATTTGGTTCACACGCTCGGTTGTCCCGAGGTTTGCGGGTGATAAGGCGAGCCGTGAAGTGTTTGAGTGCCAAGATCTTGCTTTGAAGTCGTTGCCGAAATGAGGCAGAAAGCTGGGTTCCCCTATCAGAGATAATAGTCTTGGGTATACCGTGGAGACGAACTACTTGTTCAAGGTAAATCTCAGCATACTGGTGTGGACGGTAAGTAGTCTTCACAGGAATGAAATGAGCCGACTTTGTCAGACGATCAATGATCACCCAGATAGAGTCAAAACCCTTTGGAGTGGTTGGCAAGCCAACAATAAAGTCCATGCTTATTTCTTCCCACTTCCAATCAGGAATAGATAAGGGTTGCAGCAATCCAGGTTTCATGTGTATCGCCTTGACACGGCAACAATTGTCACAACGAGCAACAAAGGCTGCAATTTCCTTCTTCATTTTAGGCCACCAGAAGTAAGGTTTTAGGTCTTGGTACATCTTACTACTTCCGGGATGGATGGACAACTTAGAAGAATGAGCTTGGATATAATTTGATTCCTTAGCTCCTTGTTGTTTGGCACAACGAGTCTATCCTCGAACCGAGAGAATTCCTTGATCATCAACTCTAAAATGCTTGGTTTCTTTCTCTTTCATCTTTCTTTTGATGCCTAGCACACTTTTATCGGTCTTTTGCAGCTCAATGATTTGGTTTCGAAGAGAGCATTCAACCGTGAGATTATGAAGAACAATAGGATGAAGAAGACGGGACATATGAAAGTCTTCAACAACTAAAGAGTGGTAATGAAACTTCCTGCTTAAGGCATCTGCAACCACATTTGCCTTGCCAGGATGATAATGCACTTGAAGATTATAGTCCTTGATCAACTCCAACCATCTTCTTTGACGCATGTTCAACTCAGGTTGAGTAAAGATATATTTGAGGCTTTTATGATCGTATAGATGTTGCATACATTACCAAGTAGATAATGTCTCCATATCTTGAGCATGAACAACGGCTGACTAACTCTAAGTCATGAGTGGGATAATTGACTTCGTGTTTCCGGAGCCGACGCGAGGCATAGGCAATGACTCGGCCATCTTGCATAAGAACACAACCCAAACCGGTGCCTGATGCATCACAAAATATGTCAAAAGGCTTCTCGATATCCGGTTGAGCTAAGATAGGAGCGGAAGTCAACAAAGTCCGCAAAGTATCAAAAGCATTCTCACACTCTGGAGTCCAAAGGAATTTTTCATCCTTTTGGAGCAATCGTGTCATAGGCTTGGCAATTTTAGAGAAGTCCTTAATGAAGCGACGATAATAGCCAGCCAGACCAAGAAAACTCCGAACTTCATGAACGGAAGTCGGGGCTTTCCAGTCTAACACCTCTTGCACTTTTGAAGGATCAACAGAAATTCCATCTTCAGATAATATATGACCTAGGAAAGGTACCTTCTTCAACCAAAACTCGCACTTGCTGAACTTAGCATAAAGCTGATGCTCACGCAAGCGAGTCAAGACAATTCTCAGATGCTCAGCATGCTCTTTTTCATTTTAAGAGTAGATGAGAATATCATCGATGAAAACCACCACGAATCTATCCAATTCGGGCATGAATACCTTGTTCATAAGATATGTAAAGTGAGCAGGAGCATTGGTCAAGCCAAAAGACATGACAAGATATTCAAACAACCCATAACGGGTTGAGAAAGCAGTTTTGGGAATATCTTCAGGACGAATTCTAATCGATGATATCCCGATCTCAAGTCAATCTTGGAGAATACCTTAGCCTTTGATAGTTGATCAAATAGGATATCAATATGAGGAAGAGGATACTTGTTCTTGACGATACGGCATTGAGCGGGCGATAATCCACGCACATGCGCAAGGATTGGTCCTTCTTCTTCACAAAGATAACAGGACTACCCCATTCAGAGGAACTGGAGCGAATGAAACCCTTCTTTAAAAGTTCACCTAATTGAGTTTTAAGCTCTTTCAACTCATTGGGTGGCATTCGATATGGTCTTCGAGAGATAGGAGCGATACCGGGGACTAATTCAATTTTGAACTCCACATCACGTTCCGGAGGTAATCCAGGCAAGTCATCAGGGAAGACATCCGGAAATTCACAAACCATAGGAATATCAGCAATGGCCTTTGCTTCAGCAGCATTAGCCGTATTGCGAATGGTGGTATCACGAGGGAGCTCAACTAAGAAAGCCTCGTTATTAGTGGGATCTCTCAACATTACCACACGAGTGGTAGTGTCAATAAGAACTCCGTTCTTGCTCATCCAATTCATACCCGAGAATTACATCGATTCCCGAGACCGGCAACACTATAAGGTTCACAATATAGGTTCGACCCTCAACTAAAATGCTCACATCTTTTACTATCGATCAATAGAGACGCGAGTCCCGGCGGCACTAATGCAATAACCCCCATGAGTTACGGTAGTCATGTCTTGGCGAACTTGGATGCAAAAGTAGGGCTCATAAAAGAATGCGAAGCACCCGAATCAAATAGCACAAGCTGGGGTTGTTGGTTCACTAGGAACTTACCGGCGGTGACAACCTCACCGAGATGGTATCTCTTCAACGATAGTATAATGAACATTACCGGGACGACATTTCCTTGATTAATCTTCCTAGGATAAGGACAATTATTCGCCCAATGTCCTGGCTGGTTGCAATTCCAACATGGCTTATTGCTTGGAGGGACATTGGAACTACCCTGCCCAGATGTATTCTTGGGAAGAGCAATAGTATAACCTTTGCGATAGCCAGTCTTGAACTGAGGTTTCTTCTAGGGAGGACGATATCTGATATTAACAGCAGGTGGACGATTCTGAGTTCTAGCCATGACAGGAGCCCTGGGCTGAGAAGCTCCTGCATCATACGCCCTCTTGCGGCTCTTAAAAGCAGCATAAATATTGTCATTATTCTCTTGAGTTAGGGCATCACTAACAAACTCATTGAAAGTTGTACACTTGCAATTGCCCATAGATTTCATCGGCTTAGGGCCGAGTCCCCTCTTGAAACTAGCAATCTTCTTGGCTTCGGTATCAACCATTTCGGAGCATAACGAGACAAATGGTTGAAAGCCCGATGATATTCGATAAAAGTTTTGGTGTCTTGAGTCGTCTCATGAACTCCGTATGCTTGATAGCCATAAGACCGGGAGGAATAAAACGTGCTCGAAAACCTCACGAACCGATCCCGAGACAAGATTGGTATTAGCGAGGTAATGCCTTCCAATAGTTGGCCCACCAAATACCCGCTGAACCTTGAAGCGAGATAAGAAGCATACTCCACTTTCGGGCCCTCAGTAAGCCTGAGCAAACAAAACCTTTGCTCTACAGAATTCAGCCATTCATCAGCCTGAAGTGGTTCTTTTGTCTCTTCAAAGGTAGGAGGCTTGGTGTCCATGAAATCCTTGAAGTTACTCTGACGATTTGGTTCCTGATGGGCATCACGACCACCATGATTCGCCAACATACGAACTGTTTCACCCATGAGACGCTGACTTTCCACCATGGTATGCATAAGCGCCTCTGGAGTAGGCGGAGGTGGAGGCTGAGGAAGACCATGGTGCTCACCGTGTTGGTGGTTTTCAGCCATCTGCGATATGCGCAAATAGTGAGTATTGATGATGTCCAAAAAGTGTGGGTAAATTATATAATCATGCCAAACTGAATTCATTGGAGAAGAAACTCGAACAATAAATAGAGGCACAATCATAATTTCCACAATACACATCACCAATAACCTCATTGGGCGCAATATCGCGATGTATCGAAAACTCATTTTACTTAACAACTAAAAGTTCCTATATCGAGGAGTTTCATTAAGACCATCGAAACAAGAGATGCAACTTCTTGTAAGAGGACAATTTTTAGAGAAACGGCGTATTAAAAAATTTTGAGGTAAGAATTTTTATAAGGGAGGACAAGTGCAAAGATTATATGAATGTCATGATGCATGCACGATCCGTACGTCCTCACAATCCTAACTTTGATTCTGACGTTCTAGACGGTGGCATACATACATTCTCTCATATATCGTAACTAGTCGAACTAACGTGAGCGTTGTTAGTGTACCTACAAGAAATTTTCATTTCAGCCCAACAATTCCCAATATAACACACAAGGAAAGCAGTAACACAAGTTACGCACCCCCCTCAATCTATGCATATTCCCAATATACGTAGATGTAGGTGCACGATACCCGAATCATCGTCAGAAGACGGCATCACCAAGAATGGTGGAAAACACCCTCACATGGGGCACTTTCATATAAACATGTGTGGAACATGTAAATACTTCGAGTACCATATAAGCACTCCCCTAGATCGGCGTTTGTCCGATCATGCTCTCACAACTCACCTTACCTTGGCGACGATTCAAACATTAACACTAGCGACATATATGGCTAATTCATATATGAAGGTTACCACCAACATTAGACCACGGGGTAACTATTGCGGTCAAGTTATCACTCTTCATACCTTAGCAAAGCGTCGATGCCAAATTTAAATTTCCCCCAAGTTAGTACTTACTAAGCCACCTGTAAGTCCTTATATGGGCATAAAAGATATGAACACTGGCAACCTTTAGGTTTGAAATTAAGTTTTCGCAAAAACTTTTGTTTTATTACACAAATGACGTGTTTAGTGCTTGAACCATGCTCCGATACCAATTTGTCCTGAGAACCGACCAATTTATACAAGATTAAGTACGAGATGTCCCCGCTAATACGTTGACACTCGTATACTTTGTCTTATATAAACCCGGTAGTCCAACGAAATCACGAAGGATTTCAAACCAACTTGCAACAAACCAAGATTGTAGTAATTCAGCATAACCACATCACACATGTTACAACCTTTTACAAATAATCTACATAGATTATATAATATCGGAGTACACTCTAGTTATTACAAACCGAGAATACAAGGTAGCGGAAGAAGCATAGTTTTGAAACAAAACCATAGATAAGGTTTACATTGCCGGTTCGAGCTCATATCTTACAAAAGCAATACAAGGTAAGAAGTCTACTAGAGACCATGCCCAATGGTCTAGTCTTCATTCTCGGCGGGGAGAAGGCGTGGTTGCGGCAACCATTATAGAAAATGTCATCTGCAACAGGAGGGAATAAACCCTGAGTACTCAATTGTACTCAACAAGACTTACCCGACATGAAACAGAAATAAAGACTCCAAGGATCATGCAAAGCTTTAATGGTGGAGTTGGCTTAACTCATTTTGCGTAAAAGCTTTAAGTGATAAGAGTAAGCATGTTGTTATTAGCATCAATTTAATCTTCATTAACCTGTTATCTAGGTTTGCACCTGTGCTAAACAAGCAACTGAGTAGAGAAATATATAACCATATCAGGTTCATCAATAGCTATCTTGTGAATTTCCATTAACCTTCCAAACAACTTATTGTTTTCAAGTATGGAGATAATCTCGTCAAGCTTCTCACTATCCAGGAGACGATGGTGATTCGAATCGATTACAACCCAGCTGGGTAATTTGTAAGTGCAATCAAGCCCTAATGTGGGTTTTGGCGTTGATGACCACCAAATTAGGGAACTAATGAGACTTATCGAGATGACAAGCAGGCATTGAAATACGGAAGATTGATGTACGGGTTGGAGGGTCCCCGTTTCTAAAAGGAGGCTTTGCCGAATTCAAAGAAGGTTTAAATTCATTTTCGGTTTGAATTTGAGTTTAGGAAAAGCCGTACTATCAAGAGGGATCCTAAGGTTGTTAGTCAAAAGTGTTACCAAATGCTCAATCCTTAAACACCAACCTCATCCGGCCACCAAAACAGCCGACCAATCACTCAAATCCATCTTCTTGTTTTGGGGGGGCGCGCGAGCCGCGCCTATAAGTGACCGTTGGGACCTAGGGGTATTTATACCCATCTGTCGGCCCACTCACTTACCTCTTCGTCTACCTCGCGACATAACCGTTGCAAGCACCAGAAAAGCTCCTCTCTCTCACCCTCCATTGCTCCCCTCAAGCTCCCAACTCATTCCCATCAAATCCACCACGGATTCTTGAGCAAAAGGGCAGCAAACTTCGATTGGAGAGTGGATCCACTGATTCCCACTGTCAAAAGAGCATTTGGTGCACGTTTGGCCGGCGCCCTAGGGTTTGTTACTCTTGGAGCTTTGCTCCTAGCCGGCTAGGCGTCGCCCTAGAGCTGCCAACTCGTGTGGCTGCCTAGGGAGGTTTGTAACCTCACCCCAATACTAAGAAATCACCCCTCATCTCAAGAGTTTGCTCTCTTAACTTGAGACCGAGGAGAAAGCTAGCCTTAGTGGTGAGCTTCAAGTCGTGGACTTCCTCAACAACGTGGACGTAGGCCAGCCTTTGTGGCGAGCCGAACCACGGGTTAAATACTTGTGTCACCTTGTCTTTTTGCTTTCTATATTCATACTTGTTGTTGAGGTGTTTTCTAGGGTTTGAGGTCGATCTACTTCCTACTACCTCTTGAGCTGTGTTTGGCTCTTGTTACGTACTCTGCAGTGTAGGAAGCTTGGAGAGCAACTGGGTAAACTTGTTTACGCACGATTTTCGAATTACACTCTATTCTCGTTTACGTGCATAGCGCGGCGGTGCCGCGAGTACAGTAGCCCAGGCAGTGCCGCGCCCTCTGGACTGACAGCAGTTCGAAGAAATTTTGTTGCAGGCCTATTCACCCCCCCTCTAGGCCGTTTTACTCTTCCAGAGATCCTACAAGTGGTATCAGAGCCTGGTTGCTTCGTATACGCTTAACCGCGTGAAGTATGGAAGAAGTCGGGGCATCAAGGCATGCTCCCAAAGCAAAGAGTGTTGAACTGCACACCACAGAGGACAGCAGTGACGCTTCTATGTCTACTGCGATAATGCCACTATCCGAGATGGTGGCAAGACCACGGATGTGAGTGAAGCCGAGAGAAGAAGAAGAAAGAAGGAAAGAAGAGATGCACTCAAGAAAAGAAGAGAGCTCGAGGATAAGTTGAGCGAGAAAAGAAGCTAGAAGAGTTATCCGAGAGCAAAGAGAAGAAAGAAGAAAAGCCAAGGCACTAGCTAAGGAAGAGGAGAAGAAGAAGAAGCAAGAGATGGAGTTGTCATCATCTAGTGAGCTCTCCAAAGCAGCTCGGATGATGGTGATGATGATGTCTCATATCACTCTTCCAAGAATCCCAAAGGAAGCCACAAGAAGGATGAGAAGAAGAGCATCAAGGACAAGGGCGCAAAAGCAGCAACAAGAAGAAATACACCGCTGTATCCTTTAATTATTCTCATCTAACTCATCGTGATCGCAAGTCTATTGTCAATGTGCCCATGTGTAAGGTCCTAGATGGCTAGAGGGGGGGTGAATAGCCTATAAAAATTTCTACAAACTCACTAAGCAAACTTCGTTAGATACACA
Organism: Themeda triandra; assembly: GCA_018135685.1. Taxonomy (NCBI): domain Eukaryota; kingdom Viridiplantae; phylum Streptophyta; class Magnoliopsida; order Poales; family Poaceae; genus Themeda; species Themeda triandra. Next base: position 1,700,260 of record JAENPR010000065.1, on the reverse strand, counting down.
AACGGCGGAAAGCAAGTTATGCTTAGCCTACTAGATGTTGCAAGCCTCCTATCCAAGCAATTCTAGTAGGTGATCACTAGTACACACAAAAGCTACCACTAGTGATCAAGAGTTCTACCCACGGGATTTAGTCTACACAAGATGTGGTTCCCGACCGACCACGCAAGCAATTCTACTTTGCAAGAATGTAATCAAAGTAATACAAGAGAGGATGAGACTTGTTATACCGACGCGTCGAGTCGAGGTTGCCAATCACCAAGAGAATGAGCAATCGATCACAATCGGCAACACACAATCGATGACAACCAATCACCGGGAGACAAGGATGAACACAATTGTTTTTGTTCACCCGGTGTTCACTTGGGCACCGCCAAGCTACGTCACCGGTTGTGTCGACCAACACCTAGATGGTTCCTCGTGTGACCCTCAAGTCACTAGCCCCTCAAGGCTCGCCCCGCAAGCCACCGCAAGACACCACTCTCAAGCGAGGTACTCAACGACACGCGCAATCCACTAGGATGCTCTTCGTGATCCCCACGAGGTGAGCTTAAACCTCTCACAAGCAACCGGAGGTGGCCAAGAACAATCACCTTCTCTTGCCAACGCCTCCAACAATCTCCAAGCCGGCTAGGAGCGGTACTCTCCAAGAGTAACAAGAAATCCACCGGCGAAACCACCCACAAGTGCCACTAGATGCCCTCAAGCAATGCAATGCACTAGGTGATTCACTCAATCTCTCTTAGGATGAACAACCAAGCAAGGGAGAAGAGTGGGAGAGAGTCTCTTAGCTCAAAGAATGCACAAGGGATGAGAAATGGCCAAGAGACCTCCCCAAGGGCCGGCCACCTTCTATTTATAACCCCTCAAACAAATGTGACCGTTACCCCCTCGGGAGGCCGAGCAGCACGCGCCGGACGCGTCTGCCCCAAACCGCCGGACGCGTCCGGCACTTCTTCCCCGCGCGCGGCCCGAGCCGACCGTTGGCGTCGCGGCCAACCGTGCGTCGCCACGTGGGCGTCCGGCGCTGCGTCCGGCGCACGCCACAGCTCTGGAACTTTCTGTTCCGAGTCCGGCGTGCGCCGGACGCGGCACCCGTGCGTCCGCCGCCTTGAGCCGAGCCACCTGCATCGCGCCGTCTTCCACCGAGCGCCGGACCCAGCACAGTAAACACGCCGAGTCCGCCGCCTGCGTCCGCCGCGCGTCCGACGAACATCTTCGCAGAGCCACCACCTTGCGCCACGCCACAATGCGCCGGACGCGTCCGCGTCCGCGCCCAAGCGCGTCCGGCGCCTCTTCCGTGTGCGACTTCATCGTTTTGTCGCCGTGTCGTGACACCAACTTCTCCAACATGCTATCCAACAAGTATACCAACTTGATCAACGAGATAGCATGATTTCAACCAAATTTTGCATCCGGCGCAATAGAAAATATGCATCCATTTTTCCCAAAAGCGCCGAATCCCGCCTCTCGGGCTCGGCGAGGAAGAGAGGGACCCAAACCCATCTCTACCCTGCAAACCACAGCGCGCCCAAACGCCACCTTTGTAAATGTGCCAACACCACCAAGTGTACATCTCCATGTGTTTGTGTGTTAGCTTTTCACAACCATTTCCCAAAGGTTAGGTTAGCTCACTAGGCCCTACATGCAATGCACTTCATGAATTCACCTAGTGGCACCCGTGCGTCGCATAGCCGATAAGACTTCCCCTCTTAATAGTGCGGCTATCGATCCTAAACCACTCACACCCTCTATGGTGTCTTGAGTGCAAAAATAAAATGGCCCTATCGGTTATACCTTTGCCTTGAGCCCATTTTGTTCCTCCAAATGATATGAACACTTCACACCATCATGTGACCGTCTCGATCCATCGACCTCGACTTCACTTGCCCTTCACCGTGCATCGGTCCATCGGCGCCTAGTCTTGCCCGAGCTTCACCATCGCATGGTCCTTCACTCCCAAGCCTCAACTAGCCCTTCACCTTCAACACCGGTCCATGGAACCAAGCATCGTCTTGATCTTCATCTTTGATCACATGACATGTGTCATGCTTCATATGCAATAAGCTCATCATGTGGACAACCTTTCTCTAAATCAACCACTTAGATAAACAAGGTTAGTCCTAGGTTTCATCAATTAGCCAAAACCAAACTAGGGACTTTCAATCTCCCCCTTTTTGGTAATTGATGACAACCTCAACAAAGATGATTTTATAATAAAGATTTTGAACTTGTCATACTTGTCCAATCATTAAGCTCACAAGAAGAATTTTGGACAACTATAGCAAGTTCGGTTTTGGTAGTATTGCTCCCCCTACATATGTGCATAGAGTTTGGATTTGAAGCTTTGCACATATGCATGGATAGAAGTGTGGGGAGAGTAATTCTACCAAAATGATGCTAAGGTGTAAGAAATGGACCTTTGAAGCGTGATACCAATCGGAGTTGCAATAAACACCATCCTTAGCACCATGAAGTAATTAGACACCCATCAAAAACTCAAGAACCTCATGAGATCAACATTATAAGCAAAGTTCTTGAACCACTTGTAAAGTAAGGGGAGTCTAGTTACAACCTATGCATGCTAGTAGATCATTTCATCAATCAAGTTCTATACTAGCATTGCACCACACAAGCAAGGAGACACTACTTGTATAAAACTTTAAAACTAGGTGCCATGAGCAAGTCATATGAGAATGCACAAACAAATGCAACAACTTTGTTCATGAGCTTGCTCCCCCTTCTTGTGTGCATCAAAATTTTATTTACCCCTTTATCATGTTCAATCATCTTTTTCTCTCCCCTTTGTCAACAATTGCCCAAAATGGGATCAAATTGTGGAGAGAAAAGGACTTTGATGGAGTAAACAAAACTTTAGTCAAAATTGGTTCAATCTAGACCACTTGCCAAAGATATTTAATTCGGTTTGAACCAAAGACAAGCTTCTTCACACCTCATGACAAGGGTTATCTTGCCTATGTTGAATTAAACACTTGTAGCAAATATTCTAGATTCAACACTAGGATTGCAAGGCCATAAACATGTCATATGTCACCACTAGATCAAGCAAAACATAGAAGCAATAGTGGTAAACATATATACATCAAACACATTTGATTTAACATGAATGCTCCAAATGCACCTTGTATGTCTACATGTGCTACCACAAGAATAATCCTAAGAATGAATGACATGTCACACAATGGTACCTTGCTTTGTCGAAGGAGAGGCATGTCAAGTAGTGGTGGGGTGCATTCAACACATGTTTGAGAAATCAAGAATGTTCAACTCATTCATTAGCTTGCAAAACCTTCTTTCATCAAGTGGCTTGGTGAGGATGTCGGCAAGTTGATCATCGGTGCCCACACTTTCAATGGAAATGTCACCCTTTTGTTGATGATCTCTAATGAAATGATGCCTTATGTCAATGTGCTTTGTTCTTCCATGTTGAACCGGGTTTTGTGTCATCTTGATTGCACTCTCATTATTACAAAATAATGGCACATTCTTGAAATTGATGCCATAATCCTTCAAAGTTGACTTCATCCAAAGCAATTGTGCACAACAACTCCCGCACTAACATATTCGGCTTCGGCGGTAGAGATTGCCACACTATTTTGTTTATTTGAGGACCATGACACAAGTGATCTTCCAAGAAGTTGACATGTACCACTTGTGCTCTTTCTATTGATCTTGCAACCACCATAGTCGGAGTCCGAATATCCAATCAATTCAAACTTTGACCCCTTAGGATACCATAGTCCAACATCTCTTGTTTGCTTCAAGTACCTCAATATTCTCTTTGCGGCCGTGAGATGACTCTCTCTTGGTGAGGCTTGATATCTAGCACACATGCAAACACTAAACATGACATCCGGCCTTGATGCGGTGACATAAAGTAGGCTTCCAATCAATGACCGATAATCCTTTTGATTCACCATATTGCCATCATGATCACTATCAAGATTCCCATGGGTGCCCATTGGAGTTGAGATTGGCTTTGCATCTTGCATCCCAAACTTCTTCAACATGTCCCTTATGTATTTCCCTTGACTCACAAATGTCCCATTCTTCAATTGCTTGACTTGAAGACCAAGGAAATAGCTAAGTTCACCAATCATGGACATCTCAAACTCTTTTGCCATCATTTCACCAAATTCTTCACACTATGCTTGATTGGTTGATCCAAAGATGATATCATCAACATAGATTTGCACAATGAAGAGATCATTATCAATCTTCTTGGTGAATAGAGTAGTATCAACCTTGCCCATAATGAACCCCTTGGAGTGAAGAAAAGTCTTCAATCTCTCATACCATGCTCTAGGTGCTTGCTTCAAGCCATACAAGGCTTTCTTCAATTTGTACACATGGTTGGGTCTCTTCTCATCTTCAAAACCGGGAGGTTGCTCAACATATACTAGCTCATTGATGATCCCATTGAGAAATGCACTCTTGACATCCATTTGATATAACTTGATGTTGTGGGTACATGCATAAGCCAATAGTATCCTTATTGCCTCCAATCTTGCCACGGGAGCATATGTTTCATCATAGTCAAGACCTTCAACTTGAGTATAGCCTTGTGCAACTAGTCTTGCCTTGTTTCTAATCACAACACCATCTTGATCTTGCTTGTTCTTGAAAACCCATTTGGTTCCAATGACATTGTGATCCTCCGGCCTCTCAACTAACTCCCACACATCATTTCTTGTGAGTTGTTGAGCTCTTCTTGCATTGCCATGATCCAATCGGCATCATCCAAGGCTTCCTCAATTTTCTTTGGCTCTTTGGTTGACACAAATGATGCATATTCACATATCATTGCCACTCTTGATCTTGTTTGCACACCACTTCTAATATCGCCAATAACACTATCAATTGGGTGATTTCTTGCAACATGTTGTGGTTGTAGCACTTGCACTTGATTGCTTGAACTTGGTTGATCACTTGACTTGTCTTCATTTGATGAACTAGCACCATGATCTTGCACTTGAGCATTGCTAGCTTGCCTCAATGGAGAATTGAGCACTTCATCTTTATCATCTTGTACATCAACCACTTGCTTTGCTCTTATGTCACCAATGTCCATGTTCTTCATAGCTTCAACCAATTGAGTTCCACCAACATCTTCTAGATTCTCATCTTCATCTTGTGACCCATTGGTTTCATCAAATTGCACATCATGGACTTCCTCTCTAGTGCCACTTGAGTTGTTCCAAACTCTATAAGCCTTGCTTGTAGTTGAATAACCGAGTAGGAACCCTTCATCACATCTCTTTTCAAACTTCCCCAATCTAGTGCCCTTCCTCAAGATGTAGCATTTGCAACCAAATACTCTAAAATAGCCAATATTGGGCTTCCTTCCATGAAGTAACTCATATGGGGTCTTCTCTAGCAAAGTATGACAATAGAGCCTATTGATGTAGTAGCATGCCGTGTTGATTGCTTCATCCCAAAATGATTGACTAACATTGTACTCATGAAGCATTGATCTAGCCATATCAAGCAATGTTCTATTCTTCCTCTCAACTAGGCCATTTGATTGTGGAGTGTACTTGGCCGAGAATTGATGACCAATGCCATAGTGATCACACACTTCTTCCATTCTTGTATTCTTGAATTCACTCCCATTGTCACTTCTCACTTTCTTGATTCTCATGTCAAACTCATTATGAACTCTAGTGAGAAAAGTCTTGAAGGTGTCATACACTTCACTCTTGTCACTAAGAAAGAATACCCATGTGAATCTTGTGAAGTCATCCACTATGACAAACCCATACTTGTTGCCACCAATACTTGTGTATGTAGTTGGGCCAAATAGATCCATGTGCAACAACTCAAATGCCTTGCATGTGCTCATTATGCTCTTCTTTGGATGTGAGCTTCCAACTTGCTTCCCGGCTTGACATGCACTACACAACTTGTCCTTCTCAAAAACAACATCTTTCAAACCTTCAACAAGATTGTGTTGTGTGAGCTTCTTCAATTGTTTCATGCCAACATGCACAAGCCTTCTATGCCAAAGCCAACCCAAACTTGATTTTGATATCAAACATGTTGTCAAAGAAGCTTCACTAGTGTTGAAATCAACAAGATAGAGATTCTCATATCTAAAGCCTTTGAACACCAAGTTGGAGCCATCAAGAGAAACTACCTCAACATCATTTGCCCCAAAAATGCACTTGTAGCCTCGATCACAAATTTGTGCCACCGAAAGAAGATTGAAATCCAAGCTTTCAACTAGCATCACATTGGAGATACTCATGTCATTTGATATTGCAATCTTGCCCATACCAACAACCTTGCCTTTCTTGTTATTGCCAAAAGTAATTGACTCAATGCCACTATCATTCTTCTCAATTGAATCAAACATTCTTGATGTGCCGGTCATGTGTTGAGAACACCCACTATCAATGATCCAATGCCTTCCTCCGGCTTTATAGTTCACCTACAAGCAAATCAATGAAGCTTAGGTACCCATTTTTGCTTGGGTCCTTGTAGGTTAGTGACTAAGCTCTTTGGTACCCAAATAGCCTTCTTCTTTGGGCCAACAATGGGTGTACCAACAAACTTAGCTTGCACACCTTTCACACCCTTGGTAAGCACATAACAAGAATCAAAAGATATAGCATTGTCAAGTTTCTTGTTTTGTTGCTTCTTGTTGCAATTTTGCTCTAGGTGCCCAACTTGCTTGCATCTATAGCAAAACCGACCATTGCTCTTCACAAAGCTAGGCTTAGGAGTTGCAAAGGCCGACTTGCCCTTCTTGGGGGTATAGCCCAATCCCTCTTTGTTAAGAGAGAACCTTTGGCTACCCAAGCACTTTAGCAAGCGGGCCTCACCACCATAGGCTTTGCCTAAGGCATGAGTGAGCTCATCCACCTCCTTCTTGAGAGTCTCATTCTCAACCATAAGTGTAGCATCACAAGTGAAGCCATCACTAGTAGTAGAGATAGAGTCGGTGGTGGTGGTGGATGATGTGCTACAAGAAGGGTTAGCATTTGTCATGATGATAGGTTGATAAAAAGACTCATCAATGATGTCACAAGTAAGGCCTATATCACATGATGTAACCACCACTTTCTTTGCTTGTTGCTCAAGAAGAAGTGAGTGAGCCTTTTCAAGCTTAGAATGAGCATCACCAAGTTTCTCATGGTCTACCACTAGACACTCATGAGTGGTCATAAGCTCACCTAGGGCTTTCTCAAGTATTTCTACTTTCATTGAAAGCTTCTTGCACTCCTTTTCCTTGGCAATAGCTATATCTCTAGTTTCTTGCATCAAGTCATATAATTGATCCTTAGAAGGTTCATCATCATCATCAACATTATCAACATCGTGAGCATATTCCATCTCACTATCATCATCACTATCACCATATTGTACCTTGGTTTCCTTGGCCATGAAGCACGATGGTGATGAAGAGAATAATGAAGACTTCTTGTTGATGGCGATGGAAGCCATAGCCTTGTTGCTTGTATCTTCATCTTCATCATCATTATCACTCTCCCAAGTGACCACAAATGCACCATTCTTGCCCTTCTTGAGTGTCATCTTGGCCTCATGCTTCTTCTTCTCAAATTTGCCCTTGTTGTAGTTCTTCTTCTTCTCATATGGGCATTCGGCTTGTAGATGCTCGGTGCTATCACAATTGAAGCATTTTCTTGGTTGCTCTTGCTTCTTGAAGTTGTTTCTCTTGAAGCCTCTTCTCTTGATGAACATGTGTCCCATCTTCTTCACCACAAGAGCTAGTGCCTCATCATCAATCTCAAAGTCACCATCTTCCTCATTGGCTTCTTCTTCTTCAAAGATTGGTGCTTTGCCCTTGGAGGATATGGCTTGGAATGCCACGGTCTTCTTCTTCTTCTCCTCTTCCACCTTCTCATCATCTTGATCAAATTTTTCATATGTCAAGACTTCACCAAGTAAATCATTTGGCTTCTTATGTTCAAGCCCATCTCTTTGTAGCATTAGCTTCAACATCTTGAAGCTCTTCGGCAAGCAAATCAAGAACTTGTGACAAAAGTCTTCATCTTTTGTCTTGTGCCCCAAACTCTTGAGATCATTCACAATCACTTGTAAGCGATGAAACATTTCAATGATTGTTTCATCCTCTTTCTTCTTGAAGTTCTCGAACTCACTCTTGAGTCCATATAACTTGGCACTCTTCACAACCTTGGTGCCCTCATAGGTCTCACCCAACCTAGTCCACACTTCACTTGCAAGCTCCAAATCCTTGATTCCCTCAAACACCTTTGTATCAATGGCATTGTATAGGGTGTTGAGAGCCATTCTATTGCATGTGATGTTGGCTTTGTCCTCATCGGTGAGATGTTCATTATCAAGAATAGCATAGTCATGCAATGTAACTTGCAAAACTCTCTCTTGTATTGAACCAAGATACATGATCATCTTTCTCTTCCAATGATCAAAGGAACTAACTCCATCAAACATAGGCGGTTTGCCCCCAACATGATTGAACACAATTTGAGCCATCTTAACACCGTAGGATGTTAAGCCTTGCACTAAAACGGTGACCTTTGCTCCGATACCACTTGTAAGGCCCTAGATGGCTAGAGGGGGGTGAATAGCCTATAAAAATTTCTACAAACTCACTAAGCAAACTTCGTTAGATACACAAACGGCGGAAAGCAAGTTATGCTTAGCCTACTAGATGTTGCAAGCCTCCTATCCAAGCAATTCTAGTAGGTGATCACTAGTACACACAAAAGCTACCACTAGTGATCAAGAGTTCTACCCACGGGATTTAGTCTACACAAGATGTGGTTCCCGACCGACCACGCAAGCAATTCTACTTTGCAAGAGTGTAATCAAAGTAATACAAGAGAGGATGAGACTTGTTATACCGACGCGTCGAGTCGAGGTTGCCAATCACCAAGAGAATGAGCAATCGATCACAATCGGCAACACACAATCGATGACAACCAATCACCGGGAGACAAGGATGAACACAATTGTTTTTGTTCACCCGGTGTTCACTTGGGCACCGCCAAGCTACGTCACCGGTTGTGTCGACCAACACCTAGATGGTTCCTCGGTGTGACCCTCAAGTCACTAGCCCCTCAAGGCTCGCCCCGCAAGGCACCGCAAGACACCACTCTCAAGCGAGGTACTCAACGACACGCGCAATCCACTAGGATGCTCTTCGTGGTCCCCACGAGGTGAGCTCAAACCTCTCACAAGCAACCGGAGGTGGCCAAGAACAATCACCTTCTCTTGCCAACGCCTCCAACAATCTCCAAGCCGGCTAGGAGCGGTACTCTCCAAGAGTAACAAGAAATCCACCGGCGAAACCACCCACAAGTGCCACTAGATGCCCTCAAGCAATGCAATGCACTAGGTGATTCACTCAATCTCTCTTAGGATGAACAACCAAGCAAGGGAGAAGAGTGGGAGAGAGTCTCTTAGCTCAAAGAATGCACAAGGGATGAGAAATGGCCAAGAGACCTCCCCAAGGGCCGGCCACCTTCTATTTATAACCCCTCAAACAAATGTGACCGTTACCCCCTCGGGAGGCCGAGCAGCACGCGCCGGACGCGTCTGCCCCAAACCGCCGGACGCGTCCGGCGCTTCTTCCCCGCGCGCGGCCCGAGCCGACCGTTGGTAAATGTGCCAACACCACAGCGCGCCCAAACGCCACCTTTGTAAATGTGCCAACACCACCAAGTGTACATCTCCATGTGTTTGTGTGTTAGCTTTTCACAACCATTTCCCAAAGGTTAGGTTAGCTCACTAGGCCCTACATGCAATGCACTTCATGAATTCACCTAGTGGCACCCGTGCATCGAATAGCCGATAAGACTTCCCCTCTTAATAGTGCGGCTATCGATCCTAAACCACTCACACCCTCTATGGTGTCTTGAGTGCAAAAACAAAATGGCCCTATCGGTTATACCTTTGCCTTGAGCCCATTTTGTTCCTCCAAATGATATGAACACTTCACACCATCATGTGACCGTCTCGATCCATCGACCTCGACTTCACTTGCCCTTCACCGTGCATCGGTCCATCGGCGCCTAGTCTTGCCCGAGCTTCACCATCGCATGGTCCTTCACTCCCAAGCCTCAACTAGCCCTTCACCTTCAACACCGGTCCATGGAACCAAGCATCGTCTTGATCTTCATCTTTGATCACATGACATGTGTCATGCTTCATATGCAATAAGCTCATCATGTGGACAACCTTTCTCTAAATCAACCACTTAGATAAACAAGGTTAGTCCTAGGTTTCATCAATTAGCCAAAACCAAACTAGGGACTTTCACCATGGGCAAGTTACCCCGATTTGATGGGACTAACTATGCCAAGTGGAAGCACTTGATGAGAAACTATCTTTCAGGTGTTCATCAAGGGCTTTGGGAGATTGTGGAGAAGGGAGTGCAGCAGCCACAAAACCCCGAAGACCCAACCAATGAAGAATTCTTAGCTGCCCAATTCAATAGTCAAGCCACAAGCATCTTGTTGAGTGCTCTTGATGGAAATGAGTACAACCGAGTGATGAATGTCAATGTGGCAAAAGAGATTTGGGATGCCTTGATCATTGCTCATGAAGGTGTGGATAAAGTGAGGAAGGCAAGAATTGAAGTCTTGATGGCCAAGCTCAACCGGTTTGTGATTAAAGGTGAAGAAGGGCCACAAGAAATGTTTGATAGGTTGATGGTGTTGGTTGGACAAATCAAAGGATTTGGGTGTGAGGATCTTGATGATCACAAAGTGGTGAAGGTGATGCTTGAAGCCTATTCTCCAAGAAATGAAACCGTTGTGACATTAATTAGAGACAAGAAGAAGTTTGAGCACTTCACTCCAAATGATGTGCTTGGACGGTTGTTGACCTTTGATATGCAAAGAGAAGAAGCAAATGAGAGAAAGAGGCTTGGTGAGCTTCAATCCAAGCTTGATGGAATGAAGATCAAGGAAGTTGCACTTAAAGCTAGCAAGCCTCACAAGCATACTTCAGCTTGCAATCACAAGGGCAGCAAGCAAGCTTCAACAAGTCAGCCCATGGAGATCAAGCAAGCACCACAAGAAGAAGATTCAACATCCACATCAAGTGAAAGTGATGATGATGGGGCTGATCACAAGAAGATAGAAGACATGTCATTGTTTATAAAGAACTACAACAAAGACATCAAGAACAATGGCTACAAGCTCACCAAGAGAAGGTTCCCAAGCAAGAAAAAGAGGACATGTTTCAGATGTGGCAGCACCGAGCACTTTATTGCTGAATGTCCACTTGAGAAAAATCAAGGCAAGAACAAGAAAGAAAGAAAAGATGGGAAGAGAAGATACAAGAATGCCGGAGAAGCACACATTGGGCATGAGTGGGACTCAACTAAAGAGTCAAGTGATGAAGATGGAGAGATTGCAACAGTAGCTATTCACAACACATCTTCCTCACCAAGACTCTTCAACAACATGTCCGATGATGATGGCTCTCATCACATTTGCCTCATGGCAAAAGGTGAAAAGGTAAAACTGAACAAGAAATCCTCTTCTCCATCTCCTAGCAACATATCTAGTAGTGATCTAAGTGATTCTAGTGATGAAGATTCTAGTGAGAGCTTGAAACCCGCTAAGAATCTTGATCCTAGAACCGAGCGTTTTATTGCAGCACTTATGGAGGAATTAGAACATGTCAAAGCTGAGCTAGAACATAGAGAAAATGTCATTGAAAAGACTGAAAATCTCTATATTGATAGTGAGGAAGCTTTTGAGCAAGAGAAAAGGGAAACAAGCTCTTTGAGGAAAGAGCTTGCTCTTACAAAGAAGATCAATGTTGCTCTCAATGACAAGTATTGTGTCTTAGTTGAAAAGCACAACAAACTTGAGAAGCAATATAGTCATCTTTGTGAGAGCACCCCACCTCTCTCTAGCTCAAGTGACAATTCTAAGGCCTCCACCAGTGAAGGTTGTGGAAATATAAATGCTTATTCCACTAACCTTGCAAATATGAGAGCTATGAAGGATGAGATTGCTAGGTTGAACAACATGCTGGACACAAAAGGCAAAAACAGCAAGCAAGTGACAGGTGGCAAAGTGAATCAACCAAAGATGCCACAATATAAAGATGGAAGAAATCCTCGCATCAAGGATGGGCTTGGACTCAAGAAAGGTGCCAAGACAAATGGAAGAAAGAGGGTAAATGGTATCGAGTGTGTCCAATTCATGAGCAAGGGCAAGGCCGGGTACGATAAGCCCGTACGAGTGTGGCACGAAGCCCCAAGCTGCGCGGCGCAAGCGCGGGTGCCGCGGGTGGGCGCGACGATGCCGCACCCCCACGAAAGGGAAGGCTACCAAGACCGCTTGCTTCTCATGTTAAGCCCAAGAAGCGGGTTCCACGAAGAATCGAGATCCCCAAGAAGTCAAATACTTCTACCATGGCACCTAAGAAAGAAGGCTTCTATCAATCAAGTGTCAAGACACCTCTCCAAGTGTTGAACTCTAACTTTGTTTTGCGATGACACTAAGGGGAAGGTGTTTGCCAAATTTGTTGGCAATGGTAGAAATGTTTTTCGCAATACTTCTATTTGGGTTCCCAAAGTTCTTGTGACTAACCTTGAAGTCCCCAAGAAAGATTGGGGACCTAAATCAAGCAACTAAACTTGTGTTGCGGGCATACTCCTCCGGTGGGTCAAGTTGGGTGCTTGACAGTGGATGTACAAATCATATGACCGGAGATAAGAGTATGTTTTCATCCTATTCCCCAACTACAAAAGTCAGTGACAACATCATCTTTGCTGATAACTCTAAAGGGGGAGTAGTTGGTCTTGGTAAAGTTGCTATAACACTTGAGCATTCAATTTCAAATGTCTTTCATGTTGAATCTTTGAAGTTCAATTTGTTGTCTGTTTCACAACTATGTGAGATGGGCTACAATTGTCTCTTCACTGATGTGGGTGTGGAAGTCTTTAAGAGGGAGGATTCCTCTATTGTCTTTACGGGAAAACTCAAGAATAAGCTCTACCTAGTTGATTTCAGCAAAGGGAAAGCTAAGCTTGAGACCTGTTTAGTGGCAAAATCCAGCATGGGTTGGTTATGGCATCGCCGACTAGCTCATGTTGGGATGAGGAACTTGGCCAAACTCCAAAAAGACAACCATATCCTTGGACTAACTAATGTTCAATTTGAGAAAGACAGGATATGCAGCTCATGCCAAGCAGGAAAGCAAGTAGGCATACCTCACCCAAAGCAAAAGAGCATCATGACTACCACTCAACCCTTGGAGTTGATTCATATGGATCTCTTTGGACCGGTTGCCTACCTCGGCCTAGGGGGTGATAAGTATGGCTTGGTTATTGTTGATGATTATTCTCGCTTCACTTGGGTATTCTTTGTCTATGATAAGTGCCGGTACGGGACAAGGTGAAGACCTTTGTTAGAAGGGCACAAAGAGAATTTGGTCTCCCAATCAAGAAGATAAGAAGTGATAATGGACCGAATTCAAGAACACCCAAGTCGAAGAGTTTCTTGAAGATGAAGGCATCAAGCATTAGTTTTCAGCTCCATACACCCCCGAGAACGGTGTAGTAGAGAGGAAGAATAGAACACTCATTGACATGGCAAGGACAATGCTTGATGAGTACAAGACTTCGGATTTATTTTGGGTTGACGCCGTCAAGACCGCTTGCCATGCCATCAATCGTCTCTACCTACACAAGAAGCTCAATAAGACTTCGTATGAGATTCTCACCGGTAACAAACCAAAGGTGTCTTACTTTAGAGTTTTTGGGTGCAAGTGTTTCATACTTAGCAAAAGGCCCAAAACCTCTAAGTTTGCATCTAAGGTAGATGAAGGAATTCTTATTGGTTACGGATCAAATGAGCATGCCTACCGTGTCTTCAACAAAACCTTGGGTAGAACGAGGTCACGGTAGATGTGACATTTGATGAATCTAACGGCTCTCAAGTAGAGCAAATTGATTCAAGTGTTGTAGGAAAAGAGGATCCACCTTGTAAGGCAATCAAGCAAATGGCCATTGGTGATGTAAGACCACAAGAAGAACAAGGGTCAGATGATGAGGATTCCCAAGCTGCTGTTGCACCAATTTCCGCTGACAAACTCTGTAAGAAGGTGCAGCACTCACCTGCTGGAGATCAGCGGTGCGGCGGTGCGCGCCTAGGCACGGCAAGGTGCCGCGCCCTCCACCTCGCCAGCGGCTTCTCCAACTCCTACTTCACCGGTTCAAGGGCTCAACCTGGAGCCTATACTTGAGCAAGAAGATGCTGATGGTTATGAAGAAAATGAAGATGAAAGTGTTGAGCATCCAAGGCTAAGGCAAACTATTCAACGTGACCATCCCGTTGACAATATCCTTGGGAGTATCAAAAGAGGGGTAACAACTCGTTCTCACTTGGTCAATTTTTGCCAATTTTACTCGTTTGTTTCCTCTTTGGAGCCTCTCAAGGTAAAGGAAGCACTTGGTGATCCGGATTGGGTCATGGCCATGCAAGAAGAGCTCAACAACTTTGAAAGAAACCAAGTGTGGACTTTGGTGGAAAGACCCAACACAAACATCATTGGTACCAAATGGGTTTTCCGCAACAAGCAAGATGAGAATGGAGTTGTAACAAGGAACAAGGCAAGATTGGTGGCTCAAGGCTTCACACAAGTTGAAGGCTTGGACTTTGAGGAAACCTTTGCACCGGTGGCAAGGCTTGAAGCAATTCGAATGCTTTTAGCCTTTGCTGCCCATCATGACTTCAAGCTACATCAAATGGATGTGAAGAGTGCTTTCCTCAATGGTCCTATACAAGAAGAAGTGTATGTCAAGCGACCACCGGGTTTTGAAGATCCCAAGTTCCCACATCATGTCTACAAACTCCGAAAGGCGCTCTATGGGCTGAAACAAGCACCAAGAGCATGGTATGAATGCCTTAAGGAATTCTTGCTTAAACAAGGCTTTGAAATAGGCAAAGCCGATCCTACTCTCTTCACTCATAAAGTCGGAAATGATATCTTTGTGTGCCAAATATATGTCGATGACATAATATTTGGTAGTACTAATCATGTGTATGTTGAAGAGTTTAGTAGGACTATGACACAAAAGTTTGAGATGTCCATGATGGGTGAGCTGAAGTTCTTCCTCGGATTTCAAATCAAGCAACTAAAGGAAGGAACTTTTCTAAGTCAAACCAAGTACACCCATGATATTCGAAAAAGTTTGACATGGATAAGGCCAAGCCTATCAATACTCCAATGGCATCAAATGGGCATCTTGAGCTTGATTCAAAAGGGAAATCTGCCGACATAAAGGTATATCGCTCCATGATTGGATCCCCGCTCTACCTTTGTGCATCTAGGCCGAGATATTATGCTTAGTGTGTGCATGTGTGCTAGATTCCAAGCTGACCCGAAAGAGTGCCATTTAATGGCTGTTAAAAGGATCTTGAGATATCTAGTTCACACACCTAACCTTGGCTTGTGGTATCCCAAGGGCTCCAAGTTCACTCTACTTGGCTATTCAGATTCTGATTATGCCGGTTGCAAAGTAGAGAGAAAAAGCACTTCGGGGACATGTCAATTCCTTGGACGGTCCCTAGTGTCTTGGAGCTCTAAGAAGCAAAATTGTGTAGCCTTATCCACACGGTGAGGCCGAGTATGTTGCGGCCGGCGCTTGTTGTGCTCAACTACTTTGGATGAAGCAGAGACCCTTCTTGATTTCGGATGTCGTTTCACCAAAATCCCACTTTTGTGTGACAATGAAAGTGCCATAAAGCTTGCAAACAATCCCGTAAACCACTCAAGGACCAAGCACATAGACATCCGACATCATTTCTTGAGAGACCACGAAACCAAAGGAGATATCGAACTTCGCTATGTGAGCACCGAAAAACAACTAGCCGATATCTTCACTAAACCTCTTGACGAGTCAAGGTTACGTGAGCTGCGTGGTGAACTAAATATCCTTGATTCCAAAGAACGTGGTTTGAAATCTAGCATGCCTCGATTGCTCTACTAGTATGCTAGGACAAAGTTTTTCGAAGTTTTAATTATGTCTTTCAAAATGATTTCAAATCTTAGATTGAAGGATCATGACCATTGTTTGTATTGTTGAACTGTTTCTGGTCATGATTTTTCAACTTATGTGTCCATATCAAATATAGAGGAGTTTATAAAGTTGTTAAGCAGTAAAATCTGCTGCTGGTCAGCGCGGCAGGGCCGCGCCTGTGGCGCGGCAGTGCCGCGGTCTGGGCTTTCAGCCTGGATGGCCCGCAACTCAACTGGTGGGCCCGGTTTTCTCTTCTATTCTATTCCTTCGGGTCCCCCCCTTCCCTTCCTCTTTCTCTTCCTTTCCCCGTCGCCCGGAGGTCGCTCCTCCCTCTCTTCTCGCGGAGGCGACCAGGGAAGGCCGCCGGCGCCGCAAGCCGCCGCCCCTCCGCGCGCCTCCGCGCCAAGGGAAGCAACCCCATTCGCGCGGGGGAGGTGCTGCCCTAGGGCTTGGCAAGCTCTTGCTCTTCTTCCCTCTTCACTCCACGTGCAAGGTAAACCCTAGCCCGATCTATGCAATGTTGGGGTGCATGTCTTGAATCCTTGTTTCTAGAGATTGATTAGTGGATTAGGAAGAGAAGCTAGTAGAGGATTCGAATCGATTTGGTTTTCCAACGGTCAAGTGAAAGGGAACCTGTGGTAGTACCGTGGTTGGAGTGCAGCAGTGCTGCTCTACATCAACTCAATCCAAAGATTGAGCCTTTTTCTCGACTGGAAAGAAAACCAAGTTGATTGGGATAACCTAATGTCTTCTCTAACCCTAATTCATTCAAATTCCTTCAAGATTCATGGCCATGTACTCAATTATCAAAATGGACTGTGTTTCTGAGACAAAGAAGAAATCTAGAACCTATTGAAGCAGAGGTTTAGCTATGAAACTAAAATGAGAAGTGATTCACCGAATGGACGGCTTTACCATCGATCCAACTGCGCGATGCCGCGAGGGAGAGGCGCGCGGTGCCGCACCTCCTGTTGCAACAACCAGCAGCAACATATTCAGTGCATCACCTCCCAAGTTATTTTCATAACTAACCCCCTGTTTCAACTTGTTCTTCACTTCTTTTTCATTCTCTTACACAAGCTATCTAATTGCATAGATGGATCAAGGAGGAGGTAACCAAGGAAAAAGGAAGGGAGCAGCCCTTGCAAAACAGCCACCTCGCAGAGGAAAGGGAGCAGGAACTTCATCAACTCATGCTGCTCCACTGACAAGAGAAGAAAGAGAGCAGCAGATCAGAGATGAGGAGATGAGGATTAGAGAGGGATACTCTATTCCTCCAAATGGTCGACAAGGCACTCCCGAGCACATTGGAGAATTTGATGACAGGTTACATCGAGATGAGACAGATAGCTATGAAATGCATGCTCCTGAAGATACAAGACACCTCATCCACTTATTGATTACTTCAAGAAATACAAGATGGTTGAGGCTGAAAGAGAGAGATCCATATGAGCGAGAGCGGGCCGGTGGCATTGATTACAGTTTCGGAATGTCTTTCGGTCCAACTTCTATCGCTCCGTGTGCATGAGAAGGAAAATCAGCAATATGGGTTATATTGAGTGGGACAAAGTGAAAGATCAGAAGAAGCCTGAATTCAATGCAGCTATAAAGATCTGTGAGAGATTTGAGATGAAGGAGATCATGGCCTTTAGGTATGACTGGAACAGAGAGGTGCTTGCTCAGTTCCATGCCACTTACTTTTGGGATTAGGAGGCAGATGTAGTTCACTGGATGACAGGACCTATGCACTATCGAGTTGACTTTGTCACTTTTTGTCAGATTCTTGGTTTTGGAGAGCAGCATAGGGGCTATGACAGGATACACAGGCACTTAGATCCTATTGATGCACATGCTGATGAACTAAGGCATGTGTGGAAGAATCCTGATAGTCAGAGTGTTGGCAAGAGAAATGAGCTGATTGGGATATACTATGTGGTGAACAACATTATCGAAACACCATCAATCCAAAGGATGGAGCAAAGATCGATTTGAATGGCTATGTGAGAGATGTGCTTGCTCGGTTCCCCGAGGAGGCGGGAGATTCAATGTGCCTAGATTCATGTGGGTTGAGTTAGCCACTTGCCATGGATGATGGAAGAAGGAACTTGCCATATGCCCCTTACTTGATGTATATGATTGAGAGAGTGACAGGGCAAGCACTTTCCTAAGGACTGCACTCACACACCCTATACTCCTAAGAAGACCTCCGGCGACGATAAGGGTGCGAGTGCACGTGGTTGATGAAAGTGATGAAGAAGAAGAAGAGGGCAGCAAGCATGACACTCCCGAGGACAGCCC
Organism: Themeda triandra; assembly: GCA_018135685.1. NCBI lineage: Eukaryota > Viridiplantae > Streptophyta > Magnoliopsida > Poales > Poaceae > Themeda > Themeda triandra. The sequence goes on along the minus strand of JAENPR010000065.1, from coordinate 1,681,953 downwards.
GGTTCGTCCCTCCAAGCGGCTATAGGCACGGGAAGAAGTCCTCTAGGTGGAAGAAGCTTGGTTCCTATCTCGAAGTCAATGATGTCTCATTGCACTTATGCTTCTCGAGAGAGCCTACAAGGACAACTGCAGAAAGCGAGAGGCCATTCGGCTTGTGAGAGAGCGGCGGGGACTTCCACCACTTTCTCCGAAGCCCTCTCCTCCACCTATTCCGATTCTCCACATTTCACCGAGTCATCGAGGAGGATGAGGAGAATGAGGAGGATGAGGAGCAGTCTGAGGATGATGATGGAGATACTATTCATGAGGAGCAATCATCTGAGAGAGTGTTCCAGAGGAGGCGCAAGGCAGCTCATGATCCTAATCCTGCAGCAGCTCCTTCTACTTCAGCTCGACCTCCACGCTTCACCTCTCACACTCACCGCCAGGGTCGTGCTCGTATTGACAGTGATGATGAGGAGTGATCTTTCTGCTTCTTTTCTCCCTTTTTGATGCTTGGTGACAAAGGGGGAGAAAATTAGAGGGGTGCAACTTTTTCGAGACTTGGTGGTGATGCTATTCAAATCGGTGGTGATCCAGATTGCAGCGGATGTCCTATCCCATTAGCTAGTTTGAGCTTGAGTGCTGAGAGTAGTTTCCTTAGTTTGTGAGTTGAGTATCGTTTCAAAACTATTTTGTGTAATAATGCTACCTTTTATGACTCTCTTTATGTTGGATATGGACATGTATTTCCCGTGTGCTTATTTTAGCTTGTCGATTATTTGCTTTAACTCGTGTGTGTGTTGCTTACCGTCGCCTTGCTGTCTGGCAAGTGCGGCGGTGCCGCGCTCTCGGCGCGGCAGTCTGCCGCGCCCGCGCGACAAAGAAGTCTCTTTGTGTGAAAATGCCATGTCATACGCATCACGTCTCTTACTTGTGACACTCTTTAGCACCCCACAGGAGGCATGAATGTAGGGGGAGGCTCCTCTACACTTTCCTAAAAATGTGAATGTTGGTTTCTTATACCAATTTGTGAAATTCAAATCCTATTCACATATTTAGGGGGAGGTCCTACCTTCATGTCTCGAAAAGTCTCAGTTTTTGATATCTTTTGTGAGCTCTAATTAGGTTGTCATCAATCACCAAAAAGGGGAGATTGTAAGTGCAATCAAGCCCTAATGTGGGTTTTGGCGTTGATGACCACCAAATTAGGGAACTAATGAGACTTATCGAGATGACAAGCGAGGCATTGAAATACGGAAGATTGATGTACGGGTTGGAGGGGTCCCCGTTTCTAAAAGGAGGCTTTGCCGAATTCAAAGAAGGTTTAAATTCATTTTCGGTTTGAATTTGAGTTTAGGAAAAGCCGTACTATCAAGAGGGATCCTAAGGTTGTTAGTCAAAAGTGTTACCAAATGCTCAATCCTTAAACACCAACCTCATCCAAACACCAAAACAGACCAATCACTCAAATCCATCTTCTTGTTTTGGGGGCGCGCGTCTGCGCGCCTATAAGTGACCGTTGGGACCCGGGGTATTTATACCCATCTGTCGGCCCACTCACTTACCTCTTCGTCTACCTCGCGACATAACCGTTGCAAGCACCAGAAAAGCTCCTCTCTCTCACCCTCCATTGTTCCCCTCAAGCTCCCAACTCATTCCCATCAAATCCACCACGGATTCTTGAGCAAAAGGGCAGCAAACTTCGATTGGAGAGTGGATCCACTGATTCCCACTGTCAAAAGAGCATTTGGTGCACGTTTGGCCGGCGCCCTAGGGTTTGTTACTCTTGGAGCTTTGCTCCTAGCCGGCTAGGCGTCGCCCTAGAGCTGCCAACTCGTGTGGCTGCCTAGGGAGGTTTGTAACCTCACCCCAATACTAAGAAATCACCCCTCATCTCAAGAGTTTGCTCTCTTGACTTGAGACCGAGGAGAAAGCTAGCCTTAGTGGTGAGCTTCAAGTCGTGGACTTCCTCAACAACGTGGACGTAGGCCAGCCTTTGTGGCGAGCCGAACCACGGGTTAAATACTTGTGTCACCTTGTCTTTGTTTGGTTTCTATATTCATACTTGTTGTTGAGGTGTTTTCTAGGGTTTGAGGTCGATCTACTTCCTACTACCTCTTGAGCTGTGTTTGGCTCTTGTTCTGTACTCTCTGCAGGTGTAGGAAGCTTGGAGAACAACTGGGTAAACTTGTTTCTGCACAGATTTCGAATTACACTCTATTCTGTTTCTGTCTGCATAGCGCGGCAGTGCCGCGCCCTCTGGACTGACAGCAGTTCGAAGAAATTTTGTTGTAGGCCTATTCACCCCCCCTCTAGGCCGTTTACTCTTCCAGAGATCCTACAGAATTATTCCTAACACTCTCCCGGTAAGCCCTGCTAAGGGTAACCATAGAACACCATTCGTACAACTCAGGAATCACGGATCCGAACAGCGCCTCACTTAGGGTCGCCACCATGCCATGAGGTCAGGAATTATAACACCTGCCTCTGGACTTATGGACATGACTTCCCACACGGACATACCACGCCGGATATGCCAATGGATCAGGAATTATAACACCTGTCGGCGGGTGAGACTTGATACTTTTCGCGATCCGGCCTAAGTTGAGCTACTAGGCTTCGCGGCGGATAACCTCAGATCTAGCCAGCTAAGTGCTAGGCACTGTTCAACATGACTAAGATGGGCTCCATTCCTTGTGTGTGATTAATTTGCACGACGGTACGCTTCACTAACAAGGTTGGCCGACCATGTAGCTCATGCGCTCCGTCTTGCCTTCGATTTACATACACATGGTTATTTGCACGATAGCGTATATAGCCAACCGTGAACCATCATCCTAATTCTCGCAAGTGATCATTAATCACTCGACTTCTACCGTTTAAGCATGGCTAAGCAATTGCTACGGTATCATATCATTAGGATTTCAGGGATGATAACTGGACAAGGAATGATATAAATGCAGCAAGAGTTCCAATTCAATTCCTAGAACTTAATGCAACAATCATAAAGCATTTAGTAATTATAAAAGTTAGGAAGTTAAAATGCTCCGGGGCTTGCCTTTCACGAATGTTGATGGTTCGTGCCGTGGACACTCGATAACCACGTCCTGGTCGGCTTCGCAACCGGTTGGATGAGTCTCTTGCTCCTGAGGATTCTCCGAATCTTGCGGGCACGTTCCCTCGAACTCCAACAGAGTCACTCCCGCGGGCGCACCTATTGCATGCATATGCATTGAATAAGTATAACGATTGCATAAGTGAGGATAGTGATGATGACATGATGCTCATGATGACAGGTTGATAAGATCGTATCACTGGACACTCGTTTACCGAGCTCTCCAGCTATATTCAAATCACTATAACAAGGGTTTTGAATTTTTCTTAAGAAAAGCAAACACACTTACCAGATCTACACAACTGAACATATAACAATTCATCTGGAGTTAAAGACCTAACACCTGCACCTAAGATTTTACTTTAATTAACTTAGGCACATAAAATAACCCCTATTAAACATATTGGCATGAAAAACATGAGCTCAAACAATTAAGTAAAGGTGCCAAAGGTCATTAAGAGTAATGACCTAGGGTCAACACTCAATCCAAAAAGTCAAACAATCCCTATAATGATTAATCAAGTTTAAAGATTAATTAAAGCATTAAACAATTAATTCATTAAGCATAAATAAGGCATAAAATAAAATTACTCCAATTAAGTCCAAAATTTTATTTTAAGCTACTTACATCATAACTAAGTCACACAATAAATTTTAGGATTTTTGGAGCAGTAAATAAATTATTAAAATTGAAAGAAGAAACATTTATTAATTAAATGAGCTAATTAATTAACATGCAAAACATTGCCCAAATTCAGATTTCATATTTTTCCTAGATCAAGCATCTCATGAGAAGGCTACACAAAAATTTTCATGATTTTTGGAGCTATGAATAATTTTATACAAAATAGACAAATACTAGCACTATTCATTCAAAACTAAATTTGAAAAGCCTTTTTAAAAGAAAACCGGCATACAGCCGATTTGGCCGATCGGCCCAACTCGGCCCGCGCGGCGCGCTTGCGCAGCGCGTGGCCCAGAGCGCGGCGAGCGGCGGCCCGGCGGCGCGGCGGCGGCGGCCCAGCAGAAGCGAGCGCGAGCCCAACGCAAAGCGGCCCGACATTAGCGGCGCGCGGCCCGCGCGGCCCAGCGACACGGCCCGCGCGCGTGCGCGCAACGCAAAGCTGACGGGCCCACCCGTCAGCGACCCAGAGCGGAGGAGCATCGGCCTCGCCGGCCGAAGCTCGACGCCGGCGAGCTTTCCGGCGACGGGACCGGTACCACCGTGCTCCTTGTGACCTAGCGCACGCAATAGGCTAGTTAATGGGGTAGGTTATGGTTTCGAGCTAGGGCGGCGGTGTTCACAGCGGCGCCGGCGGCGGGATGAACGGCGACGGCGGCGAATTCGCCGTCTCCGGAGAAGAAGACGGCTAGGGCGTGTGTGTGTGTGAGCACCACGGTGCTAGGGTGACCCTAATACGATGAAAATGAAGGGCAGGATCATGGTGGGGAGTTGGGGCCTCGGCGGACCCGAGCTCGCGACGATGGAGGTCATGGCGGCGGCGCAAAATTCGGGCTCACCTTGCGATGATGTGGGACAGGGTGTGGCCGGGGAGGAAGCGGAGCTCGTGGCGAAGCTGTGGCCGTGGCGAATTTGAAAATGGGCGAGTGTGGAGGATGAATTGCGGAGGCGGCTTGGTGACTGCGGCGACAACCGAGAGAGAGAAAAGAGAGGAGGAAGAGAAGGAGAAGTGGCCGGCTTCGGCTTTGATGGCGCAAAGAAGGTGGCCCGGCGACTTCGCGTCGTCATCCACGCGGCTGGTCGCGCGGGAAAGCCGGGAAGACCCCCGACGGCCACGGCGACGACGATGAGCACGGGGAGGGATGGCGGGGCACTGTAGCAGTAGGAGATTTTCTATTTTTTTCAAAAGCTCACAAATTCATATGGAAACATGAAAATCTTCCAACAGGAAAGTTGCTCAAAACAATGAAAATGACACTTTTGCTTTTTGAACCATATCAAAATTCCTAATGGTTTAGAAAATAGGTTTTTTTTTCAAATTTGAATTTGAATTTGAATTCAATTGCCAATCAAATGCATTGCCATTAATTAAGCAAATGATGCTTATGCACATGTAATTAGGTCAATAATACTTGAGGTGTTACAAGTTGCATGGTGCTGCATCATGGACTGGCCTCCTTTGCTGTCTTCATCACTGCCCAAGAATGGAGTTATGGCATGGAGCACAAAATTAATAAATAAGCCAATCATTACCAGTTGCCTGAAACTCCATCAAAAAGGACAAATATCATGTCTAAATTAGGATATGGGGGATGAAATCCATGTTGTAAAAAAGTAAAATAGAATCAACAAATTCAAATCCATGGAATAGCATGTGAATCCAACACATTTTTCTTATGTCCTATTCCTGGTAGGCACCATGACAATGAAAGTAAAAATTATGGCCAACTAAATCTGGTATCTCAACTTTATCACAGTGTAATTTGAAACACATCAGCTAAATACAAGGCAGTGGAAGCTATGTGCTACAAGGCTAAGTATGTAAGATTGCAAGTAAAAGGAGATGAAGCATTTGAGGTTTCTCCAAACAAAAAGCAGAAATACGGGGAAAATTGGGGGCAGACAGATCCCTTTGAGCTCTGCAATAGACCTATTGCAATGGAGAAGGAAAAACAGGTTGACTCTAGGGGAAGTGCCCAAGACAGACATATATATAACTTTAGTCCCTAAACATATTGTCTAATTTTAAGGTTGTGACATAATTTGAGTGTTGGCACAGATATAGAAATTGGAACTTGAAAATTGCAAAGGCTATAAGTAATCAATAGTTTTGTTTGTAAGACTGTAAATAAATTTGCTAAACCTAGTGATGAGCTGCAATGAGTAGAGAAGGTAAAATAGAATAAGCTTTTTTTTTTTGTAGAAGTAGTCCTAAAGAAGAAACATGGTGTGCCTCTTTAGCTAGGCTAGCACAGTAACTTTCACGCGATACAAATTGCAGGGCTTAGGAAATTTCCAATACCAGAATAACGAAAACAAAAAGACGAAGCACTCACCGGATGTAGAAGACAATTACCTTTTTTTTTTTTTGCTGTATTTTAGGATGCATAGCATTGTATTTAAGAATTTGAAGCCCATACTGAATGCACCACAGAAACAAAATTTTACAGGGTTGTTCATCCTATGAAGAAGGAAGGAGGCTTTCATTATTTTAGTAGTCCATTCCAAAATCAGTAAAATTGTGGCAGTGCATAGACAAAATTTGAAGGTAAACAACGAAGGGGAACAACCCATAAAAAAGGCAGGCTTCAGTTTTCTAAACCTCGCTGTCTTAGCAATATGCTGATATGAAATCAAGTCACAGAGGAAATCTATTCGATGACATACTGGAATCAGTAAATGGGTTTACGTGAGATGATTAAAAAAAAAAAGTACAGATCAACGCAAGAGCATACCCTCCTTTTGTCGTTGATAGCCACCGTGCGAGAACAGGGCCGTAGGTGTGGGCGGTCCTGCTTTGGGGTTGCGCGAGTGTGAGGTGCCGGCGACGGGGATGACCGGAGGCGGCGCGTCGCGCCAGCGCTGGAGGCCGCAGGCATGCGAGGTGGAGGACGCAGATCAGCGCGAGGATCCACGTGCGTGAGGATAGGGAAGGGGAGAGGCGAAGGCGGGAGGCAGCCGCTGCCGGGGCTTGATCGGCGGCGCGGTAGGGAGGGCGGCGTGGGAGGAAGGATGGTGTGGGGAGGGAGGGCGGAGCGCGAGCGGCGGCGCGGAAGGCTCGAGACCAACGCAGGCTGCAGAGGGGCGACGGCGAGGGGAACGGCCAAAGGATCGGCCCGTGAAGGATTCGCGATGGCTCGGGTTTAGGATGAAGCGGGTGACGGACCCGACCGATCCGCAATCGGATGGTCCAGACTGCTTTGTTGCCCGATCCGATGGTTTTCGGGTTAGCGGGCGACGTGGCGCTATCGGGTGCCCGCTTTTGGTGCAAGATTCGTATATAGAGATCAGTCCACCACATCTATATGTATGTACAACAGCCAATTTAAAAGAACAAGATCGATCGATCATTTTTCATGGATGGAAAGCATATGATGGGAATAGCAAACATTTATGAGGGAAAGCATACGCCATTAGAGAATACATGCATAATAGTTCTGTCACCAACTCACCGTCAGGGAATAATGAGAGGGGAGACATTTTTCCAAGATACAAAGAGCTTGCGGCGCGAAAGTAGGTTTGTGGAAACGTGGGTATGTACGGTGTAGCACTGAAGGGTTGAGTCGTGCTATGCAAACATGAAAGTGGTTTCATACGGTTAAATCAATTTGTGTTATTATTCGCAAAAAAATCAATTTGTGTTATATGATCTTGTGAAGCTTCCACTATTTATAATGATTTAATTTTGCTTACATTTGGTACAACAACCATGAATATTAAAGCATGCATGTTAGTTTCTCTTAGCAGTGGTGTATCTAGAATTTTGTTAAGAGTCATATAAAATCTATACATACTAATTCGATAAAAATACATTTAGCAATATGGTAAACATATATAAAATTTTCATCCACAATTTGGCATAGAGTAAAATCTAAGATTGATACTTACATTCAATAATTAAGGCTAAGCAGTGCATAACTACAAGTCTACAACACATACAGTTTAAACACCATACCAATAGTTGAAAATACGCAAGTGGCAAGCACTCTGTGATGATTCATTTGTTATGTAATTGAGCTTGAAAATTCCAAAGAGAGTCTTAATGCTAATGTGAGGGCTAGCCCATTCACTAATTCAGGTCAGAAGAATCTAACCACCGTAGTCAAAAGGTGAAGGCAGAGGAAAACCTACCTCGCATGCAACGGGTCCGCTCGGCAGGAGCCAAGATCACGAACCCGCGGCTGCGAGCAGTTTGTCGTCGGTCTTATATGGCTTCAGCAAGTCAAATGGATGCCTGACATTGGTCATCCTTCATGACCCGCACTGGCCATCAACAACTGCTGCAAGCATGTTCCATTGTCACCAGGTTAAGGTTCCAACATTGGATTTCTACCAAGTTGGCACAAAAAAGCAAAGAATCACGAAATAAATTAGCAATTGTCCGGTTATCATCTACTCCATCCAAGAAACATGCAACACAGTGTCACGTCCCACGGTCTTAAGTTTGATCAACTATAGATTAAAAAAATCAATATTTATTATATCAAATAAGTATCATTAGATAAATAATGAATTCTATTTTTCATAATAAATTGATTTGGAGCCATAAATATGAATAGTATTCACTAGAAATTTGGATCAAATGTGATCTACTTTTTCTGGCACGCACCCCATAGTTGCTTGTTTTGTTGGACTGAGGGAGTAATCAATTAGAAGTCAAATGCTGCTAAACCACAATGGACTTACGTCGGAAAGACATCTAAAATTTAATGTTTTGATTCCATAATTACATTTTTTTTGCCCCTGAATATTTTTAGGAGGGAATGGTATGCACATTTCAGGATTTCAGCACAAGCACGGATGTTGGAGCACATATAGTCATAGATAAAGTAAGTACGTCAATGTATTGGTTAACAACTTATGTACAAGCCTAACAAAATAAGAGAAACTCATGCTTGAGAAAGCACCAATCTCACTGATGCAAAAAGTGTTGTCCCCACCATAAACCTCATGCTACTTGCCATTACTATACTACCCAGTTCCCTATTGCTCCAGAGCCTCAAATGAGCACCTAAACTTCTTCATGTGCTTGAGCCATCCGCGCTTGGCTCCTCACCTGTACAAGCAGCTTTCAGTTCTGCGACAATTTAAGAAGTTTGAGAATGCCATCAGCTGATTGATGAATTAAATTTGCCTCAATGAACAATTATTTCTCATCAATCAAACAACAGAAATTTATTATATTTATTATTTGCAGCAACATCTGCACAAATGAGGAATATGGATTAATAGGATTAGAGTTAGGTAGAAGGCATTTTTTGCGGGTAAGGTAGAAGGCATCTTTAATGTAAACGCTCATCCAACGAATTACTTTTCTTTATCTCTAGATATACCTTCCTGGATGAGCTCAAGTTGTCAGGACCTTACCATGAGAGCATAACATGCAACATAGGTCAATAAATTCCATCAAGATTGCCAATATTAAAAGGATTTAGAACAGAACCAGTACAATACATGATTGTAATGTTGCACTTCCACAAATTCGTTATTCCTAGAGCCTACAGTGCCATGTTAGTAACCAATTCTTTACTTGTTTGGGATATTGTAAAAGCACAAAGGTAAGTAAATATGTACCTAGAGTGTAGAAGCTCATGTACGGAACAACACAGCCGAGTCCTGAGACCTAGTATAACTCCACCTTATAGGTCTTTAGATCAATGGTGTATAGAACATTTTCCACATTTATGAAAATGATACCAGGACCATCCGCAAAACCAACCACATTAGGTGTGGTGCAAAAAACGCCATCAAGAGGGAGCATGAGCAACGTCCTAAGGTCAATGACTCTAATCTTTGTCCATCCAGCATCAACTTCAGGAGGATCCTTCCTCAACCACATGGAGAGTTCGGTCTTAGCTACAGTGATGAGCCCTAGCACACCTTCCTCCATGGCTGTGAGCACATGACACCGCCAATAAGAGCATTCCTCTGGAAGCTGAATCCAGGACGTCTCACGCGATTCCAAGTTGTACTTCAGAGTTATGTTTGTATACTGAATCCCAAAATAGAGTTCATTCCCCACAAGCACATTGTGCATACCTAAATCTTCGAAATCTTCGCAGCAGTTGTGTTCAGTGCTGATTGTCTCATTCCATGCATCAACATCGGATGAATAAGTGCAGACGGACACTTCATATAGATCAAAGCCCACAAAAACCACAAGGAAGGGTCCACGGTGGCAATCCATGTGGTGGCAGACACCCGCGCCAGCACCGGCGCAGAGAACCGCTGCAGTCAAGCCGATTGTCGGCCGCCGCGTAGAGGGCAGTACCCGCTGCTCGCCCGTGATGGGGTCCCAGACCACGAGGACATTCCCCTTGTCTGGGACATACCTTTGCATGAGGACACGACCATGGCGGGCGTCCAACGCGTTCTAGTCGAAGCGGCCGGAACCCGACAGGAAGAAGGCGGTTGTGGGCACGAAGCGGGCGCCTTCATAGTCATTGCCTTCATAACCGTTGTTGCAGAAGAATCCTAGCATTGGGGGCGTGCGGTGGAGCTCGCGAAACCTGCGGCGGAAGAGGGAGCTGGAGATGAGGCGGCACCATGCCTTGCAGACGAGAGTGGCGTGGAGGAGGCTTGCCGGTTCCTTGGGCGGGAAGCGGAGCAGGATATCCTCGATGAGGTCCTCCGGTAGAGCCGCCGGCTGGGGAGGCGGGAGCGAGGGTGGCGGCGCCATGATGGGGGTGGGCTGGTGGTGGCTCGATGGTTTCCGTCGGGGACGGCTGCTTACTGAAGCCTGAATCGAGTAAAGATGGAAGCGGAATAATTAATTAAGAAAAATAACGTGCAGCAGCTTACATAGAAAATGATCACTATCAGGAAATTTATTTGAGAGATAATAGTTCCACACAGGAGTAACAGCAGATCAGTACCTGTGCCTCTTCGTCAATACTAGCCAAAGTTGTTCTACAATCATGTTCCATGAGTGCCTTCTCAATATAGAAACAATTTTCCTTAACATCCCTCTTCCTTTTCTTCGCTAATGCTACTTGATTCAGCAATATTGTCTTGACATTAGGTGGCACATGAGAACATGGCTTCACATTACCAGATAATCCACACAAATGCTCCGTTAGGCGGGTCTCCCCTCCACTTTTGTGGCCTACAGAACAGTAGAAGCCATTTGTACCCGACGGTGTCCCATAGCTCCATGTATCTTCAATTGCTCCTTTCAATTCTATCCGCCTCCCTAAAAAACAGTGTGATCCATCGTTAGAGCAGAAAAATTCAAATGATGAAACATAAAACTGCAAAAAAAATGGGTATTTTGTTACACAAATAGACCTCCAGTGGTAACCACATAGTTGTTAGATGACCCACCAGCCACACTGGAGGGCTCGCTGCTGCTGCCAGTGCCCGGTACTTTCCCCTTGCCACTGCTATGGCATTCAATCTCTCCTAGAATTTGTCTGCCAATTAGGATTGAAACATGCTGTATCAAATGTCTTACAATAACCAACTTGGTCCACATCATCCATGCAACATACTAATATTTGGCTCACATGTCTACCAAGTACAAACTAGTCAGAGGACTGCGAACCAAGCATATACAAATGCACTACATACATACAAAATAACCACAGCCAACGTTGTCCATCTAGTTCTCAACTTGTGTAGCACAAATTCATCAACTACAGATTCAACTTACCCTGCTGAAAGGCAACCAGTGTCAGGGATTTGCCCCGGCATATTGCCATCCCTCCCCATCTGGTGGCGCGGCTTTGCGCTCTGGGGCTATGGCGCCGCGACAGCCGGGGCAACAGCCACCCCTGCCGCTGCCGGAGAGGAGGGGCCGCGACGTCGGGCGGGGGCTGCTCGCGCTGGCGAAGCCGCGACAGCCGGAGGGGCCGCGACGTTGGGGGTGGGGGTGCGCTCGGAGCTGCGACTGCCGGACGGCCCGGAGGGACCGCACGAGCCGGCAGAGGGAGGAGCCGCGCCGTCGGGGTGGGGGAAAAGTTTACTGCTACATATCCTTTGCTTATTTCTTTGTATGTATATATAATAAACAAGGGAAATTCCATTAATACTCTTACGAGTATGTACTCCCATCACCAATAACCCACATTAGGTATGTGTTCATACATGTTTATCGGTTTGAATATGTCTATATACTCATATAAAGATACTCCAGATCTTAATACCTAAAAAATTTTCAAAGGAACCCATAGTTTTTACTTACTGTAGTATATAAAATAAGTATGACCACATACCCTATGTATGTATGCATACTTGATGTATATACCACCGTAGATGGTCTAGTATGATCATATACTTCGTGGATATACACTTCGTTCGGTCATATACACCCTAAATCTAGAGATATAGAGATGGGAGTACATACTCGTATGAGTATATAAAACCCACCCAAATAAATAATATATACCACGTAAAAATATGAAATATAAAAATCTAATGTGTCATATAGAATGATATGACTGACCTGTGTGCTTATCTATGGATATTTCTTATTTGTTTTCTCGAATAAGCAAAAGATTTACACATCTTTATATCTAAGAGGAAAAGTTTTTACACCGGCGTTGTAGTGCATTTGGGAGGTTGAAATATTACAATAAACGCCTCCTCACTAATGGAATACTCTAAACATACTCCTTGCGTGTGAGACAACATAGTTTACAAGCCCCGGCATCAACCCACTAGTCGGGGGTTGCTTGATAGTGGAGAGTAGACAATAGTGTGTCACGGAAGCATCTGGCGTTCCTCTCCTTCCATATTTCCCAAGCCACCAAGGCGAAAAGAGTATCGATGCCTTTCTTCTTATCTTCATTCCATCTCCTTCGCCATTCCTCCCACCAGTTGAGAATGGACGGTCCGCCTACTTGTGAAATGCCAACGCCTAGGATAGCCTAGATAGTCCACCATATCTGCCTCGAAAATGAGCATGACGCAATGATGTGATCGATCGTTTCTGACTCTTGGTCGTAGAGGTAGCAAGCGTCAATCCGTGTCCAGCTCGTGGCGTTGCCTCCTGTCCGTCGTACAGTGCCTTTCATGGATGGCCAACTAGAGGAAGATGTTCACTCGTAGCGGAGCACATGTTTTCCAAAACATGTTGCATCCTGGAATCGGGTGCGATGTCATATGTAGGGCTCTGTCGATGAAATATCGGCGATAGTCCGACCAGGGGTATGCCCTGACCGGTAATGGATTGGCGGAAGGCGTACGAGATTGCAAGCAAGATGTAAACAGGGAACAATCACACAAGGTTTACCCAGGTTCAGGCCGCAAGGATGCGTAAAACCCTAGTCCTGCTCTCTGTTTCGATTATGGATGTGGATGTGCAAGTCTGTGCGTTATGCCAGATTTCGTGTCCCTAGAAGAGGGTCCTTGCTCTCCTTATATATCACGGGGAGCAAGGTTACAAGTCGGATCTAGCCTATCTGGTACTAAGTTTACGTGCTTTACAAGACTTTACAGAAACTTTCCTATCTCAGCTAGGTCTGTCCTCCTTGTCGGTTTTCGTTAAACTTGCCCGTTTTAGGCTATCCGACCAGCTTTGGGCCGATCGGTCTTGAAGCTTGATGGGCCGGCCTCGTCATCGTGCTGGCCCAAAGTAGGCCGTGAGGGTATATGGGGTTTATACCCCCACAGCTAGTCCCCGAGCATCATGAATCTTGAGGGAAAAACATCGTCTTCGTTTGATCAAGTGAGAAACGGGTGGTCGGACGCACGTTCGACATATGGTCCGAGCAGTGCAGGAGGACCGTCTTGTGTTTCCGACCAGTTCGCTTTACACTTGGTTGACGTTTTGGTTTTGATCAAAAGGTTTATGATGTTCCTGAAAAGAAAAAAGAATTTTGAGAGGGTCCCAATCCGGAGACGTGGGCCCACGTTAGTGTGTGATGTCTGCCATCACACGGTATCTGCGGCGCTTGATTGTTGCTTTAGCTTAGTTTTGAACTAAACTCTGTTGTAGAAAGAGAAATCAGGCCGAGTCATGCAAATGACGTGGGCCCACGTAGTCACCGAGGTTGCTGTGAGATAGTATATGTTGCATCAAGCTCTAAAAAAGGATCTAGCCCATGTCACCTCTTAGGTGATGTTGGTATAAACTCTTGCCCCCCTATCTTCGCCGGGGTCCGGAGGAGGAGGGCGAAGGTTTCCTAGACAGAAAGTGAGACCTAAACAGTTGCCAAAATGGGACAAGGATCGGTGGGTCCCATTAGGGGGTTTTGCATTAATTGGGACTAAAAATGTCCAGCCCCCCTTTTACACTTGCCCTACCCTTGGTATTTATAGGCCATACCAAGGGTCATGTGGTTCTTTACATTAGGGTTTCACCCTTGGTTACACTTACATGTGGGCCTTAACAGGGGCAATGTTGTACTTTGCAAAATTAAAAACATCTCCTCTTAGACCTATCCCAGGACACCACGTGCCATGCCTTTCGAGGCTCCACGCGTCGCCCTTTGGTGCCGCCACGCGTCAGGTCTTCGGCGCTGCCCCGTCCTGATCCCGTGGGCGATCGTCCGGAGGTCTTCCGCCGCCTATAAGGCCAGGTGGCTGAGCTACCATCCTCGAAGGTCCTTGAGAACTCCGCCCATCGCGAAGGTCCTGGGAGGCTCCTCTGAATCCTCATATACCTGCGCGACAAGAGAACTAGAGAGCCCGAACGCGGAGGTATGATGTACCTTCGCCGAATCGCTAGGACAAGCCTAGCAACCTTCGCCGTAATTGGGCGCCCGGCGCGGAGGTTGTCCAAAGTTGCCTGGCCGTTTTGCCTGTCTTGGCCCGTGTCAGGGCCGCGGAGCTAAGTACGGGGGTCCTAGCGGAGGTTGTTCCCCCCAACAGGTGATGTGGGCCCACGTAGTCCCCGAGCCTGAGATGAGGTGGAACACGTTATGTCAGGGTCTGAAAAAGATGATATGCTCATGATATCGTGCTTTATGTGTTTCCGACCAGTTTTTAAGTGAGACCGAGCAGGCCAAATTTCATTTGGGCTGGTCGGCTTTAACCATGCCATGACCTCGTCATGATTAAATTAAGATAGCTTTGCTTCTTAATTCAGTCCCCAGCGAGGCTGTGAGACCATGGTTTTGATTCTACACCCAGAAAATAGCTTTGCTATTTGTGTGCCAAAATAACCGGTATCATTGGCAAAAAGTCCCAGCTCAGCTGACGGACTGTGTGGATTGAAATGTTGATGCTATACTGTGATTTCGTCGCAGCGTGTTGGAACAGTTTCTTCAAGTTGTTGCTGCAAAGGAAAAAATGAAGTATGAGTGTATGTCTCAATGAATTGGGTTGAGTTGTATTGATCTGATATGAGCTATGACATGGATTTTGTATCAGTTGGTAAAGAAGTATTTTGGGAATGGTTTTGTGGTCGCCCTTCTTTTAGAGTTAATCAGTCCTCGTGTGTCTAGATGACCTATAGCGAATAGCGCGATGCCGAATCACTTAGGGCCCTATTTTCGTTGGAAGCGACCGCTGACACCCCTGTGTTGTATAGCGTCAGAGCTGTTAACACGTGTCGGGGTTAATCAGAGACAGTGCATGCTGATTGTTTTCTGTTTGAAGGGTGACTTATAGCCATTTTTTACAAAGAAAAAGGATATTTTTGCTTTGTAAAGGTTTTCGAACGTATTTTGAAGTAGTTCATGTAAAGAAATCTTTTTGAGAGAATATGTGCACTATTAAGTTGGGAAGGTACTTATCTGTTGTTTGTAGCAGATCACCGTCCCTCCGTGGTGGATCTTGATCACACTTGTTTTTGAAAAAATGGTCATAAGATATGTAAAACTTTCTTATTATGCAGAGGGGTAGGTCATATTTAAGGTAGATTTAGAAGAAAAAATCTCCAGCTACAATAATCTCTTGTTCTTACAAGAGTCGACCAGTCCCTTGGGATTAGATGATCCTAAACAGACAGCGCGATACCGGAATGCTTGGAGCCCTTTTCCTTTGGGGAGCGACCGCTGGAGTACTCTGTGTTGTTTGAGCGTGATGCTGTTAACACGTAACGAGTGAAACCAGAGACGGTGCATTCCTGGTTGCTTCGTGCATGAAAAAGAAATTATTGTGATACTGATTTTTTGCAAGGTGTAGTATTTTGAAACAAGTGATCATATATATGATAAAGAATTTTAATGAAGATATCAAATACTTATCTTTTATCCATCGGGTCACGTCAGTATTGCGTGTGAGACGGAAATATTCGCTTGTTGACGCATCAATGTATCAGCAACTGAGTTGTCACATCCACTCGGGGTACGATTTTGGACTCTGGTTGGGTCAATACTCCCTGTCGCGGTGGGACTGTTGGCGGTCCTTATCGACACATTTTAACCGCCAACTTAAGATAGAAAAGGGAGAATTACATGTTCTTATACGCATATACTTGTGCTACTAACCGAATTCCACTTGTACCTGGAGTTTAGCATTGTTTACAGAAAATACACCAAGTACAGGGGATTTTATACAGAAAAGGCGCTTTCCGACAAAGCGTAAAGAGGCACAAGAAGGAGACAGGCCCAACCAGAGCAGAAATGGGCCAAAACACCACACCACCTCGACACAACTGACAGGAGAGGCCCACCAGCCAAGGTCGGTTGGGGGGAGGCGCCAACCTGGCGCGCTCGCGCCAGGGGCGCGCTCGCCCCCCCCCCAGCCTGACAGGTGGGCCCTGGTTCCTGGAGGCGGTTCCATCAATGCAGAGGAGGGCGGTGCGCTGGTGTTCTTTCCTTGTATAGCTCCAAACTGACCTGCTCAACATATAAAAGGGGAAATCCAAGCTTTTCCAAGAGACACATTCATTTGAGCCATTCTCCTCTACTCTTGTTCTCTAGCCTAGTCTAGTAGCTTAGGAGCTAGGTTGAGCTATCAAGGAGGGCTTGTCTCCTAGGAAGAAGATCATCACTTGGTAATATACTATGGAGTGTTCTTCCTACTTTAAGTTCTTATTCTTACTTTGTAGCTTTGTTCATGAACTAGAGTATAGTTGTGTTCTTGCTAAAACTGATTCATATGAACTAGACCAAAGTTCTTATGATCATTTCTTAGCATGTTCTTCGTTGTTCTTCATTGTTCATATGATTTATAGGAGTAGAGATCTTGATGAGAATGGGGTAACGGTTCGTTGTTCCTTCGGGTTTGCCTATGTTCTAGCTCGTCCATCCGTAGGGTGGGAGTCCGCGGGGAATATAGGTAGTTCTCAAATATGCGGGCGTGGTGTCCGGATACGAGAGAGCATTCGGATATGACGGCATGCCACGGTTGAGGGGTAGGCGGCAGGTGGTAACAGCCCTGTCCGTCCCTTGTAATCCCCCACGTCCGTATGTCGTGTAGGAGTTCGTAAATGCCTCTATCGGTTGGCAGACCAGCTGCGGGGGTCAACCTGTTACTTTAGGCTCTGATCTTTCTCTAACCCTGTAGACTATATGACTTAGCTGTTCATGACTTAGCTGCAATTGACCTACCTGCTCCGCTTAGGTTTATTCTTTATTCGTTCATTCGTTTATTCTTTCTTTTATACTTTATCCATGAGTTTGGCCAAATGTGTGTCCACTATCTTGCAACCCATTTATACTTACCCCTGTATAGTACTAGAGTCACATTTCGATGACATGAAGTCAATCATTCATATCCATGTTTAGACACCTCTACACGATGCCTTCCTACGGGAAATATAAATAACGATACCCTGAGAATACTCCCCGGGTGAAATGCTACAATGATAGATCCGTGCGCTTGCGGATACTTATATCTTTAGAACACGACTATCAACCCTGGCGTTTCTTGGCGTGACCACTGGGATGTAACAATTCTAGTGATTGCGTTAAGAAATGCCAACAGGGACCAAGGTGGCAGTGGGTCAATCGCTCCACCTTCTTGGCGGCGCAAACCGGCGGACGCGGGGGGTTCCCGATGTGAGGGAAATGTATAAATGCGCATCGCATTAGTGGAGCAGTTTCGTCGCTTCGTGCTCTTGGGAAATGAGAAGGCCGCGGGGTTTTGATTACCCACGATCCCATCAATTGCCTTCTCGAATCCTCCATTTTCCTCTATAAATTGTCGCTTGCGCCGAGAGCTCTCTACTCGCAGCGCATTTTCTGTTCTCCTTCTTTGTCTTCTGCTACCCAAGAAACTTAGGGTTTTAGATCCCAATTCGCTCACCACCATCACCTGAGATGGATCGCTGCGCCGGCAAACGCCCGGTCGAGGAGGAGGAGTCTGTGAACTCTCCTCGGGAGGTGAGGCCGAGGAGGTGAGTTTTATTGGGGTTTTTCTTGATTGATCTTGGGTTTTCTTTCTTGATGTAACCGCAGTTTTTTCTATTGCATTGTAGATATACTGTCCTTACGATTGGTGGTACACCTGGCACTTTTGCCGCGGGTGCCGCCGAAGCGGCGAGGAGGGCGGCGGCAAGGAGGCCTGATGTGCCGGAGGTCGCGGCCTCTGAGCAGGGGGCTCCGGTCATGGAGGCCGGAGCTGCTGTCGCTGTGCCGGGGGAAGAGGCTCCTGGCGCAGTGGTGGAGGCGGCGGCTGCTGACAGCGGTTCGTCGCCGCATTCCCTCAGCAGTGTCTCGGTGAACTCCCTGGCGCCTGCGCTCGACCGCTGTAGGACGGAGCTGCAGACTGTCAGGGATCTGTACTCCAACGCCACCAAGAGGCTCAGTCAGGCGGAACAGGACATGGACCTGTTCCTGGAAGCACTCTCCTCCGCCCAAGAGGAGTTGGAGGCGGAGAAGAAGAGGGCCACCGACTTCGACGCCGACGCCAATGCCGCCGTCAATGAGGCGGCGGATGAGAGGCTAGCCCAGCAGGTCCAGATGGACGCGTTGCTTCGGCAGCGCGAGGCCGCCGACATTAGGGTCGGCGGTGAGTACTGTGTTTTTGCTGTTTGTACCCCGTGTTCGTGTAGTTAGGATTGGTGTTTAACTTTGATCTCTTTTCTGCAGAGTTGACTGAGCAGCTAGAGCGACTGCAGGAGGCCGGCCATGCCGCGGCGGACGCGATGAACGCCCAGGGCGGTGATGTGGCCGCGAGGCTGGTGGCGATCCCCGGCCAAGTGGCCGCGGTGGCGATCCATGGCGTCCGCCATGGTGCAGCTGCTGCCTACGCCACCGTCGATGCCATTTCAGGTGTCGATGTTCGTGGCATGGAGTTGTCGGTGGCGGCGCATGACGCTATGGAGGGCGGCGCCGTCGAGTTCACCGGGGCGGCAGAGGCCATCGTCACTGCTACTCCTGTCGACCTTGTTGTCGGCAAACTGTTCGGGGAAGACTAGATTGCTTTAGACGCAATCAGTCCCCTGTTTGTAAAAATTTTTGTAAAAATTTCTTGTATTTTGAATGAAAAGATGGATCTTTTGTTTGAGATATAACTTATGTCGGAATCCATCGAGGTTCCTTTTGTGATCTCTTTGTCTTGATCCATTTATAATTGTGCCGTTTTAGGCCGTAGGATTTGCAACCCTTTCATTGTTTGCGCCAAGGAATGTTAATGTCGTATTGTGTCTGATTGAGGGATGATTTTTCTTTTTGAAAGGACAAGAAAAATTCATATACTCAAATTGACACAAGATTTGACTTCTTATTTATTGTAAAATAATACACATTAGATTGTTTTGCCATCAGAATGACTTACAACGATGTGTATGACTGACGCTAACTTTAACATATTGGAAAGGAAATTGCCTAGAGATAAAGTTTTTGATAAAAGAGGAAGACGCATCTTTTGTTCTTAGCGTTCTGGCTCTGCTTCGCCTTCTTCCTCTAAGTCGTGGATCATGACCGGGTCTTCTTCGGTGCAGAGTAGAAGTTCGTCATCATCCAGGGCCTGATCATCCCTGCGTCTGTCGTGGTCGGAAATACTTATTCCATTTTGAGTGGTATTGAAGTTGTCCTTTTTTGGAAAAGGCACATCGGTAAAAGAATCTAAGGAGCTCGAGTTCTTCTCAAATTGGCTTCCTTTTTGCACCACTTCATACCATTCACCGTTGATGAACATTCCTTCTGCCGTTTTGCGACCTGGTGATCGAACTGTTCTGATGCGCCGTAGATTGGCTGGATTTGTTGGATTAGGAAATACGTGCTCGGTGCGCAGTGGGATTCCATCTTCGGGAGGTGTTGGACTGGGAAGTCTCCAATCAGGGTCTCGAGTTAACAAATTGTCCAAGAATGGGGTGATAAACCCATTGCGGTTTGTTTGGATGATTGGGACTGTCCGTCCGGGAGGAGGGCTCCGAGCACGTTTGTACACCGTGGTCGTCTGTACAGGTTGCTGAGTGCAACAATGAGGCTCGTCCATGTTGGGTGAATCCCTCATGTCTTCCCTTAAGGGGCTCATGCCAAAGCTATGACGATTTTTTCTGACGGCTGCCATGTGTCTCAGTCGTTCTTCCCTCCGCTTTCTTTCCGCATCCAGGTGTCGATCGACGAGTGCTCTAGCTCTATGAGCTGATGCCCTTGTCATCGGTGGGGACAGGGTTGGAGTTCTTTGACGAACGGGTGGTTGTGCCGACCTTTGTTCTATTGCATCTGTTGTTGCCATGGCAGCTAAGATTTCTTGTTGTCGCCCTTCTCTCCGTTGCTCGACCTGTTGTGATTGGTCACCGCGACGAAGGTCAGCAGCTAGTTCGGTGCGTTCTGCAAACAACCTGGCGTTTGATGTGTTGTTTCGTGGTGAACGTTCTTGCTGAGTTGTGACAATGGGTACAGCAGGTGGAGTTCGACCAGTTCGTCGGGCTTCCCTCTGCCTTCGCCGTCGCTCATTACGACGAGCGTTCCTGCGCTGAACCGTCGACACGTAACTTCGATCTTGTGCGTTTGCCCGGGCAGTCTGTACTGCTGGGGCCGGAGCAACGTTATTTCGTAGAGCCTGCTGCGAAGTCCTTTCTCGCAGGGTTTGGATGTCGGCCAAGATCCTTTGCCGTATGGCGCTAGATTGTCGTCTCCGACCACCATGAGTGATGCTGGGCCATGGTCGGAGCCACTGTAGTTGTGGGCTTCTGCGAGTTACATGATCCCGCCGGTTGTCTGGCTGTGCACGATTGCAACGATGATTGATACGTCAACGCAGATCTGTTTGTCGTGAGCCTGGTCGTCCAGACACTCGAGGGGGAGGTTCGCAATGCCCTCGTCGTTGTCGAACTGGTATGCTGGGAGCGTGGTTTTGTCGCGCGAGTTGTCCATCACGCCTGACACGTTGTCGAAGAGATTCAATGTTGGCTTGAGTTTCTGTTAACCTCATGCCTTGTTGATGGATCAGGCGGAGTAGATCCGTATTGTTGACCTGCCTCCTTTGGGAAAGGTTTGAACCGATCGGAGGTGTTGACATCGTACGGTCAACTGTCAGAGACAGATCGGTTGGCACTACAACAGCGGTCACCGAAACGAGTTGAATCTGATTCAGTGCAGCCACTGTTGCTGGTACCGTTATTGGCACGATGGCCGGATGTGTGGGAGTTGTAATGGCAGTCGCCGGGTTGGAAGTCCAGGTGAACGTTCCAAAGTTGAAGGTGAGGCCGGCTTCGAAGGTCATGGAAGCCGAGAAGGAAACCATCTTGCTTGACGTGAAATCCCGGTGCGCACCCCCTACCTGGCGCGCCACTGTCGACGAAATATCGGCGATAGTCTGACCAGGGGTATGCCCTGACCGGTAATGGATTGGCGGAAGGCGTACGAGATTGCAAGCAAGATGTAAACAGGGAACAATCACACAAGATTTACCCAGGTTCAGGCCGCAAGGATGCGCAAAACCCTAGTCCTGCTCTCTGTTTCGATTATGGATGTGGATGTGCAAGTCTGTGCGTTATGCCAGATTTCGTGTCCCTAGAAGGGGGGTCCTTGCTCTCCTTATATATCACGGGGAGCAAGGTTACAAGTCGGATCTAGCCTATCTGGTACTAAGTTTACGTGCTTTACAAGACTTTACAGAAACTTTCCTATCTCAGCTAGGTCTGTCCTCCTTGTTGGTTTTCGTTAAACTTGCCCGTTTTAGGCTATCCGACCAGCTTTGGGCCGATCGGTCTTGAAGCTTCATGGGCCGGCCTGGTCATCGTGCTGGCCCAAAGTAGGCCGTGAGGGTATATGGGGTTTATACCCCCACAGGCTCTATATGCAGACTTGGAGGGGTATACTCCATCGAGCGTCCATCTCCAAATGATAGGATCGACGTCCTCGTTTAGCTACACCTACTAAAGCAGATCCTAGAGCCTTAGATATTCTCCCACACTCAGGTCGAGATTCCTCCGTTGATCTGTCAGATCCATGCACGACTATCCAAACCACCGGCAACAATGGTGGTTCAGAAATCCCTACGGCTCACGAACGGTAACAATGAGGACACTATGTCCTAGATCACTTGACCTTGGACCAATCTACCCGTCCAGAATGTCGTGGAGCATCCGTTGTCGAGGATGGTGTAAGTGGACATGTTGAAGGAGTCCTGGACCTCCTTCATCGCTCGTGGAGCGTCCATTGCCGAGAATGGTGTAAGTGGACATGTTGAAGAAGTCCTGGACCTCCTTCGTCGCTTTGAGTGGCGGGTCCGCCCAAGCGCGGGTCTTATCGGCCTGCTGGTGCCATAGCCACCATGCCTGCAGTGCAATGCTGCCAAGGTGCAAGTCAGGGAGCCCTAAGCCCTCCAAGTCGGTGGGTCGACAAATGGTTGGCCATGCCACCATGCATTTCTCCCCCGGACGGATCCTTCTTTCCCGGTCCAAAGGAATCTCCGGTGGATATTGTCGTTTTCTTCAGTTGCGGAGGTAGTCCGGCCGCAATGAGAGTGTAGATCAGGACCGCAGAGAGGGCATACTTGACCCAGATTAGCCTTTTGCTCTTGTTCATCAGTGGCCCGTGTCAGGCTTGCATTCTTTGGGCCACCGCATCAAACGTTGAGTGGATTCTCGCCTTGAGGACCTTGGTTGTGCTTAGCGGTAGGCCAAGGTAGGTGATAGGGAAGCTTGCTAGTTGGTAGCCGACTATCTCATGTAGCTGCTGGAGGTTCTCCACCTCGGTGTGGATCGACGTGATCGAACATTTCCCGAGGTTGGTTCTCAACCCGGATGCATCTATGAAGATCCCCGGAATCTCCTTGATCGTCCTTGCCTCCGCTTGCCTAGATGCATGAAGATGATGATGTCATCGGCGTAGAGACTGCAGTGGTGTCGGATGATAGGTGCTCCGATCGTCCGGAGTAGGCCGTCCTCGATTGTCGTGTCCATCAGTCTTACGAAGACCTCCATGGCGATGATGAAAGAGCATCGGAGATAGTGAGTCGCCTTGCCGGACTCCCTGTCTATGTGTGATAGGATTCCCAGGGCGTCCATTGAGCAGGATCGTTGATGTGGCCGAGGATAACATTGTGGCTACCCATCTGTGCCAGTTGTCCCCGAATGCGAATGCCCTCTCCAGGAGGAATGTCCAATATGTATTCCTTATGGTTGTGAGTTAGTAAGACTTGTTTTCCAACCACAAGTTTTGCTTCATATGACATTGCACTATAGTCGATATGACATTAAGATGGGCTAAATTGTGATTGAACAGTGTGATGAATCCATTTGAACGATTTTGGGTGAACGAAAGTTCGTGTATCTACGAGTATAGATTCTTGTCACTATTCATGTATAATGGTAAGGAACATTTTATTTGTTGTTGTATCTCTTGTTTATTTGGAAATTGAACCAATTATGAGTTTAGCTTTTTGCTAGTGTTTGTGATTCAACATGAAAGAATAGTCTTTCTTCTTTGCTAATAGGATTTGTGAAGGAATTTTTTTGACAATGAATTACCTTTCACACGAAAGAAATCATCTTTCTAAAAGTTCGCTAATAACTTTGTGGGTAATGGAGATAATACAATTGAATTATTATGAAGGATGGCGAAAATATTTTACTTCATTTATATTTTTCTACTGTTAACAAATTTGATGATTCAATTTGTTTTCAAGTGTAACAAGTATAGTTTCATGCACGATGCATGATAATGGGGCATTAAAATTTGTGCCAACTAAATGAATTCAAATGGCTCTTTTTGGTGTTTTAGTGGGTTGTAAATTTGTAATTCCATTTTTTCTTGAACACGTAGGAGAGTTATGTATCATTATCTTAAGAAGAATTATTAGTGTGTGGAAGTAGTGTTATCGTTTCACATTTGCTATCGATTGCAATAATGCGTGGCATTCACATTAATTTGATGAATATGAGCTAATTTTTCAATGCCTTATTAACCTTCTGCATGTGTATTTGCTTTATGTGATGGAATAGAAAAAGGAGTTCCAACCACACGTGTCAAAACCCCCAAAAAAAAAAGTTGTGTGTTTTGGTGGCCGTTGGCTGACGTTTGCCATGGAGAGTCGGAGCTGTTAAAGCAATGATGATGCACGGCAGGCTCCATCTTTTAGGATTTGTTGCTGAGTTTTTTTGGGATGATTTGGGTTTAGTTGTTTAGGATATCGTGCTCAGTTTTTGTGTCGATATTTCTCCAATAAACCGTGCAATTGTGAGTTTGTGGCTTGAGTTTCCCTTATAGACCAGGTGAATTCCTTTTTTTTTTAAAGGTTGGGAGGAACTTCTGCACTCTACAAAGAGGTTTTATAGAATAAGAGCATCTCCAACAGTTGGCCATTTTTCCTTTGCCATTTGTTAGAGAATGCCAAGTCTCAAAACCATTTGCCAAAGGGGAAAAAAGGTAATCTCCAACAGTTGGGCATTTTTGACTTGCCATTTTCCAAAATAGTGGACCCACCAAGACTTGCCATTTTTGACTTGCCTCCAGATCACGTCGCCGAAGACAGTTCGATGATGAGTCTTCGGGCGATGACGATTTCTTCATGTTCACAGCTGCTCAAATTGTGCAAATGTTATCAAAAAAAAAAGGAAGACATGGTGGTTCGGTCCCTGGTCATATTGTCATCCATCGCAATAGAGAAGCCGGGCACCGGAGGATGTATCAAGACTATTTGGCTGACAATCCGACGTACGGAAAGGAAAAGGAGGCGCGCGCGTGGACAACAAGTCCGGGATTCACGGGATTCTAAAATTGCCAAGCCATGGAGCCTATGCAAAAATGCCAAGTTTGATCCATCAAATGCCAAGTTTGGCAAAATGCATAAGTCAAATGGCCAACTGTTGGAGAGCAATTTTTAAGATTTTTGGCAAATTTATAGAATGCATAACCCAAATGACCAACTGTTGGAGATGCTCTAAGGTATCAGTCAAAATGCATCTGAATTCTAAAATTGTTAGATGAAAACAAAAGGAGAACGGCTGCAGTTGCAGCAAAAGAGGGTCTTTCTCAAAGCAACAACCACATAATTTAGATTGGAGATGATCATTCATTTTTAGAGCAGAGCCTTCAGCCTGTCGTTATTCAGTTTCAGAGCCAAATTAACTGAATCTTCAGAAATCTCTGGGTCACCGCCGCCTCACCGGTATTCCCCACAACCAAATACACCAGCTTTCTTTGAACCAAACACATTCAACTAACTACACATCACATCGGAGCAAGTATTATATACAGATCCATTTCTTGATTCTCTTTGCAAATTTGTGTATGGTGAACAAAAAATCGTACAGATTTGGTATAACAAACTGTGCAACGGCCTCGTGTAGAATTGTTTTGTCGAAAACCTTGTCCTGTTCAGAAGCTGCGGTTGATTTCTCCGGTAGCCGACAGAATAAAGAAACCTGCAAAGAACAGGTTCTCCTATGAACAACATACGAAACTTTTGCTTTAAAGAAGATGGTGCACAGTCAAGGAATCTGCCGGATTTTCTAATCACTCGTTACTCGTTTGTTTATCTACGCGTGACCATCTACCATCTATTAACCAGTTAAAATTTGGATAGATAAAGAGCACTGAAGTTTGTTAGGACCGACACTTGAATCATTAATTAGTTCAAGGAATATGAGTGCGCACTTTAATTTAGTTGTAGTTTTTCTGTATCAGTGTACTATAAACAATCCAACACCTATTTTGTAGCCGGTTTTAAATATCTCCTCTGTTTAGAAACACGCAGAATACGAGCTGCAAGAAGAACTGGAGAAGGGAAATGTATGTAGTTACATGACGTCAGTGCTGAGATCTGGCTGCTGCGCCCCCATTCCTTTGGCTCTTGAGCTTGGCTTCGACCTCAGAGAGAGCCTTCTTCACGTCCTCATTCTCAGGCAGTTCTTGGACCAGCACCTGGTAGTCTCTCAAGGACGCTTCCCACCTCTCCAGCTGAACACCCAAAAGACATTGGCAACAATGGCATCACCAGCTAGCGCTTGTGCAGTGGAAACTTTTCCGCACAGGGAGACTGAAGTTGCAGAACAGCAGCCTAATAACAGCGTACCTTGACGTTGCAGTCGGCCCTCCTGAGCCGCGCCTTGCTGTACGAGGGGCGCACGACGAGCGCGGCGCTGCAGTCCTCCACGGCCTTCTCGTGCCGCCCGAGCTTGGTATGGCACGCCGCGCGGTTGCAGAGCAGCACGGCGTTTTCGGGCTCCCTGTCCAGGCCCTCGCCGTACGCGGCGCACGCGTCCACGAACTTGCCGGCCTTGAAGAGGTCGTTGCCACGCAGCCGCGCCGCGGCCGCCGCCTTGGCCCTCCTCTGCACCACCGTCACCTCCCGGTTGCTCGGGTCCAGCTGAAACGCCGTCTGCGCCGTCGCCACCGCGTCCTCAAACCTGACGTGTTCACATCTTAAGCGTCAGTCACGGCCACGCCACCTTTTGTGGAATGCGTTTCTGTGGAGGAGCGGGAATGAACAAACCTTCCAGCAGCCATGTCGACCTGAGCTCGCACGATGAGGAAGTAGGCGTGGCCGTAGGTTCCGAAGAACTTGGTCGACTCGTCGACGCCGAACCTGGGCGCGGCGGCGCTGCTGAGAAGCGAGTCCGCGTCGTCGTGCCGCTGTAGCCTCAGCAACGCCTCGGCTTGCAACGCCATCACCTGGCAGAGTTGGTCACCGCAAGAAAAACGTTTGTCAATTACAACGCTAGCCGCACGTGCAGTGCAGTGCAGTGCAGTGCAGAGTTCGTGGAGCTGCGTGGCCACATGTCGTGGCGGACGAGCGCTGACCTGTGGAGCACAGTCGGCGCCGTCGGACACGGCGGCCTGCGCTTCCTGGAGCACCGTAACCCAGTTCTTGAGCCTGCGCGCGTCGCTGCTTTTGGCGATACGGCTCTTCACCGACTGCGCACGGGCAACGTCTGCGCCCGCGGATTCGTTGGAAGATTGCTTGAGGTGGTAGATGGCTTTGTCAGGTTCTCCTAATCTGAACAACACGTAAACGAGTTGATGAGTATCATTGAAATACGCGCATAAGCGTGTTCTCAAAAAAAAAATGATGAGTATCATAAACCATTTGATATTTCAACAATTCTGTTCCATCTGAAACTAATTATGCTACACAATGAATTCGTATGCATATTTAACAGATTTCCACAACTCTATATTAAGTATACGATGGTTGGCATCTGATTCGATGATTCCTAATGGCATCCTAAAAAAATTGCTGTGTACGTACTGCAGAGTAGGTTGTAGGAAAATGAAGGAAGAGACTTGTTCTATGACAGTTTTCAATTAGTGCAATCATGAACTTGAAAAGGAGGGGTAAGCATGCTTGTCGAGGAAGTGATTAGCTATTCAAAGCACCAATCATCAATGTGGATCTTACAAATTGCGAGCGTAAATTAAGGCAGAAGGTTGTGTGCACTTTGTGCTTGACCTGCGTGCTAATCCAATGACCTAATGTACGTTCCATAAGAAAACATGTGAAATAAAATAATGACATGGTCTTATCATCAAGGGGTTGTAGTAATTGTAGTTAAGGCCTTGTTTCGATTGCTATCGGATTCACCTCGATCCACATATGTTGGAATAGATTATATTTGGAATTTAGTTCAAATTCCACTTTAATTCACCCTAACACATATGGATTGATGTGAATCTGACTTGATCCAAATAAGACCTAGGTGAAAAAGGTGGAGGTGACATAATTCTGTTGTACGCCATCTTCAGTCTTCATCGTCCTAAAACCAATGTGCACTGATGCTACACTATCAATTTGGTTTTAGTAGATAAGAATTATTCTATTGCTTGTTGTTATAGCATGCCATGATTCAAATAAAGTCTTGTTTGGGTCCACATGTATTCATCTCAATCCACATGTGTTGAAATGGATTAAAGATGTAATAAAACTAAGTTCCACTCCAATCTAGTCCAACCCACGTGGATCGAAGTGGATAGTGGATACACATGCATCCAAACAACGCCTAAGTTTTTTTTATAAAGTGCATAAATTTAAATATTTTTTAGCAACTTTAATCCAAGGGTGCAAATATTGTGTTTTGCAATCATGACTCATAAACAATATACTTTGAACAAAATTAACGGTCAATATCCAATTTCAAATGCCGGTCAATATGAAACTATGCTGTACAAAAATGAATTATACGAGTGCCATATAAATGACCCGTGATGGAACATTTGAAGGTACACGGTTGAGTTCAACTACCATTGCACACCAAACAAAACGAAAAAAAAAAGAGAGAGAGAAACAAATGCTAGTACCTACTCCACGGAGACTAAGATCACAAAGTCTAGTACTTTATAAAATCATCAGAGTCTAGTAGTACTTTATAAAATCGTCAGATTCCTTTATTCATCAACACTGTAGCCGCATCAAATCAAATATTGCTAATTAAAAGCGCAACTGGTACTAATATCAATCGTGTGTACTAATTAGGGCAGTCCTAATGCAAACTCTACCATAGAGTCCAAGATCATTTAATACTCTCATATTTATTGTATTTTGCTGATGTGGTAGTATATTTATTAAAGAGAGAGGGAGAAAAAACCAGACTCCAAGTCTTATTTAGACTCTAAGTCTACAATCTTCGAGGTAAATATACCGCTACATCAGCAAAACATAATAAGTAGGAGGATAATAAAAAGTATTGGACTCTACGATAGAGTCTTGCACTGTGACTGCCCTTAACCGATAAAACTAGACGATACAATTGGTGAGGAAGAGTTGAAACAGGTTTCGAGGCCCAGCTATAGGATGGAGGGGAATGACGAAATTTTTAATGCCTTTGATCTGAAAAAAAAAAAAAAAAAAAAAAAAAATCGGCGAGATGTGTCCCACGTACAGTACCTGAGGTACAATCCGCCAAGCCGGTGGTGAGCGCGATCGTACGAAGGATCGATCCGGACGGCCTCCTTGCAGTCGCCGACGGCCTCGATGAGCCGTCCAAGCGCGGCGAGCGCGGCCGCCTTGTTGCTCCAGTACGCCGGCCGCCTGGCGTCCATCATGATGGCCTGGTCGTAGAGCGCCGCCGCCTCCTCGTAATGCCCCTGCCGGTACTCCTCGTTGCCCATCTCCTTGAGCTTCTCGGGATCCGTGCGGTGCGACAGCGCGCGGCACAGCTCCCCGGCCCCCGCCGCCGACGGCCTGGGCTCCTTGACGATGTTCCCCATGCCGGAGAACGCGTACCCGTTGGGCGCCTTCCGCTCGTTCGCCGCCTTGGCAACACGCTCCACGGAGTTGCGCGCCGGCGCGGCGCCACCACCGCCCGCGTTGAGGTTGCCGAGGTTGCGGTGAAGCATCATGTTGCCCGACGTGGCGCGCACCAGCTGCGTGGTGCCCTTGACCCTCTGGTGGTCCAGGATCATCTTGTCCAGCTCCGCGGCCATGCCCGTGTACTCCGCCGCCGGCTCCACGGCGGGCCTCGGGCCGCCACCGTTCGCCGCCTTGGTGACTGGCCTACTCCTGTCGTTCGCCGCCGGTGGCGCGGCGCGGGCGACGGCGCCGTTCTGCACCAGCGCCGGCACGGGGACGGCGTTGGCGCGGCGCACGAGGGAGGAGTCGTGGTGCACGCCGGGCTTCCGTTGATGCGCCGGATTCGCCGGCGCCGCAGCCTCGGCCTCGGCATCGGAGGCCCCGTTGACCCGGTGGAGGGAGGTCATGGACGCGGAGCGGCGGCGGCGGAACATGCCGCTGTAGATGCCGAACATGGCGCAGCCGGTCGGCGGCGGCGGGTCGCGCGGCTCCGTCATGGCGACCATGACCGTGGCGACGTTCGCGGCCGCGCGGCCCCCGCGAAGTGCTGCGTCGTGCGTCGTGCGCGCGGGAGGAAGGCAATGGGGCAGTGCCAAAGATGGAAGAGAGGTAGGCAGAGACAGGAGGTGTGCTGGCCGTTGGCTCCTGGTTGGCAACGAACGACGACGGGTTCCAGACTTGGGGTGGGAATGTGGGGAGCACGCGGGTTTTAAACTGCATGTGTGTTACAAGTGGGCCCTCCTGTGCAAGTTCTCAATTTCTTGTTTTATTTCCAATTTTCTTTCTCTCTCTATGATTCCATACATCCATTTTGTTTTGGAGATGTGTAGACGTGTAGTAGTCCCCATTGATGGCTGTGGAGTCATGGAGACATGGACCATGGTTTGGTTAGTGCATTCATGAATCATGATGTGAATGACTTGGTTAGGTCAAACGTCTAGATTTTGTTAGTTATGGTGGCATTTCGTTTTATTAGTTTGGACCGTGTTTGCAACGTTTGTTTTGTGTTTAAACGGAGGCACGCGCGCAATGAGGAAGTTGGGTTAGAGCAGTCCCAATGGAAGAAACTAAGTAGTTTCTATAACATAGGATATCGCACTAAAAAACTACTCCTTCTCAACCCAAGGTTTCTATATCAATATTAATGTTAAGAATATCTTAAATGCATCACAAAATAGAAGTAGATTAACTGTGGCAAGCAACTCTACAACCACGCTGTTTTTTTCAGAGTCGTCCCTTCATTGTCAATTGAAGTAAACGTATACACAGATGGTTACCGAATGCTCATGCGCATTCAGGTACATGATTCCGAATTCATGCAATGCAAATGCTTTGTCTGGTATGAATTACACATACTGACGTACACGTAACCCATCTGCGGCAGTAAATCACAGATGGTGTTGTCCGTGGCTCCTTGCGCCATGAATTCAAGGAGAGAGCAGAGCATATCAAGACGCGACATGAGACAATGAACTCCAAGCTCTACAAGCACCGCGTCATGTTCGCACCCGTCGTGCCGCTGGTCAAGCTGGCCATGGTGAAGAGCCCCGTGGCCGAGGAGTTCGAACTGTCTGGGCTCACCCGCAGGTCCGTCATGACAGCCGCCGCGCCGCTCTCGCCGGACCTCCTGGCGGCGTTCGGGCGCAAGATCCGGGTGTTCAGGTGGAGGCGTACACAGGCTCACGGAGTACAGCTGCATCACGCTGATGCACGCCGGCGGCGGCGACGAAGGGGGGCCGGTGCAGATCGCCAAGAAGAAGTCGGTCGGGTTCATCCTGTCCATCGGGGGCTTGGGGCCGTCCGCGTCCATGTCCATCGGGGGCTTGGGTCCATCGGAGAAGAACTTGTCCGCCACACAGGAAAGCTACGGCTTAAAGCCTTGCAAGTGGTGGAGATGGTGGCATGGTGCTGCTGCCACGGCGGTGGGTTCACCGGCGGCCGGACTGGATCTATCAGTAGGAGCCGCGGCAGCACCAGCGACCGAATCAAATCGGGCAGCGATGGCGACAGGAGCACCCCTGCCTTGTTCGGCGCGGCCTGCGCGAGCAGCGGCATCGTGGACGCGGCCTTCGCCGGCGGATGCAGTGGCGCGGCCTGTGTGGGCGAGCATGTACGGCGCGGCGGCGCGACCTGCGCGAGCGGCGGCGTCGCGGACGCGGCCTTCACCAGCAGACACGGCGGACGCAGCGGCGCGGCCGAGCATGACCGGCGCGAGAGGGACCGAGTGCGGCGGACACGGCGCCGCCGCCTGCGTCCGCGAGCGCGGCAGCCTGCGGGTGGACGCGTACGGCCAACGCCGACGTCCTGGGCAGCAACGACCACAACCTGCGGGGAGCGGCGGCGGCTTGCACACGGGATCAAGAAAAGGGCGATGGAAACCGGTGGTTTCTCCCCAGTGCTATTTCGCTCGTTTCTTGATGCATTGGTCCGAGCGTAGACTTGGTTTCCTGGTGAAGAAACGATTTCTTCATTCTGTGTTCTCTTTCTTCATTAACTCACTTGCCACGTCAGCAAATTGCTGAATTGTCCTCGTAATTAAGAGAGATAGAAACTACTCATTAATTACCATTGGGACTGCTCTTATAGCAAAAACAAGGCACTAGAGAAAGCAGGACAAAGAAGATGGTGCGCATATAGCGAGAATAATAGAGGGATTTGGGAATACGTGTGAGCATGCCCCCATTTGACCAAGGATGAGACTTGAGACGTGTGTTCATGAGCCACAACCTGCGGGCTCCGCCAGGTGGCTACGGAGGCAAAAGAAATATTTGTTCGAAAGATCGGCAAAAGAAATGTTCAGAAGCTTTGAATTTTCTCTCTACTATCTCTCTGTCTAGTTTAATTTAATTTTGCTTGTTATGAGTCCACCGCGAATCAATCCCTTTTCTTTTGGAACAAAAAGGTGTATCCAGCTGCCACATTCTTGTTAGGCTCATCAGTCACTCCATGATCAAATCTTCAAAGAAATATTTCGATAAACCTGCCCACATTAGCTCGGTCTACTCCTACTCCCGTCTCCTCATTAGGGCCCTTAGCTAAGATTAGTTCGCTAGTATCACCACAGGTCAACCGCGAAATGTTTTCGATCGTTCAATGGCTGCCGCCGGCCTGGAAGGCTGGAACCCCCACAACGGCAATAGATTGGCAGCATGGCTTGCACGAATGCAGCCATGAAGGGAAAGTGCACAGGCGGCACTGCCTCACTGTTGCCTCGCTTTCCTTGACGCGTGTTGCCGTTGAGGTTGCTGAAATCACCGGTAGCTGGATGCGGAAGGTTTCCTGGCTGACTCGCCGCCGGACCGGACTCGCCCGCGTGGGGGAGGGAGTGCCGGGGAGGACGCGACCGCACGACACATTCCTTGTAGGGCAGGCAGTTCTGGAGTGCCCCCTCGCGGCCTCGCCCGGCATTATTCTCTGCTCTGTTCTGTTCGTGCACCAACCCGACCGGCAACTCCCGAAGACGTGTTGGACTGGACGTGCAAAACACATGCGTGATCCATCCTGCGGCTCGACCCCGATCGAGTTGGCAAAGCGTCTGCCGGCCGGTTGGGTCTCCCGTCGTTGTTTTTGGGTCGGTAGCGATATCCCCATCGGTGACGGTGGCACGCAACCGTGCGTTCTTTCTCGTCAACGCCTTTGCCTGCTTTAATTAATTTTCCGAACGAATCAGGGCTGCATGATTCTCGTCTAAATTATAATTTTCGTGTATATATTCGCTCGTCTTGGATGACTGGATCGTCATTGTTTCCGTTAAGTTTTGGGAGCTGCATGCATGGGCGCCGACACTATCCCTGACGCGTTCAAGCGGAGAACCGACATTGTTGCCTTCGTCAGCAACTTCTAGCGAGTGGGGTTCTGGCTCATGATGACAAACTCCTATCGCCAGTTGAGAACAGTGGATCGGAGGCGTTTTCGATAATTATGGAGTGATGATGGCATGCACGCAATGAATCCAAACAACGACGTCTGATCAAACGGACCATCGAAATCCACCACATGTGTCACGTGTGTATGTATACGCAGGCACCCCTGACAAAACAGGCCAAGCATGTCTTACCAATTTCCTCTCCTTTGCAAATACCTGAGTTCACCTCAGCTTGGGAGGCTATTGCAGAACCTACAACCGGGATACACAAGCAATGACGGCGCCAGGATTTTAACCATGAGTGATGAGTATTCCCAAATCCCAATTCACGTCAAAAAAAAGTCCAATACATAAGACTTTTAGCTGCAAATTGCAGCTGTATAAACAATGGAGAACAAGGCGGCTCCGCCCAGGCAGTGCCGCCTCCAGCCCCCTCCCTCCTCTCTCGTCTCGCCGTGGCCGGAGTGGGCCGCCGGCAAAGTCGTGTGGGCTGTCGTGATGGCGGCGGCGGGGCCCTTTCGAGCTGTGGCGATGAAGTGATGGCGAGGACGCCTCTTCACCTATTCCAGCGATCCACGGGCGAGTTGACAGCCGTGGAGACGGTGGTCTGGGCGGCGGCGGCCGGCCAACGATGGGCCGAAGGCTTCGGTTCTCCGACGGCCAGACCGTTTGGCTGAAGAGCCTCGTGACGTTGGGGTCGGCGGATTCGGTCCTCCGACGGTCAGACCCCGTTCCCTCCAGGCTGGATTTGCACATTCGGAGGGTGTTTGGAAGAGGGCCAGGAGGGTGGTCCGAGCCCCCAGCTGCAGCGGCCCGTGTTTGCGTTTCCTGGCCCAGCCTCGGAGCCTGCGCTGCACAGAATTTAAAGCATTTAGGCCAGGCCCTAGTAAAACGATGGGGGAGGCCGTTTTTTGGGAGGCTAGCTCTGACGAAGGCCCCCGTGCGCTCCCTTGGGCTGCTGTTAGCGATAGGATTACCTTCGTCCTCATCCTCCAGCACGCCGCGGCACGCGACTGGCGCCGGCGCTGCTGCTACTCCGTCACCGTAGCATGTTCCCCTTCCCGGCGTCCTGCTCAACTCCGTCCCCTCCCTCTGCCCTCCCTCGGTCGTCAGCGCCCTCACCGTTCCTCCTGTCACCGCCGTCCATGTCGTCCCTGAGGATCACACGGAGTGACGGCACGACGTCCTCCTTGTGGAGGCGCGCCTCGTTCTGCTCCTCCGCGCTGTGTTGGGGTCCTACGCCGCAGTGGCGGTCATCACTGGCACTGGCACTTGCTCCCCTGCCGCTGCCTCGTCGGCAAGATCTCGCCGTCCGCGCTCTGCTCCACCGGCGTCGTGTCCGCGGCGGCCATTGCGGTGCTCTCGGCCCACCAGCTTGTGTCACGCTCCACGCCGTTCGCTTCACCTCCGCAGCCGGAACCTCCTCCAACAAGGACGCAGGCGCGCGCACGCGCGCCATGGCCAGCTGACGCGGGCTCGATGGCCGCTACCGCCGGTTGCGAGGGTGTGGCTGCGTGCGGGCAAGGGATGGGGCGGCGAGGGCACTGGCGCCATGGACGCTCAGATGTGGGCGTGATGCGCCATGGAGCCGTCGTCACTGGCCATGGTGAGAACTGGCGACGTTGCCTTCATGTCCATGGTGGTCGTCCTTAACGTGTTCGATGAAATGACAATGAGAACATTTCGGGGGTAACGTTACCATGTTGTGAGTGCAGGGTCACCACATTCATCTCCAAAGTCGAACCAAACACAATCTGAATAGAGCTTGGCTCTGCAGGGCACATTTCCAAACATGGGCACTTGCACCAGCCAAACCGGGCTATGGCTGGCCATGGCCGGCCAGCCAGCCAGCCGGCCAGATACAAGTTAGCAAACACGCCCTCGGTGTCATTCCGACGGCAGGATCTTGTTGGCAAAGGAGGAGGAGGTGCGGGCGGAGGGAGCAGAGGTGGAGGAGACCTGGCGACCGATGGCGTGAGGACAGACCTGAAGCTTCGAGGCGTGGGTGGCTGTGCGGGCAGCGGCTGTCCAGCGCCACTCCCGACGATGGTCGTATCTGGGCTTTGGGCGATGGATCCATTACACACCCTGCCGGTTCTGGGGCTCCAGGGCGCTTGCACGTGGAGGTGCGAATGACCCGAGTGGAGGTGTGGTGGCCGTCTGGCGCCGCCTCCGATTGAGGCCATATCTACATGCTGGTGGTGCACTTCCCAAGAACTCCACTGTTATGGGTTTGGCGGCGGTCTTCCTCGATGGTCATTGGCGTAACGGCATGGATTTAGGTGAGATAGTTGCTGCGTTTTGATGACGATGACGTCTGTGGGTGCCACTTCCTCGTTGAAGGCGTTGTCACTTCTCTTCAACACAGGGTGCCATAGAGATCTTTCGAGGTGAAAATCCAAGACAGGTCTTTCTGGTCGGGCAATGATGGCATCTTCGTATGTGATGCTCTTTTTGAAGACGTCGCTTTTGAAAGATTTCTTGTTGGTTGTTAGTGTTGGTGCCAGCATAGTTTTTAGCGTTGTTGCCGTGTATTTCACGGCATATTCTTGTCTTTAGCAAGCTAGAATATCGTGGATGACTTCTAGAGCTCCTAGTTTATTTTATCTTTCGTTTTTATGGCGTGTGGTCTCAAATTTATAATAATTGGCGTAATTCTATCTGCTAGTAGATGAAGCTGGGTATAAAATATTATCTTTTATCTAAAAAAAATGAACAAGAACAACAACTCACCTAGTAAATCACTTACTCCTCACTTCCACTTCTTTTATCATCTCAGCCGCAGAACGTTAGTCGTTGCGGAGCTACTCGCCATCCACTGCCGCCGAGCGCCAACTTTCGGACCGCTTTCCATCGCGCCAGTGGGCCGTGGCCTGTCACCCGTGCAAAAAAATTCAGTCCGTAGTTGGGCCTGCGGCTTGAGTATTCACACGGGGGCCTGCGCCTAACAAATTGGACAGCGGTGCTGCATGTTGCATGGCTGGGCTGGATGGCTCGAGCCCAGACTGGCTTTTTGCGGGCTATATATAAGCTAGCCAATAGGAGGTAGAAAAAAAAATAAATTACTGTAGTTCTTGATAGTAACACCGTCTACTCATGTAGTCCTAGAACAAAATATGGATGATTCAGCACATGTTACAAACATTTTTTGCGTTGCCTACTGATGACTCACTTATGTCGAAACTTTTTTTTTGACTTATTTAGCGGACTGCTACCTCGTGTAGTTCGTGTGGGTATGGCCTCGTGTAGTTCTTATCTTCGGGTTCGGGGTCTCCATCTGTTACGGAGTAGATCGGCGCACCCGGCACTGCCGGTCTTCCGCCAGGTACAACGTGGTACATGCATACTCCCTTCCTCTGAAAGCGAGCTGCTGCGCGTGCACGACTTCCGCTCCGTCCTCTGCATTCGTCCTCCATGCCCATGGAACTCCAAAGCAGCACTAGCACCATCAGCAGATTCAGCACCGCTACGCGCCACTGCCGAAGTCGTCACTACACACGCCATATTTTCCCAGGTGCGTATTTATCCCGTGGCCGGCCACGGTAACTGTCAAAATCAAAGAGTCCAACGCCCCAGAGTTAAACGTCAAGGTAAATGTTTTACTCCCTCGTATATATATCGATTGACGGATCGATGGTAGATCCCGTACGATTCTGCCGCGCGTCCACGTCGAGATTATTAGAGTGGCGTACTGGTTAGTTGACCCGGTTTTGACGTGGCTGGAGTTGTCCCCAAGTTTCGTGTGACCGCGACCGGCTACAGGAGCTGACCTCAGACCCCGAATTCAATTCTTGCATCAGCTGGACTTGGTGGTGGACAAGAGAAGGCGGACGAAGCGTCGAGCTCTCTTCGAAATTGCCCTGTCAGTTGTTGTCATGCACAGGGGTTCAAGGAACACTGAAGCATGGATGAGCGTTGTTTGTGTGCGCGGCTGCGGAGGCCGAGTCCGTCCTACTCGACCGAAAAGCGGATGTCAGAGCATGCGTTGACGTGTCCAACCAAGATGAACCGCCAACCGGCCGCAGCTCACCATCTCGTTACACCATTTCGCAACGCCCCACAACCGTTTGATCTGCCCTATTGGCTCTTGCGACTTGGTCCATTAGGGCCGGCCGAAGCTTCTCTAGGATTAGCAGCTTCTCAGACACTACTGTGTACTGTGGCAGTATGGCTCACCAGCACAGAGTAGTTTATAGGACTGTGCATGCCCTTGTATCAGTAAAAGAGAGAACAATATGCCACAACAGCACACATCTAAGTAGATAAGGTTAAAGGTGCCGTCGATTACTCGCAAGTCAAAACCACCACGACACTTGCTATGATGGATGCAAATCTCCATGCTCAGTCTAAAGTAGTACTGACAACTAGTAAAAATATCTTTAATTGTTGCAGTGAGAGACGTGAGAGTGAGCCGATGACCCATCCGCTGGGCGATCGAGCTAGCTAGCTGCCTAGGTGCCCCTGGAGCCTGGAGATGGGCGTCACTGTCACTGGCATCATACAATGTATGCATGACACGATTCCAGATTTACAGTGACCACAGGCCACCGCCAAGCTTGTTTATATATACACATCAAACCCCCGTGGCGACCCCTAAGCGCCATTCCGTGCCATCCTGACACGACCTGAAAGCAAAGCCGCACAGCCCACGCACGCGCGGCCACACCGATGTACTCCTTCGAGCAAGACCACACGGCGGCAGCGCGTACCACCACCACGTTCGACACGAGCTACCTGCAGCCCTGCGCCGGTGGCCGCTCGCTCCAGCTCTCCGCCCATCATCATCATCATCCCGGCACCCAGCAGCAAGTCCTCCAGACCGCCGCCGGGTCCGGGTCCGCGGCCGCGCCTGCCATGCAGCAGCCACGGCGCGCCAAGAGTAGTAGCAAGAAGCACGCGGCGGCGTCGCGGCACTCGTCGTCATCGCGCCGGTCCTCGACCACCGTGGTCGCGACCGACGTGAACAACTTCCGGGCCATGGTGCAGGAGCTCACCGGCTTCCCGCCCGCCGCCATCTTCCGGCCGCTGCCGCGCAGGGTGCATGCGGCCAGCCCCTTCGTCGCCGGCGTCGCCACCGCCGCGGGGCAGCATGGGCACGCAAGTTGGGAGGCCACAAACAGTAGTACTACTGCCGGCGGCGGCGGTAGCAGCAGCAGCCCCGACAACGCTCCGGCCGTGCCGCCGTCCGTGGTGCTGGCGGCGCAGCAGCCGCAGTTCGCGCCGCTGGGCGTGTTCGACGGCCTGTCCGACCTCGGGTCGCCGGAGTTCGATTCGTGGGGTGATTTGTCCATCGATTAAGTAAACGGTGGCAAGCTAAGTTTGATGGAAAGATTATTCAAGGATGGTAATCGCTGGGGTATTTACTGATTTCATTGTGTCCAAGCAATCAAGCGTGTATACTATGTGCATGTGTAGCAGTTAGCCGCCCAGCAGTGGCAGTAGTGTTTGTTGTTTTCACAAGAAGATATGCATAATCATGCTTGTGGTGCAAATCACCTCTCGATTGACTTACTTGATTTGTTGTATTTTAAATGTGATTATGTCAGAATGTCACAGAGGGCGGCTAGGTGTATCAATTATCAAATTCTACTGCTGCTTGGAACAACGGGCGTGTCAATGTTTTTTCCCATGTTTTTTTGGTTGTTATTAAGAAATGCAGTCTGCTACGACCTACGAGTAGCATATAAAAAGAAAAGAGACAAATTAGACAGTCAGCCAATGATGCGTGGACGACTAGACATTCATATGACGGCTAACAATAATAGTTTACAGCACTGACGAAGCTATCCAGCAAATACGGTGCTCCTTTTCTTTTCTTTTTTCCTCTTTAAATATTCAGATGTTTTGCCTGAATCCCTGAAGTCATCCATACATATCTATCCAGCAAATACGTTGCTCTTTTTTTTTTGAATATTCAGATGTTTTGCCTGAAGTCATCCATATACATATACATATATATAAGAGGAGCTGGTACAAGCAGAGCCTGAATTGACAAATTTGCCCAACAACTGGTTGGCACTGAGGTTGCCACCATCCTGTGATCTCTTGATGTGAACCTCTACGTGTCGCGCACGCAGCATGCGTCTTCTGTAGCAAGTCCTGGTCATGAGCATGACACTTGACAAGCTCGGCTGAACACTTTAACTTGTCAAGCACGTCTGAGTATTTCAGTCGTCACCGGACTGCGTCACGAGTTGAATACAGTACAGCGCTGCTTGAGCATCTGGCTGCTCTACTCACGACAGTTCTAAAATCTAAATAACCAGAAATGGCAAGGAAAAACTCAAAAAGGAGAAAGCTATCCCTTTGGTCAGAATTTACTTCAATCAGCATCCAGTTTGAATCTTCTCAGTCAGCAGGGAACGATAGTCATAATAAACACAGGTTATGTATGGCAGTCAAACGATAACAAGCTTATGGAGAAGTTTTTTTTTTTTTATTTAACGGGCGCTGCTAATGCAGGCTAAGGTTACAAACTCATTATTATTCAAAACACAACCACGTGTATACCACATCGATGCAGTTTTTTTTGTTCCCATCAAACAAGTATAGGAGCAGATGAGATGGAGTTGAGGCACGCCTCCTCACTCCGCTCCTAGGAGGGCAAGGAGAATATCCTCATAATCTCTAGTTGTATCTTTAGCAACAGCCTTCTCCAGCGGCACACTGTTCCTCTTCTGGTAAGCCTCCTGTATCAGCTTCAGGTCGAACTCGGCGCGGGTAGTTATGACCCTGGTGAGAGCATCCTCATCTGTGCCTACGCCTCCAAGAGCCAGTCGAATGACTTTCTCGAAGTATCTATCAGGGCAGGTGAAGCACCGAATGATCGCCCGCAGTGTTGCAAGGAAATCATCCTTGGGGTCAGCTTTCAGATCCTATAGAAGTGAGCAGCAAACAAAATTATCAGCATTGGCAACCGAGAAGCCTCTAAACAAAACTACAAATAGTTCAACTTGTAGCAATCTACAAGCATTTGAGTATCGCAGAAAATATGCAAATGCAGGCTAGACAATAACAGAGACAATTTTGATAAGTAAACCAGAGTTTTACAAACTACAGATGATTTTCACCTAGTTGACTGATTGACTGATCATGTTAATATCTATGTAGCATAACGGAGGGGCAGTAAAGAAATCAATCCCGAAAGGAGGAGCATAGGTAAAATATGCAAACGTCTTGGGTGGGTTCATAAATGAAATGAAAAAACGCAAGTCACAGAGGTTATTGACAAGAGATGGCTTATCACTATTTACCTTGTTGATTGCATGACCAAACTGATCCTTGTAGCTATTGAAGGTTGCAAGTAGCTGAGCTTTGCTCCGTGTGGTGAGAATCCTGATGATCTCCTCGTCAATGTAAGCCTTCTTATCTATCTTCTCATGAAGAACTTTGGCTTCAGAATGGGCCAAAGATGTGTTCACCTCTGGGCCATCGTAGCGGTATGCACTTACAAGAGGCACCAATAGCTGAAACGAAGAAATGACCATTCATGATTTATTTTACCAACTTTCAATTCTATACTCTACTAAGAAAGGTGTTATTCAGCGACCTCTACCAGTTCAAAAAATAAAAAAGAGCACCCAACTTAAATGAATAGTAGCATATTGACAGCCACTATATGGCTTAATTTTAGTGAAAGAAAGTGAAAGGAAATCAGTATCTTATCTTCACAGATAGCGTCCACAAAATTTCCGAGATGATCTAAATGAATCAGCATCTATTACAGCAGTTATGCTAATCAAAACAGCCATATCAAGGTTGATAAGACTAGCTATATGTATCAGCAGTACCATCAGATCTGTAACATCTTATCTTTATGATGCACAGTACGAACAAGACTAGTGAATTGAACCAAAAGCATAAAGAGTTTCAGCAAAAGCTAAAATAGTAACACAAAATCTAATAATTTAGGAGACAGGTATCAACTGTAGAATATCTACAAGCGTGTCATGATGCAGCTACAAAATTTAGGTTCTGGGCCAATAGATGTATCCAAATGCAATAAAAAGCACATCCAGCCTAATTCAAGATTAGCATGTTGCCAATCATTGTCCGGTGACTCTGGTCCATTCAATCAACCTAATTAGATCAAGATCACCTACCGACAAGAGCAGATGAGATTCACAGTACGTATCCATATATATGCAAAGCAAACGTCAGATCCCCATAAAAAACCAGAGGAATTGAATTCACCTTGCGGAAGTCGCCGGTGACGTGCGCGGCGACGTCCTCCTCGAGCGACCTCTTGAAGCGGTCGTGGTACGCCTGCTTGGCGGCGAAGAGCTGCGCGGGCGTGCGCGCGCACGCGATCTCCACCAGCGCGCGGCCGCTGGGGTGCCACTTCTTCGCCACCTCGTTGGCCAGCACCGCGTCCCGCTCCGCGGGCTCCAGCGTCCACAGGATCACCGCCCTCTGCTCATTGCCATTCAGGATTTCAGGGGGAGAACCAACCAATCAACGGACGAAACTCACGAATCAATCGATCGATCCGTCGATCTGCTGGTACCTACGTACCTCGAACTTGCCGTGGATCTCGTCGCCGAGCGCGCGGAGCAGCTCCTTCCCGTAGACGTCGGCGTAGGCGCGGCGGATCGCGCGGCGCTGCGCCGCGTTGCGGTGCGCCAGGATGGAGATGATCAGCTTCTCGTTGGTGCCCCAACCTGCGATGGATCGAAAACGCGGAGCGCGTCAGTCGTCGTCGGTGAGTGAGGAATGAATGCGGCCGGGGGTCGGAGTGGGACCTTCGAAGGCCTTGTGGAGCTGCTCGACGTCCTCGGCGACGGCCGGGACGGAGGAGGGGACGGTGAGCGTCGCCATTGCGTCGCTTCGCGTTCCGATCGCTGTGCTGCGTCGGTGGGGATCTGGGAATGGGATGGGGGCGGAGGAGGGTACAATAGGTGGTGACTCTTGTAGGAAAGCAGCGGAGG
The DNA here is from genome assembly GCA_018135685.1 of Themeda triandra. NCBI lineage: Eukaryota > Viridiplantae > Streptophyta > Magnoliopsida > Poales > Poaceae > Themeda > Themeda triandra. The sequence goes on along the minus strand of JAENPR010000065.1, from coordinate 1,639,867 downwards.
CCGCGGGGAACAGACGCCGGGAGGCGAGGCGTTCTGTCTCCTCCGTGGGGTGTGGAGGGGTTTGCGGAGAATGCCTCGCCGTGACGATCGGGGTGGGGCCGCGAGGGGCCCAGCCGGCCAGCCAGCGAGGGACGCGTCTTGGATGCCGGAAGTGGGGCAAGTGGCGAAGTGGTTGGCGTTCGGGGGACCCGCGTCGCGTACGTGTCCATGGCCCCGAGACCGCCGGCCCGGCCACGACGTCTGGGTACAGACGCGCAGTGATGTTGATGGTCTGGCCGTGCAGGGACAGAGCAATTAGCAGAAACCCATAATGGACACCGTGGATTAGGTGTTGCTAAAAAGGCAGCACCAAGTGTGCCAGTAGTGTTTAGCCTGCGTAGAATAAATAGTGAATACTGCTAGAACGTTCCGTGACAGCGCGGTCACGATTACACCTAGTCAAGCCGATCGAGCGTCATTGTGTTATTGTTGTTCAAAAAAATGCGGTGAAGTTTGGTGGTGTGGACACAGAGAAACGAGCAGAAGCACGTCGTGGATTAGGTGTTGCTAAAAGCATGGCCGGGCAGCAATAACATGTGTGCCAGTAGTGTATATAGTCTGCGTAGAATATATACTACTAGAACGTTCCGTAACAGCAGCGGTCACGATTTACACCTAGTTAAGCCGAGCGCCGCTGGGTACTGATAAGATTAAGAACACACGAGCAACCCGCTGCGCAGGCCCGTTTTGGCCTCTCCCTCACCTTCTCTGTCCCGGCAGCTTGCATCAGCTCGATCGATCGCATCTACTCCGCAGAGCGTAATTCCAAACGTGGAAGCGCGATCTAGTGCGGGACGCGCAGCCATGTGCATCAGTGCATGTGCGGACCGGCCGGTGCATCACCGCGTGCACAGCGCCGGTTGAGTGGAGGCGACAAGTACGACGGTGAGATTTCTGTGGATCGGGTCATTACGCGTCGTGGACACTATCCTGTCCGTCTTCATAGTTTTGTGTCTGCTGTTGCTCCGGCGGATGGCCGGATAAACTTCTTCCAGCAAGTGGCACGTGCACGTCTGTACCAAATTGGAAAAGAGTTTGGCAGGGATATAAACGGACCTAGTACTGTACAACAGTAACTGCTGCCAACTCAAATGAGCCAGCCCACGGTTCCAGAAAAACTGAGCCCGGCCCAAACCCAAGCATCACAGCTAGCGTCCTGTGTCGTTGCGAGCGTGCGTGCACACGGCAGGCGTGACCGATGCCGCGTGGTCAGAGTGTGGTGTCTGGTGTGGCGACCCAAAAAGAAAAATTCAAACGCTCACGTATGGTGTGTGTGGCTCTGCGTGGTGTTGGCTCTTCATAGCTTCGGATCGAACTCCGCTCGTGCAGACAAGGCCCGAAACTCTCTCCGACACGCCAATGGGACAATCGCTCAACATTCAATTCAGCATGTACGTCACGGTGCCAACGTCATGTATGTCTACCATATGATTCTTTTTGAAGGGCCACCACATATGATTTGATTCGTGTTGCGTACATACTGTAGAGTTGGGCACAAGGCAGTAAAAATGATCGCTTTGGACCGACGCAGACACTTCTAACAAAAACCCAAAGCTGGCTGCCATCGCGTCCACATGGTTGTTTCAGTGTTTCTCAAGGCCACGGAGTGATCGAGGGAAGACGACGCGTCTGCAGTCACGTTTAGCTGCCACCACCAAGTCCATGGCTCAGAAACAAGATCGCACAGATCTAACTTGTGTCATTGGTCCTTGCCAGTTTACATGATCACGTCCCTCTTTATCTAGCAGTAGCAAGCTAGTGGCGAGCAGATTTACACGCACATGCTGACATACATGCGTGCGTGCAAACAAAGTGAGATCGACTGAACTCGATCTGCTGTAGCGCACAGCACCGCCACCCGATCGAACAGCTCAGTCCCCTTGTGAAACGTCATGTCGTCGCACGTCAAAAGCATGGCATGGCCGAACCGCCCGAACGGAACGGGGCAGGGCGACAAGTCCGCCCTCGAAAGCCCGGTGACGAGGCAGCAGCTAGCGGCACCCCAGCCCCCACAGGCGTCGTCAAGGCCGCCGCGCGCGAGTGGTCACTCGTCGCCGGCCTGGCGTTCGCGCTGTCGCCACCTTGCCGTTGCCCTTCTCACGAAAGACGCGGCCGCGTTCGGCGTAGGCGAGTGGATGCGGATGCATAGCCCCGCCATACGTGGAATGAACCCGAGCCTGATGTGATCGCGAGCTGGGGCGCCGATGAATCGACGTGCACGTTACCACGGTCGCGCGCGTCGCTGTCCGCATGCCGGAACGGGGCGCGCGGGGCGCCACCCCCTGCCGTTTCGGGCGTCCCGTCGGCGTCGGGGCGCGACAGAGCTGTGCCGAATGGCCATTCTCGGACGACCGGGGTCCGGGCCGGGAGGAAAAGAGAAGAGTTCTTTTCGTCGTCGTCACCGATCGCATGCACCTAGACAAGCGTTCTGGCACTTAGGCTGGCACGCGCCTAACTCTCGTCCACCGATAGAATGAATGGCTCGGGTGATCGGCGTTCGGCGCCCGCGCTAGCTGCTCCTATTTATGCCACACTGTTGTGCCGTCGGGCTCGATCGCGAGTAGTCTTTTCAAGTTCCAAGCTCTGCGTGACTGCGTCTCCGGTTGTTTCGATTCCGCGCCCCTGCGACGACTTCTGCGTGCATCGCGAGGTCGAGACGAGGTATGGCTCGTTCCGGCTCTTTGCCTCTCTGTTATCTCTTCATGGTTTGTCATTGCTTTTTTTGGTCTTCTGCACCATAGAAAGACATGAGAACTTGTGCAATAGTAGTACTACATAGAAAGGTGTTCTATAGAAGCAAGTTTCCTCACTGTCAAGCTCTATGTCAATGTTTCTTTTTCTTTTTACTTTTGTCTATGATGCTAATTTCGTTTATCTTCGCAGCTTCTTTTGAACCTTCGAGATCAACGCGATGGACAACTTTTCTGCCATCAGTGACCATAGTATGCTGTTTCAAGGCCACGGCATGTTCAGTGCTGAAGGATGCCTTGGTACCCGAAGTTCTTCAGGCGTTCTTTCGACTGGAGGCAAGACCGTCCCAGCACTCCAAGATAAGGGGAATGATATGTTCTTCTCCGACTGGCCTGAGCTGGTAGGCTTCGGCGATCTCGATCTCGAGGCAAGCCTGAGGTAATCCCCTTGGAATGTTTATCTAGCATGTGCCTTTACCATCAGCAGCAACGCCACCGTTTTGTGATTCCTCAACATATTTCTTTTGTCCTTTCATTTTTCTGAAGAAACTTCGATCCTACGCTTGACATAGGGAGCAATTATTTTGAGGACATACTATGGTCCTCAAATTGCTCACCAGAAGCTCAGCTAGCAAGGAACAGCTTCCCTGACGATATTGATTTCTCAATCGTTCGAAACGACAGCAACACTCTGAAGGTATTTAACTCCTGATTACTTTCTCTAACCTTGTGATGCAAAGGATTTCCTACCAATTAAGGATAACTTCTCTTATCACGCCAGGAGTCCAGAACATTTTTGCCCTCGTCAATATCACGAGTCCAGATCATATTTTTCCTGAAAAAAAAACTTATACACTCAGCTGAGAAAAAAAAATGATCTTTTCTCTCTTGATTGATCTATATGCAGGCAAATACGACAAAAACCAAGCAACAGTCAAGCAGAAATGGGGCAAGCAGCACTGGTACAGCCTCGAGCTATGATGCACATGCCAGCTCCTCTTCCGGTCTTTCGGATGCCGAACTCTTCCTCCCGTTTGATGATACAGCGCTCGCGAGACAAACGGGTGGCTGGGAGGGGCTAGAGGCTATTCTCTGCACAAGTCCGGAAATGCGAGTTGTCCCAGCGGCATCAAGCACCATGTGCACCGATGGTTCCTCCACTTGTTGCTCAGGGCCAGACACCATTACTGCTCGTGCTCCTCGTCCTGCGACGAAGGTTAGAGACCCGTTTAACGGGGCTCCGGATATAATCCTGGAGGAGATGGCTGAAAACCCGCTGGACATGTACTTTCCTCCACTGGTAACATATGAACAGCAGCCTGAGGTGTTGATGAGTGACACCACTTCAGCGCCAAAACATCGGTTTCCAGAAGAGTTTGCTGCAGGCAGTTGTGCTCTGAGCTGTGCAGAGTTACAGTTCTGTTCGGAGGACATGAGCTCTGCAGGATTACATGGGCAGCCGCCTGGCTCGGCAGTGGTTCTGGATGCCGTTCCAGTAAAGGATCTTTCGTTTCAGAAGCTTCAGTATGGCATGAACCAGGTAGGCGATTTACAGTTACTGCCACAGCATTTCGTAACCATTCTTGTGATGCTGTCTTCCTTTTCATCATGTGAAATTAGTACTAAGATAATTCAATTTTTTCTATGCTTTTTATGTGCCATGCAGCTTGACCTGGCGACCAGAGGACGCATAAGGGATTCCCTATACCGGTTGGCCAACAGGCTTGAACAAAGGCATCGTGTTGCTAGTGCAAGCGGAGGATTGGGATCATATGGTTCAAATAGGTACTACTCATACTGCAACGTTTCTTGGATATCATGCATGTTCTGATAGTAGATTCGTTAATTCGTGGAATCACTGCACCTTGATCCACCATTTCAGGTCCTGAATATGTTTATAATGTTACGTGTGGCAGGTTCGAATCAGGCAGATGGACCGAGATGCAGACGAACCCCATGGATCAGACAGTAGCACAGCTCCTTCTGCAGAAACCCTCTTATCGGAAGACTGTCCCGCTCCCGCCGCACCGTGTGACATAGTTTCCTCCACTAGAGACCCTAGTCGCGTCTCGCATCAGTGCAAGGATTGTAGTACTTCTACTCTGAAAGCCTGAAGCATGTAATGTAATATACTAATATATGATGATGCAGTATGGTCCTGACAATTTTGAGCACCCTGTTTGTTATACCGACCGAAGGGGAACTCTGTAATATACTTGCGATGTGTATTACTTGGCTACTAGTCCGTCAATCTTAGGACGGCACAAATCTTGATTTTGATTTTCAAACTTTGACATTGTTGGTTGATACGGCATTTTTATCCTTTGTGTCGAAACTCTTATCTTGTTGTATCATTATTATTGATGGTGATTAGACTTTACCCTCTACTTCCTCTTAATGAAACATGTGCCAATGGCATGGTCTAAAAAAATCATTAGAATTTACCGGATTAAAGATAAGATGTTTCTAATTAATGTGTGAATTTGCAAAATTTATCTTCATCTCATAAGGTTATTGTGGATGCTCCGTTGGGGTTATAATTATACTCCTTTAGTTTCAAATTGTAACTCATTATACTCCGTTGGGGTTAATGATGATTTGAGTATATCAAATTTAAAGCTAGATTCCCCTAAAAAAATTTAAAGCTAGATTTTTCAAAGATTTTTTTATTATTTATCATTTTTACTAGCATGTCTGGTAAAAGATTGGCGTGGATGTTTGTTGGGTCTTCTGGTTAGTAGCAAGATGTTCGCATCATTCAGGTTCAGGTCATGTTTATATTAGAAGAATTTCAGAAAATGCTTTCCAAAGAAAAGGATTCATGTGCTCTATAAAACGTAGAAAAAGGCACCCACTAAAATCAAGGGAACTCTTCATCGCTTGCTTGGTCGCTCGCTCGTCATGGCCCCACAGTCGCACCTCGCGGCACCAGTGCCAAGTGCCAACCATGTCGAGTGCCACCTCGCCGTGCTGACGCCCATACCGTCACCTTCCTACACGAATGCCTATGCTATGCAAAAGCATGTCCCGAGTTTTGATGAAAAGATTCGACCAACTTACAAACAATCCCTTCATATTTTCCACTCAGTTTTAGATACCAAATACAGGCCACTTGGAGTAAAGTCATTTTTTCCATCCAGTATTTATTTAACCCCAAAAGCCCTCTCTCTCTCTCTCTCTCTCTCGCGGGCACAATTGGGAATGGGATGCAAAAATTAGATCTAGTGGCATTAAAGAGAACATTAATTTTTCTATCGCACATAAGGATTGATATAAGTTTTTATGGCACAAAATTGGTTGTTGTTGTTGTACTCTTGTTTTGCATAGGTGCTGCCTTGTCCTCTTGGATTTGATCGAACGTACCGTTGCTAAACGTCCGACCTCACCACCGTCATCCTCGTCGGAACTGTTGCTAAGAGCATCTTGAGGACTTTTCAAACGGACTTTAGATTTGAGAATTTGGCAAAAACTCAAAAAGAGGGGTCCAATGGTTTTGCGTTGTGTTTTGCGTTTTGGGCAAGTTGGCATTTGGATGAGGAGAATTGACAAAAATGTCAAACCTTCCACGGCTTGGCAAACGCCGATTCCACGCAAATCTCGTGCATGCAACCGGACTCCCGCGCGCGAAGGATGTTGGGCGATGGAAAATTTTTCACTGCCGGGTCCACTTTGACAAATGCAAAGTTAATTTGCCAACTTCCTTGGAGTAGTCCTATTTTTAGGCTTTATATTTTTATTTGGGAGTTTGCAAATACCAACAAATGTCAACTCTATTTGCCAAGTCCCTTGGAGATGCTCTAAACGTCCACTGACTGGTAGGGCCACGTAGGACGGTCTGACTTATCCTACTACGTACACGTCGCCTACCCGGCGCACGGTGTGCTGCTGCCGGCGTCGCTACCCGCTAACCGCCACGGCGTCACTGAAAAGGAGAAGGGATCCAAATATCCAATCGAGACCCACCACCGAACGAGTCCAAATCCGCTCGTCTCCTCCCTCCGTCGAAGTCACTCCGGCGCTCGCCGGCTCCGCCTTCTCCGGTTCTCCCGCCCATCCAAAGCGCAGCAGCTCCGGAACCGAGCGCCTCCCAAATTTAGCAGCGCGTGGGCGTGGGCCCGTGAGGAGGAGGATCGATGGGGTACCTGCCATCGTCCCTGAGCAGCAAGGCGGCGCACTTCGTGTCCGACCTCACCACCGTCATCCTCAACCCCGTCTCCGAGCGCGAGACCTCCCACCTCCCCGTGAGACACCGGATCCCCGCTCCCCTCCCCTCTCGTGTAGGCGATTCGGTCCGGTTTTGAATTGTTGGGGGTCCGATTCGGGCGGTTGGGCGAATCGGGGCTATGACATCCGTTCGGGTATCTGGGACGTTAGGGTTTGGTGTGCGATTCTTGTGGGGTTTAGTGCTGATTGCTGCTAATTAGGACAGCCTTTGGTTGGTGGAACTGTTGCTAGCTTGGCAAGCGCTCTTGCTTAGCTCACGCAGAGGATGTGCTTCTTCTGGTTTGAGCTTATCATTATTAAGAAATTGGTGCTCCAATACAGTTAGGTCTGTTCGTTGGGCCAGCTAATCTGTGTCCCTGAAATAATTTTGGTTAAGGATGTTTAGATGCCTATGGTATGCAAAGGGCACACTGAAATAGGCTTACTCCATCAATGTATCTTGCATTTCCTGTGTGTTTTCACTTGTCATGCAGGAAAGTTCTGATGCAAACCAAGTTCTGTCCGCCCTTGGTTAATTGTTCAATTAAATTAGTCTTTTTATGATGTCATTGAGTGGCTGATAGATGTAGCTGCAAGGCCAAAGTTGATCAGCCAATACATGCTTTCAAAAAAGGCCAAAGTTGATCAGGTGGTATTTTTTTGGTAGCTTTCCATTTCTTTATTCTCTCTTCTACTCTTTCATGCTGGAGTCTGTTGCATACCGCCAGATGATGATTTCTGTACATGTGTTTGGTTCCAGTTAGTACTAGCACTTACTCTTAACCATATCAGATTTTCACTCATCATCTCGTGTCAATTTCTTTGGAATTCTGCAGGAGGCTGACGAAGTGCAAGAAAATTTGGAGGATGATAAAGATTCTGAGCACAATTCTGATAGCCTTGATGGCCCTGACACATCTTCCTTTAGAGCATTCTTGGTCTCATTTTTGTCATCGTCGAGCTCTAATTCAATGGAGGTAATTCCTGAGCAGAATGGGGACATGGGTTACCCTACTTTAACGCCCATGGGGAAGGGAAGCAAGGGAAGAACAGGTCTGATAAGTAGGGGGAAGCATTCCATCGGAAAAATCATTAACAAGGCGGCAAGGATTGGTGGTTTCAAACAAACAACTGCAGAGCCTAAAATTGACAGGGAGGCAGTAACACATACTGAACCAGATGCACCTGTATTGGAGCGTCAGGAACCAAAGGAAGTTGCTACCTTCAGTAGTTTGCCAACAATGTCGGAACCATCTGTTCTTTTGTCAGAACTGATGCAATCAATTCTTTATGCCTCTCTCCCTGTTCTTGCCCAGGGAAGGAACTGGGTCTTGCTATACAGGTTTAAGACGTCTCCTATTCTGATATGTTCTAACTTTTGATCATGTGTGCCTACTATTATCTAATGTTTATGTTCATGGTTGTGCAGTACATGGAGGCATGGCATATCTTTATCTACTTTATATAGAAGGAGCATGCTTTGCCCTGGTTTCTCACTTTTGGTAATGTTACTGTTTCCTAAGTAGCTCGAACGTTATGTTTTTTCACTATTACTTAAGAAACGGCAGCCTATTTTACCTCCACAGTTGCTGACCGTTTCATATTTTTAAGCGATAGATCTTATTTAACTGTTGATGATGTGGATTTTGTGGGCACTCATAGCACCATCTGATATAATTTCAGAACAAAAAAGTGTCATAGATTGCTCATTGCTACTTTTCCATTCTTCATCTTCTGATGTTATGTTGCATTACAGGTTGTTGGGGATAGGGAAGGTACTGTATTTGGTGGTTTAGTTGAGGCCCCACTGCAGCCATCCAGTTCAAAGAAGTATCAGGTTTCGCCTCAACATTTTGATAAATTGTTTGTTAAAAAAAAATCTTGTGCTCAATATTCTGCAAACTAATCTTGCAGGGGACCAATAATTCCTTCGTTTTCACTAATTTGCACAATCGCCCTGTCATATATCGACCGACAGGTAATTTTCAGTTCTATCCAATTCATGATTTGTGTGATAACATCAAAATATGGCAAATATCTATTTGATGTTATTTCAGTGCATTTAATATAACAATACCATCGGCGCTGACGCGATGTGACTTTGTTGTGCATTCTGAGAATTGTTTTTGTTTGTGTAAGCTATTGAAAATCTACTTACTGCAGGCGCAAATAAATATTTTACGGTGTTAGGGATTTCTTTTTTACCCATGCACTTAGGTGGCAATCTATTTTGAGGATTGAGTAACATTTAATATATTTTAGGCCGTGTAATTTTAGTTATGCAGTGAAGACCGGTTGTATCATCTTGATGTAATAGTCTTGTTTTCAATAATTTCCCTTTATCTAAAATTAAACAACTTACTGCAGGTGCAAATAACTATTTTACGGTGTGCTCCACTGACTATATGGCTCTGGGGGGAGGAGGTCATTTTGCACTTTATCTTGATGCAGACCTGTAATATCTCACACCATCTACAACTAGTATATAAGTCATTGCTAATTTCCTCATGACTCACTTGTATTTTTTGCATTTATTTTTGCAGTTTGACTGGTTCAAGTTCTAATTCAGAGACTTTTAACAATGGGTGTTTATCGCATTCTCCAGACTTCTCAGTGAAAGATGTTGAGGTATTTAAAACATTGAGCATTGTGTTCTGCGACTTTCTTCCTGGTGAACATAACTTCATCCATATGATCAAGAAGATTTTAATATTAATCTATCAATGTAAATAGTTCTGCAAGGACATAAACATAAAGAACCCTTTTATGGCCATTCACATGTTCTGCGTGTTTGGGAGAAAGGCACTATTTAAGTACTTCAACTGTTCTTCTCGTTTAATGCAGCTTTGGGGCTTCGTCTACCCTTCCAAATACAAGGAGATGTTGACACTCTGTCGGACCGAGAAACCTGGAATCTGTCGATGGTAACCGTACCATAGCAGTACTGCCAAATAGACATGCCACATCTGTACAGTTTTTAGTAGGCTTTGAGATTGAGAGCATTTTTTAGGCAGGACCAGGTAGTACTGGAGAGTTGTTTTGCTCGATCGAGTTTGCTCAGATTTGTAAATATTGTATGTACTTTTGTTACTGCCACATGGCGAAACATTGACGTTACTGGTTGTTGTTCCAGTGTTGGGCATTTTGAGGTAAACTGCCATTGGTGGATCAGGCTTTTACCAGTACTCATGGAACAGGCGTCAACCTGTTCAAAGCCAGCCTTGTAGATCTGGAAGCAATCAAATTAAAACGTCCACCGATGAATGGTCCTCACTCAGAACACTGCATAATCATCATTTTTAGTTGAGTTTTAGTGCAAAACCACGACAACAAAATTCTGTGATTAGTGGCCATTCCAAATGTGCTGGGATGCAGCATCAGATACTAAGATTATCACTCAGTATAAACGAATATAAGTCCTACAGCATTTCTGAGTTGCTCGCATGATTTGCACGGGTAAAAATTGCGAAAAAACAATCACACGATTACCACTTCAAAAGGAGCGCTGCAGTACTGCACCGTATATCTCGTCCTCATAAAACAAATGAAAACACAACTACACAAATGACAGCAACAGAGTCACCAAAGAGACATTTATTATCACCAGCTTCAACATCTGTGTGAACCCACCAGTAAAAAAAATACTTCAGGTGGTTCACAAGCTAGCAGAAAAACATTAAAGAGACTAATAAAATAGTGCAGCACTAATGTAGACTCTTCCACCATTCTGGTACCTCATCAAGCAGCCTGGGAATAAAAACGGAAGCCACTTGACCCTCGAGCAAACCCTCAAATGTCACAGGACGGTAAATATCTACAGCACTAAGTGGGAATTTGCCTACCATCATTTTATTACTTTCATTCAACTGAAAAACTGTTGAAAATCGACCAACTATTTTCTATCATGACAGGAGGTTCCCTAAAACTCGAAGTATGACGCAATGTACAGTCTTACTCCAATATCCATCGCACAATCCTCACCACCAATTGCATGAAGAACCACAGGGATGTCACTCAGGTAATGTATCACCAAGGGCAGAACAGCTGGAGCGGTATGAGCTTTCACTGCGTCGCCACTCAACAAAACAGACTTGGCAGTGCAGCCGCCAGCTTCTGTTGCTCCTGATTCCTCATCTTCTTCAGACAACTCTGAAGGGTTCACCACCATCGCAACTTCCTCAATTGGCCTGAACTTCATCTGACTTCCCCTCCTTTGAGCAGGCTTGTTCCTGCATGCATCAAGCACTAGTGTTGCAGTGGCTTCTAGCCATTCAACTGATAAGCTCTCAACTTCATCATAATATATCCTTCGTTCCATCTGCATCATTAAATCACAATGAGGTGAGGAAGAAGAAAAAATGAAACTAGTGCTCCCTTTATGAGGGTTGGCGAAAAATCATACCGCAAGCTTGGGCACATAAACTGACATGAATCTGGGTCCAAGCCCCAGAACTCTAGCATTGCAGACCACAACCTGCAAAGATAATAAGAGTTAAAAACAGCAGAATTCAAAATAAAGCTCACAGGAAAACTTGCTTGAAAGCTAGAAATGGTGATGCAGCAATTACATCTTTGTTCTTTATCAGAGCCCACATGTAGAGCTTCTGTCCAGCATCTTCTGCACGACGACCAGCCCACTTTCTTTCATTACAGTGTTCAGCAATCTCCCCGAGATTTTCAGAGTAAGGAACCTTAAATTTCTTAGCTGCAGCAGAAAGTGCTTTTTTGCCTTCTTCAGATTCAGCAGCATCCTTGCACAACTGGAGGCCTGTAAAACACCTATCCATCAATTCACAAGAGGCTTTGACTCCATTCCGGCCCGTGGAAGATTTCTTTTGCTTCAAATACACTTGTTCAGCCTCAATCACTGCATTCAGAGTCCTGTGAACAATTATATCAGGGTATCTTCGAAGTGGTGAAGTGAAGTGTGTATACAAAGGGACAGACAGCGCATAATGTGCCCAATCATCTTTCTTGCTTATCAGGTCCCCAGTGCAAAAGTATTCTGCTGACTGCATTTGCTTTGAAGCATAAAACATGAGAATATCAAACATAACAGGATCCTCTTGTAACTTTTCCTTTATTCTAGAGAGTGAAAGGTGGAGTTGACCAGATGTTGAAGCATCCAATTCAAAACCATTCTTAGCACAAAATGCCTCGAACTCTCTGTACTTCCGCAAATTAGGTTCAGGGTGCCTACGAAGTAAGGCACAATCAGGGAATGCATTAGATATGACTTCTGCAGCTGACATATTCGCCAACAACATTAGCTCCTCAACAATGAAGCATGCATCATTCCTCACATAGCGATAGCTATCACATGGAGCCCCATCTTCATCAAACAAGATCATAAGCTTTGCAGTATCAAGAGAGAGAGCTCCACCCTTGAACCTAACTTCCTTCAGATTTTTTGAGACCTCATAAAGGCCTCTAAGTGACTTGATAACATCATCTTTCTCAAATATACCATGTACTTCAAGAGAAGAAACAGCAGATCTAGCCCGACTGCCTTCATTACAAATCAAATCCTGCACAACCTCATATGACAGCTTGCAGCACGAAAAGATGACGCTTCGACCAATCCAGCGACTAATTATGTTACCATGAGGGTCAATATCCCAAATAATTGAAAAGGCAAGCCTGTCTACACCTGGATTAAGTGAAACCACTTCTGAAAGTCTTGAAGGCAACATTGAGATTTTGCGTTTCAGGGTGTAAACACTAGTAGATCGGCTTTGAGCTTCAGCATCTAATGCAGTCTCTGGATGTACAAAGTAGGAAACATCTGCGATGTGAACCCCAATACGGACAGTTCCTCCTGAAAGTATTTCAACTGATATAGCATCATCAAGATCCGATGCAGTAGGAGGGTCTATTGTAAAAGACAAGACCTCCCTCAAATCGTTTCTTGTTTCAAGTTCTTTTTGAGGAATCTTCCAGGAACTGTCAGGAAGACATGCCAAGGACTCGGATGAAAACTCAGCATCAGATATTGCATTCTCAAATAATATAGCATCCATGTGTGTTTTAACATGACCACCCTTCCCCAAGAACCGTATAACATGGGCATATGGATAGGGAATTTCCTCATTCCATTCATCAATTCGTGCAGCAACCAATTCCTTCTCAATAGCCGCATCACCCCTTGGGCTCTGTCTAACACTATCTGGCAAAGTGCTCAAACTCACAACCATCGGAGGGAATTTGGGGTCAGTAGGCAAGAGATGAAACAAGCCTGTAACTGACGATGCTCTGTTGTTCATCCCCTTTAGACCCATATGATTTTTCTGCTGCTCTCTATCAGGGAACTCTGAGAAAGAAGCAAGGAAACCTACAATGGCATCACGGCGCGGAGACTTCTTAATGACTGATAATACTTTTCCAGTAGGACGTCTGCTTGGATGAGAGTATATCATGGCACAGATCCTTTGCAATGCTCTTGCAGCCTCACTCTTTCCATCATTCAAGTCTATCTCATTCCTTTCAGGGACAGTAGCATTCCCATTTCCACACTTAACAGCTTGACTAAAACCACTGTTCTTGTGTGGGGGATGCATCCTATCCGAAACAGGTAAGCCGTTACTGCAATTTTCAAACCTGCAGCCGACATCTGCTCCTTTCTTCCAACTATGATTCCCATTTGTTTCACTAAACTCACGGACCACAGAATCTCCTCCTATCGCAGGGTTGCATCCAACATTCGGCCCTTTCATTCTGGTCCAGTGAGCAACAGGGTCCAGTGTGATAGCAACAAGATCACCTTCAACCTGCAATGTAATTCATGAGATAACATGATGCTGTGAGTTCAAAATTCGTTTAGCATAAATAGGCACAGCTAGAGAGAAGAATGGTATAGGCACTGCAAGCATTGGAACTCGACCCCTTCTAACAGACCACATGGTAAGACTAAGACATCAAGACAAAAAGAAGTGCATACAGATATATGCATATCACCTATAGCACTAGTTGTTTGTTTAGGAAGCATAATCTTTGTTAGAAGTACCGGTAAAAAAAATAGAAAAGCCTCTTGCATGCAAGAAAAAAGAATATATTGAAGGAAAGGATGAAAGGAGAGCACTGAACCTGCAGCAGAACACTAAAACTCAATAAAATGATCAAGGTAAAACTAGCAATGCAGCTTTGTTTGAATCATTTCCAAAAGTAAAAGCTATTGTGGTAATAATTCCAATGGTCACATGTTATTCCCAGAAATACTAATTGGTGCTGGTTGCAGTCCTGACTAAGTTCAACATGAAAGCACATTACCAATATAAGGTATAGCATGCTTCAACCAGCTATCCATGGGACAAGCTAGTCATACTTTATTTGCCTGTTGTGCAGAAGGTATGAGTTGTTTTCAGCACAAATTGAGATGCCCACTTCTACCATGACAAAACTTGATAGTTGGTGATGCTATATCACAGGAAGGAAAGACACAACAGCATAGTGCTGAATTTTGTCCCGAGTCACATTCAAATCTGACACCGTTATTTATTGCTTGGTAACTAGCATCTAGCAAAGCAGAAAACGACATTCCAGCGCATGCCTAACCAGTTAACAGAGACACAAGCTTAGCGTGATAGCCTGCCTTTGCATTATCCAGTACCCACTAAAACTTCCTTATGGGGCAGCTTTGTAAACACGCAATAATTAGCGCATCATGCATGCAGAGATGTACGTACCGCTCGGTTTTGTGCCAATCCTGTAATGAGAACATCCACCGGTATGCCATCAATCGTGCAGTACGCCTGCAAAATCACACAATTCAAACAAACGTTACCACACAGTTACAAGGGAACAGTGCAACGCTAGTAATCAGATCACATAGCCGTGCTTGCCTCATTCCGGTTGTGAGCGTTCACCCTGAACTTCCCCACGAACGCATACCCTCTCTGCGTAGCAAACGCATCAAATCAGTGTGTCAGTTCACGCGAAATCACGACCACGAAGCTGTAAGCCCGTAACCCTCCCATGGCTGCAGCGAATACCTTGACGGCGTCCTCCACGGCCCGCTCAGGCCAGTGAGGCTGGAAGTACCGCACCGCGGGAGCTCCCCCGCCCACCCTCGACACAGCAGGCGCCTCCGCGGGTCTCGGCGTGGGCAGCAGCGGGCAGGACTGGCTCGTTCCCGCCGCGGGCGCCTCCGCCTCGGCGTCGACACCGGCGCCGCCGCCGATGCCCACGTGCATGGGCGGCATCGATCTGACCGACCTCGGCCCTGCGGCGGCGTCCGTGTGCGGGCCCTGCGGCGCGGCGATGGCGACGGCGACGACCGCCTGCTTGGGGCGCCGCGCGGGGCGGCGGCGGTTCTTCCTCCTCTCCTTCTCGGCTTCCTCCGCCGCAGAGGCCGCCGCAGCAGCAGCAGGCGGCGGCGGCGGGGCGGGGATGGCCACCGCAGCTGTGTGCTCCCCGGTGGCCCTCATGACGAGGCAGACCCGCTCTATCTCCTCGAAGGACGCGCGCGGCGGGGGAACCCTAGATCTGAGGCGGCGTCCTCCGCTTCGTCGCTCCTTCCCCTCGTCGACACCGATGGATAAAAAACGTGGTGTCGGGGCGCACGGGGAGAGGAGGGGACGGATGAAGGAATGGAGGAGGAGGGAGGAGGCGAGGGAGGCGAGAGGGACGGATATGTTGCTTGGCGAAGCGGATTGGGGCGGTGGCGCCAGTATAATCCAGGGCGGCTTGGTATCTTGGTGTGGCTTGCCAAGGGTGGGAGTACGTGTTGGCGCACGGGCCGGCGCTCGTGTAGTTGCGTTGCGTTGCGTTGCGGGGCGAGGACGGCAGCGGGACGGAGAATAGGGATGGTCGGCGGCGGGTGGGGCTGCCCGCGCGCCGACTACTGCCTTGCTTTCCGCTTTTCCAAGGAGCAGTCGTTTTCACGTCTCAACCATGGGCTTCGCGCGTGCGTGCGTGCGTGTCTGCGGTACGTGTTGTCCTTCCTAGTTGATCCGGCCTTCTTCGTACGGCCCGCTACTGTATATTGTATTGCACAAATATTTTCCTTCTTCATATTCCTTTCGGCATCGGAGTCTACAGCGCTAAAATAGGCAAGGGATGGAGCGCCGAACTATATTAGTTGCAAGTTCCGGCCATCAAATTGTGCGATCGACGCTAGCACGACATTAGCTAAATTTACCGCAGAACGCTGATCGATGGCGGCCTCGCCGACGACGAAGAGAAGAGTTGTCCAATGTGCTCTCGCTCTTCTTCTTGGCATCGCCCTCGCCGTCGTCGGCTTCACCTTTTACTTGATCTTCTACAATCCCACCCGCGTCACGGTCACCCTCCTCGGCGCGCGGGGGCTCGACGCCGACGAGAAAACGAGGACGAACGCGGTGGAGTTCGACGTTGCCATCGGCTTCTTGCACCTTGCCAAGGACTACGTGGTGGCCCACGATGGTGGCCAAGTCACCATCTCCTACTCCGGCGTCAAGCTGGCCGAGGGGCCCGTGCCCAAGTTTTACGTTGCCGGCGGGCCCAGGCAGGTGCAAGCAACGAGGGTCGTGCTGACGGCTACGCCGGTGTCGCAGAAGTTCCGAGACTATCTACAAGTGAGTCAACAGCTGGACGGCGAGGCGGAGTTCGAGGTCCACCTGAGTTTTTTCGATGCGCACGATGTCATCACTGGCGATACCATGCGTAGCCACTACCATTGTAAGGCCGGCCTGGCGCTCCAGGGGAAGGCTACGCCAACAACCATCTGCGGGAAGGCCGAATCTCTTCCTAGACGTTATTATAGCTAGATTTCATTGGTTTACTCTATTTTACACGTCCACATTTAATTTTTGTATATATTGGAATTGTTTGTGTCCTATAAGGACAGTGATAATACTGATTTGTTTGAACTTTTATCATGCTTAGAATATCGAAACATCTCAGTGCTATGTTTTGGAGCTTCCTATAATTTCGGTATATGATAAGAGTGAAAAAGGAGAGTGACCACCGACTTTTGGATTCATAATCATTACTGACAAATCATATAGCACCTTTTTGCCACTACTCAAAAACCTACTCAAAGTTTTTTTTAAGATTAGACATATAGCCTGCATTTTATTAAGCAAAAGGTAGAATGATCAATAGATCTACGTATAGTTGATACACATTATCTAAAAAAGACATATAGTTGACACAGAAGAATTTGCGGGTAATCCATAAATTACTAATAAAGTCCTCAACACACATAGTTGGTATATTGGTGTGGCTTGCGAAGAGAGCACGTGTTGCCGCACAGGCCGGCGCTCGCGCAGTTGCGTTGCGGGGCAAGGACGGCAAAGGGACGGGAGAATAGAAGCGTCGGCCCGTGCGGCAACACGTGCTCTCTTCGCAAGCCACACCAATATACCAACTATGTGTGTTGAGGACTTCATTAGTAATTCATGGATTACCCGCAAATCCGGATGGTTGGCGGCGGGAGCGGCTGCCCGCGCGCCGACTGTACATGCCTCGCTTTCCGCCTTTAACAAGGAGCCGTCGTTTTCACGTCTCACCTCCAGAGCTTCGCGCGCGCGTGTGTGGCTGCATGCCCGTTCTCCCTGGCTTCCTGCCTTTTCGTACGGTGCATTGGGGTGCGCCGGTATACTCTCACCTGAGCTTTGCAATTGCCTTGGCATTTGGCAAGTTGGTATAGTTACCGATGAAGTTAGAGCAACTCCAACAATTTGGCAAAACCACTTGGCATCCTATGATTTTTGCCAAAACCACAAAAAACCTCCTCCAACAACTTGGCAAAAGCACTTGGTAATTTGGCAAGTTTGGCAAAATTCTCCCTTCACTTGCCAAATATGCCAAGTCCTCCATCGCTTGGCATCACGTGTATCCCAATTTGTCAACTAGTTTTGCCAACTTGTTGGAGGCTCAATTTTGTGATTTTGGTAAAATTCCTAGGGTGTCAAGTTCTTTTGCCAAACCCAAATGCCAACTCGTTGGAGAAGGCCTATTTTTTCACTTGGCATTTGGGTTTGAGACTTGACAAAACTAGAGATTTGCCAAGTGATGTTTGCCAACTTATTGGAGATGCTCTTATAGTAAATTAAAAAAAGGATGTATGTGTCTTTTACATAGTCAGTGTCTTACTGGGATATGTATATGATGAATTTTTAATTCAACTTATTGTTTTGTTTTTTTATAATTTTGGGGTGCTTTCTTCATTGCAAATAATATTTTGACTTTCTTTGCACACGTCACTTTTACGATAAATTTAAACATAATGTTTTCATCTAGCGTGTGGTTTTCATCACATTTTTTTTTCAAAGGAGTGGTTTCAGAGAGCACTGAAGAGGTGTGGTTTCAGAGGGCATCGGGCTTTCAAGTACTCCTTCCGTCCCTAAAAGATTATCACTACATTTTCCGAGAAACAACTCTGACCAATTATATATTAAAAAAATATGTATCTATGGTATATAATTAGTATCTTTGAATCTAGTTTTTTAATAGATTTATTTTAATATTTTAATATTGCATGTAGTCTTTTAGGAACGGAGGGAGTAGCATGTATAGCATTGGATGTGGTTCTTCATTGCACCCAGCGGAAGTAAATGTGATGGGACGACGTTGGAACTTATTGGACACTAAACAAATCATGCTGCATTTACTACCGGTTCACCAAACAGTGCTTTAGGCCTTGTTCGTTTCCATCGGATTGGCCCGTTTCGGGGCCCAATCCGGGTGGATTGGAGAGGTCCATTTCCAAACCAGATGTCAACGTTTTGGCCTGTTCGTTTTGGTTTGACTTGGAATGAAAACGGGCCACACTATGCAAGGCCCGGATCCATTCCAGACCTCTTTAACTCCGGAACGGGAATTTAACCCAGGCCTGGATTGAGTGACACAAGTGGATCCACTGGTTCCAGGCCTGGATTAATTCCATCCCAAGATTGGATAAGTTGGAAACGAACAAGGCCTTAGGGGTGGCGGGAATAACATGTATCCTAAGCAGCTCATATTTCCAGACGATAGTGGAATTCAACCCAACTAGCACCACCACGTCGAGGATAAATCGTCCGTGCTAGAAGTTTGCCTCAGTCAGTTTGGTTCCTTTCTAAGGCTTGCGATCAATCGAATCGACCATGGAAGTATAACATCACTTCTTTCTCATTCGGCAGAGAAGGGGTCGTCAGTAATGCTTCCACCAACCATAAGCTTCAATCTCCACCATGCTTCGTAGTCAATTTGCGATGGAGGGTCGAGAACTCGAGATAGAGTTGTGCCATGGATTAATAGGCTCGGATTGGAATTTGGCCCATAGTAGCCCATGTGCATATTAATGAGATATGATGGAAAGATTAGTACTATCCTAGCTGCTAAAAGCTAAAAGATAAAAGGACCCACAAACCCCTGTAGAAAGCCATCTCATTTAGATCAATAAATAAAAATGAGAACAAATAGGTCTAAAACTCTCCAATGTAGTAGATTAGGAGTTTGAGGGTAAGGGTCGAGTTGGATTCATGTTCAGATTCTAAATCTAGTTTCGGAGTCTAGAATGAATAATGTTTGGATTTCAAACATGGCACATCAATCCACTCAATACCATCATCATAAAGACCATAAAAAAGATCCAAAACCAAATAGCAACATTATGCGCATCAAATTAAGACAAATAACTTTTAAAAACACAAAGAAGAGTATAAGATTATACATATTTACCTTTTTGTTTTCTTCACCATATAAAAAATAGATTAACAAAGTGAATAAAGAAATATCCATAGTTAGATAATTCACCATCAATATTTTTTGGACTACATAATTATTTTCAGCATATATTTCAAGAATTACGTATATTGTCCATGCACTACACACAATAAAACTGTTATGGATGTAGTTGGGGCTGCGAGGTTAAGAGGAATCCGGCCGCGGGGCGTTCGCCCACGGCCGGGCAAGAGGAAGGAATTCCTTCTGGGCAAAAGGGGATGTGCGGAGGACTAGGCACACAAGGACTATTCTTAGAATGGGTTTGAGTGGCTGAGTTTGAGTGGTTAGGAGAATAAATATGTGTAATCTTCATTGGAATGAATCAAGCAAGAGATTAGAAGGAATTCCTTCCTCTTGCCCGGCCATTGTGTACAGCCACCAGGATCCCATGGTATAGTCTGGAACGAAAGTGTTGCACAGGTATAGCCACCTGGAATTAGTCGTGATAACGACCAGCGGAGACGTGCCCGCGGTGGCTGGTGGTGAAATCCGGTGGCGCTAGGCAGTGCGTCCCCGTTGGTGCCAGATTGTTATAGATGTAGTTGGGGCTGCGAGGTTAAGAGGAATCCAGCCGTGGGGCGTTCGCCCACGGCCGGGCAAGAGGAGGGAACTCCTTCTAATCTCTTGCTTGATTCATTCCAATGAAGATTACACATATTTATTCTCCTAACCACTCAAACTCAGCCACTCAAACCCATTCTAAGAATAGTCCTTGTGTGCCTAGTCCTCCGCACATCCCCTTTTGCCCAAGTCATCCACCGCATGGCTAGTCTTACCCATGTGCTTAGTCCTCCACCGTGACATGGTCATACGCCTCTAACAAAAACTATGGTCATTCTTTTTGTTGATACTAGGTGAGTGCCCCTGCGTTGCAACAGAGTAATTTATAAAAATCAAATCAACTAAGAAAATTACTAAAATATCATACATGTGTGTTTGTAGAAATAAAAATGTAGCATCACTTACCTGATTCCTTGACATTGTGCTAAATGTATGAGACAATGAACTTTTTTTTAACAAGATGAGACAATGAACGTTGTAAACATATTCTACCTCTACTGCTACATCACATCAAACACTGTCCAATAGTTATTACTTCAAATGAGTATAAAGAAAAACATTACATGTGTTCTATGATGACTTGCAATTACAATTATAATGTAAACATTGGCAATATTAAGAATGTTTTCTATAACTGGAGAGGAACTTTATCCAGGATTAGCTAGTCATGGCAGTCATGGCACCTGTACGTTGGAACAAGAAACTTTTTTCTGATAGTTGCATCCAGAAACTGCAGCATCTTGTGCCTTTTTGCTTTACTGCAAGCAACATAACAAATGGCATCACTTGCACTGTTGCACACGATATCGTCGTGCTCAGTTCAATCCAAAGAAAAGCGGTGAACTACAAGGAAAACTATATGGCCATAATTTTACTGCACAAACTGAATATCAATTGAAAGCATGGGACGGTCATATTTAACCAAAACTGTCAGTGCAAGTTCATATATATGCATCGCATTCAGTTTTTTTTTGTTTTTTTTAGCTGTGGCCCGGTACAAGAGTGTGATTAAAACAAACCTTATATAAATCCTAGCAGGACCCATTTCATATCCCTGACTCAAACATGCTGTCACTCTGTTGAAGCTTAGCCACTCCGAAAGGACAGGGAGACCTTGCTCAATGTTGAAAACAAACTACAACCAACAATGATAACAACAGATAAGCAATGATGGCTAAAAAATTGCCAAGTTGGGGGAAGGAATAAGCATGATGCCAACCATATATTGTTGAGCTATGGTTTCTAGAATCTGTGTAGATACTTCAAAACTTTGCTAGCAGAGTATGATCATAATCATGTCCACTGTAATGCGACGAGACAAACATCAGGTGGAAATCTTAACTCAACAATTATACTGACATTAGAATCTTTCATGTGAAACTAAAGAAAGAAGACAATGAGAATGGAGACCTGGCAGTGAATTGGCTGTTGTAGAAATCCCTGATGCCCGGATTCCCTATATCATCACGAGCACAAGCATGCTGCGCAGACACAAAAGTCACTATATATCGCATGGCTATTCCTAAAAGCTTATTGCCTCCAAAAGCTTGCCCAACACAGGTATCCGGTTTACTGATCCGTGTTAAAGTGCAGACTGAATAAAATAGAATTCGCAATTAAAAAGCCTCACACAGCACAACAGGAATACTCTTCTATAGCAGATTGCAATTGGCAACTCACTGTCGACTCTGCAGACTACAGATCTGCAGCTCTGGCCTCGATCTGGTGAGCGTCGTGCAGCAACACAAGAAGGTCCCCATCGTAGATCGGTGCCATGTATCAGGTTTGGTAGCAGGTATAATGTACGAACATGTAATTAGATCAGATCAAAAAACAAAGAGCCAATTACTTTCAGGGTTTGGGTGCTCCCAGTTTCGCACAGCAGGAAGCCATGAAGAGAAGGGATTGGCACACCTGGTGGTACGTTCTCCTCGCCGGGAAAGTGCATGTTCTCGACGTCGAGCACGAAGGACGCCAACGCGACGGGCACGGGCGGCGGCAGCAGCAGCGGTGGCACCGCGACATGCTGAGATCGTGGATGGGCGCCGGTTCCCTTTTTGCGGGACACTGAGGAAGCGCCGGGCAGGTCGACTTTCACGCGTGGAGATAGTCAGACAGAACGCCACGAGCCGACGACACAGGCCCGTCCGACGGTGGCTCCAGCGGCGTCGCATACGGTGGTGGCGTCGCGTCCGGGACGGCACGTCCGTCTGAAGGCGGCGATCTGGTGTCGAGGCCCATCCAGGTCGGCAGGGCTGCCCGGTGGCGCGGCGGGACCGATGGCCTCGATCTCGCGCCAACGCGGATGAGCGATGAGGCCCGGGGCCTGCGAGCGAGAGCTCGGAGGGCGCGGCTGCGG
This sequence comes from Themeda triandra, assembly GCA_018135685.1. NCBI lineage: Eukaryota > Viridiplantae > Streptophyta > Magnoliopsida > Poales > Poaceae > Themeda > Themeda triandra. Next base: position 1,617,328 of record JAENPR010000065.1, on the reverse strand, counting down.
CGTAACCGGCGTTTTGCAGCCATGGAGGAGGCGGGCAGCGGCGCTTGAAGCGACAGGAGCTTGGCACGGCCGGCGCTGGCCGTGGCGACGGCAACCGCGGCAGCCTAGCGCTCGAGGATTTGGCGGAGGCTCCAGGGCCTGGGCTCCTTGGTGGAGGAGGGACGGGAACGTGGACGGGGTGCGGCTATGCGAGCGGCTTGGAGAAGTTGGGGGAGGATCGTGGTCATGCGACGGTTCTACTTGTGCGGGGTGCCGCGCATGAAGAAAGGAGAAAGGCCGAGCTTTTTTACGGGGGATGGTGGGGGTTACGGAGCGGCGAGGCGGGATTGGGGGGGGGGGGGGGGGGGGGGGGGGGGGGCAATTAGCTTTGCCGAGACGATAGCATTTGGCTCATAATTAGACTAGGTGAGTCTTGCGTGCGTTGTGACGGGAAACAATAACAAATTGTAAAAGATGTAGCGAAATCAAAATCAAGGCCATGGTAATTTGATTTTGCACATAGTTTGAACAGTGACGACAATGAAAAAATCATGTGAAATGATAATGGTATTGTTGGGGGAAAATATTTTCCAGCCTAAGGAATATGGCCCAAATAATTTCCCAGACCACTAAGAGAAGATAGCATGGGTTCGGCTACGGGTTCACATGAAAGAGATCTTGAGCCCACGCGAAACAGGCTCATGCGAGACACAAGTGGAATGATCCATGTCTGATGGCTGTAGAGACTGCCATTCGCTAGACCCCGCAGGTTCAGGGGAATAAAGGGGGGCCATGGCAACTACGACAACGAGAAGAAGGCGTCGCCGCCAAGAAAGCGCGGTCCAAGGATACATGAAACCATGGCTTGTATACACTTCAAGTTCAACAAGCACAAGACTTGAGCGTTTCTTCGGGCTCTCTCCTCACCATAACCATATGTAACCCCCTACTATAAGCCTAAACAAAGAGGAGGCAGCACACCACCCCTGCGACTGGACGTAGGGACATTCTACCCTAAATAATATAATCTTTTGTGTCCGCCTTAGCTCTACCATCCAGAGCTTAAACGCGCACAAATGAAGAATCATTGTCGACCGGTTTTCAAAACACCAACAGGTATATTCCTTTACCATATTTCAAACTTAAAGCAAATTCAATAAAAGAACTCCAACTGTACAAGTATAATTAGCTACCATTTATTTTCATCAAAAATATCCCATAAGTTCAACTTAATAAATTTAAATGTATAAGTTTTATCTCAGACCAACATCCCTAATTGTACTACCAATTCATAGTAGTGGGAAATAATATAGTATGTATCCAATTTTTAATTTAGTATACCAAGCCAGTATCATGTAATATCATGTAATGGTGAATGGATTGCACCTCCACACGATAGCAATGTAGGCACGATGCCACAGGTGTCGCCACTTGCTCCATCAGTTCAGTGTCTATCAATATAGTGTAATGATTTGTAAAAAAAAAACATAGTGTAACGAGTAGCCTCCATGAATTTAGAGATCATGTTGTATCATTTAATTTTATCCCATGTCTTCAAGTCCAAATATAACGTCTTGTGTTTGATGTCTTAATTTGGAGGCGCGGGAATGGGTAGGGAGGCAGTTGTTGGGAGGTAGGGAGGCAGTTGTTGGGAGCATGCAAGGATACAGGCAGTTGGTTTTTTGCGGTGGCCGAGCATGTGGAGCTGTGGCATGCGGTGAGGCGGGGGCATTAGTTGTGCGGAGACGATAGCATTTGGCTCTTTTTAGTAGTTAGAACGGGGGATGGTGGGGGTTACGGAGCGGGGAGGCGGGATTGCGGGGGGGGCTTTAGCTTTGCGGAGACGATAGCATTTGGCTCTTATAATTAGACTAGGTGAGTGCCCGTGCGTTGTGACGGGAACAATAACAAATTGTAAAAGATGTAGCGAAATCAAAATCAAGGCCATGGTAATTTGATTTTGCACATAGTTTGAACAATGACGACAATGAAAAAATCATGTGAAATGATAATGGTATTATTGGGGAAAATATTTTCCGGCCTAAGGAATATGGCCCAAATAATTTCCCGACCACTAAGAGAAGATAGCATGGGTTCGGCTACGGGTTCACATGAAAGAGATCTTGAGCCCACGCGAAACAGGCTCATGCGAGACACAAGTGGAATGATCCATGTCGATGGCTGTAGAGACTGCCATTCGCTAGACCCCGCAGGTTCAGGGGAATAAAGGGGGGCCATGGCAACTACGACAACGAGAAGAAGGCGTCGCCGCCAAGAAAGCGCGGTCCAAGGATACATGAAACCATGGCTTGTATACACTTCAAGTTCAACAAGCACAAGACTTGAGCGTTTCTTCGGGCTCTCTCCTCACCATAACCATATGTAACCCCCTACTATAAGCCTAAACAAAGAGGAGGCAGCACACCACCCCTGCGACTGGACGTAGGGACATTCTACCCTAAATAATATAATCTTTTGTGTCCGCCTTAGCTCTACCATCCAGAGCTTAAACGCGCACAAATGAAGAATCATTGTCGACCGGTTTTCAAAACACCAACAGGTGTATTCCTTTACCATATTTCAAACTTAAAGCAAATTCAATAAAAGAACTCCAACTGTACAAGTATAATTAGCTACCATTTATTTTCATCAAAAATATCCCATAAGTTCAACTTAATAAATTTAAATGTATAAATTTTATCTCAGACCAACATCCCTAATTGTACTACCAATTCATAGTAGTGGGAAATAATATAGTATGTATCCAATTTTTAATTTAGTATACCAAGCCGGTATCATGTAATATCATGTAATGGTGAATGGATTGCACCTCCACACGATAGCAATGTAGGCACGATGCCACAGGTGTCGCCACTTGCTCCATCGGTTCGGTGTCTATCAATATAGTGTAATGATTTGTAAAAAAAAAACATAGTGTAACGAGTAGCCTCCATGAATTTAGAGATCATGTTGTATCATTTAATTTTATCCCATGTCTTCAAGTCCAAATATAACGTCTTGTGTTTAATGTCTTAATTTGGAGGCGCGGGAATGGGTAGGGAGGCAGTTGTTGGGAGGTAGGGAGGCAGTTGTTGGGAGCATGCAAGGATAGAGGCAGTTGGTTTTTTGCGGTGGCCGAGCATGTGGAGCGGTGGCATGCGGTGAGGCGGGGGCATTAGTTGGGCGGAGACGATAGCATTTGGCTCTTTTTAGTAGTTAGATAGATTAGATTATTGTCTTCGTGATATATACTAACTCCCATATCCCCACAGAAGAACAAAATAGATATATTAATGAAATGAAGTTGAAAGCATTAGATGCAGTGATTTTGAATAATGTATGTTAATCTAGCGGAGGCTATTAAGTCCTCTTTATTAGACTAAGATAAATAACTATGCATTCCAAAATAGGTTGTATATTAAACATATAAAGGTTTCTAACTGCTCTATGTGACATAAAGAAATATGTTCAACTAACGGTTGGTATTTTTTGTTTTCCTCTTTAGCTAATAAGTGTTGAAGATTTGAAAATTCTTTCAAAAGCCATACTTGTTGGTGTTCAAATTTTTTAAAACTTAACATATCCATTGTTCATCCATAATGGAAAGATATATGTCTCCTTGTTTCTTGACATAGCTTGTCGTTGTAGTCTGATTATGAGTATATACATAAAGGCAAACACACAAGACTAATATTACATTTGAATACAAAGCCTATATACATAACATGATAATCCAATACAAACACTGCTATTCAGTCGAAAAGTAGCACAAAGGAATGAACTTGTTCCAGAGATATGGCATGACACCCTATTCTACAAAATGGCGAAGTCGCCTTTGGCGACATGGGGAAGGAAAGGGCAACGACTGCGAGCACATACCACTCGCAGGCACGCACCTTCTTCCTCCTGGTGTTGTGCTCCTCCTCTCCTTTCATGAGTCAGTCGGTCAGAGGGTCGCATCACAGAGGTACTGCCCACCTACCTTCACAGCCGATGGTACCCTTCCCCGACACCACGATTGCCCATCCCGCTCTTGCTGCCCCACTGACCACTTCCATGCTCCTGGGGTGGCGGTGACCTCACCCTACCGCCTATCTCCCATCGCCACCGCCGCTGCCTCCACAAGGCTCATCCCTAATTATAACGACTCATCACAAGAGCAACTCCCTAGTCCCACACCTACTAGCTGTCCTTAACCAGACAACCTCCCGCTTAGCGCCGACGCCCGTTGAACTGCCACCAGGCACATGCCATCCGTGAACTCCCAACGCTTCTTTGATTCTAGCTCCAGCTCTAACCACAAAAAACATCTTGGAATACTAACAAGCAGTGCGACCTCAGTTCACCAGTCTACAAACAATGTGCCGACGCCGGCGACCCATTTTTGGTAGAGGAAGGGGAGACAAAGAATAAGAGTGAAAAGTCTTTACATAAGCAATATAACATCTGATTATCAGAACAGTCCCGTGTGTAGGAGAGGGAGGGGGGCTAATTCTCCCCCATGAGCAAGTTAGTTTCCTCCAACTATCATATTGTTTCTTGTATTTTGCATCATATATTATCAGCATTGATTTTATAGAATGCACTTCTTCATTCAATATAGAATGCAAGCAAATTGCAATAGAACTAAACTGTGAGAAAAGATCCTCAAATAATCTATATAAGACAGTGAAAATATTTTTTCTTTGATCAATAAATAAAACTATGGTAGCATGTCTCCATGACCATGACTACCATAATCACTATTTTTTTCTAAACATACTATTATAATATGTAATAAATAAGAGAATTTTTATTGTGGTTGGGGGTACTTCTTGGTTCTTCTTGGTTCCTAAGCAAATTATTAGCGTTAGTTAAGTAATTTTAGGAGTGCAAGGTTAATGTGGTAACCGCCGTCCCCCCTCTCCGCCGCCTGACCGCCTCCCCCTCTCCGCCGCCATCGCTCATGCACGCGATGCCGCCCGACGAGCTGCGGATCACCACATTCTCCTCGGCACCCTACGCTTTTTTACGTAAAAGATTTATGAAAATAGAATTATCCCACCTTTTTAGATGTTGATCCAACCAATTTTAGCATACACTTGATGTATATGGCCCCACCATTTAATATGCACTTGGTACTCTTTTCGTACCTCTTAAATTGGTAACTCTTGGTTACTATGCCTTTCTAGCCGTTGGATCGAGCATCGTGAGCCGTTTAATTTTCGACAATCATTGTAAATTTTTTCAACAAATACATAAAACTGCAAAAAAAAAAAAAAAAAAAAAAAAAAAAAAAAAAAAAAGAGATTCGCAGAACAAAGCAGACATCCACCACGCATACTCACGCCCTATGAACACGTACGCAAACCATATCCATATGAGCACCTTAAAAAACCGAGTCGACAGATTTCAAAATCACCACTATACATAGCTGGTAAATCCTAGAATAAATCCAGAAAAATACGAACACCAATACCAAACGGAGAACTTAAACCCTGATGAGAAGATTGCAACCCAATCAACTTATCTACGATAAGTCCGCAATTATAATAATATTTTTTGAAAACATGCACATATTGTTTTCAGTGTAGAGTGTGTCCAAAATTAGTTTGAAAACGTTAAGTTTCCTTCAATCAAGGAAATAAAACACTAGTCTTGACTCTTGAGATGACGCTTCAAGATTGGTGCGAGCAACAAAAACCGGATAAACCACCGCAGCATCATCCCCTTATCCTCGAGCCCAGACTGCGGTAGCGAAAATCCTCGAGCACGCGAGCGCTGCAGAACGACAATGGCGACGATGTCTCTTGCCGCGGCGTCACCCCTCGCCTCCACTCCCCGCGGCATCGCCGCTCCGGCTCCTCGCACGGCATTCCTGTCCCTCCGCTTAGGTGGCGTGACGGCTACGCGGTTCCCTGGACTGGCGGCGTCGTCGCAGCCAGTGGAGCGTCGCGCGGCGGCGGCGGTCGCGATGGCGAAGAGGGAGCAGGAGCTGGAGGAGATCCGGGCCATGACGACGGAACAGCTGGAGGAGGAGGTGGTCGACCTCAAGGGGGAGCTTTTCCTGCTCCGCCTTAAGCGCTCGGCGCGCCAGGAGTTCAAGAACAGCGAGTTCAGCCGCATGCGCAAGAGGGTACATTGTTTCCTCCATTCCATTCATTACTGTATGAGTTTTATTGACGGAATTATTGACTTCATCTGGGAAATTAGCATAGATTAGTGGAAACGTGTCAACCTTATGATATAGTTAATATGAAAAAAACAAATCGGTAGTTTCTTTTGTTAAACGATGGATGACTGACGGGGTCTGCTCCAGCTCCATATGCTCACTTTACAATCTGCATTATTTTCAGTGATAAAGAGTCTAAGATAGTTTGAGTTCTCACTCAGTCACAACAAAGAAAAGGGATTCCTTACTGCACCAGTTAATATATGATATCAAGTGGAAAGTTCATACTTGCAGTTACAGTTAAAATCTTACTAGTTCTCATAATGCCGATGTGACAGATTCTATGCCTATTTTTTGTATTAGTTGATTACAAGGATATTTGAAAGTTTGATCTTTATATGTTTATATAATTATATTACAATCTGATCTGCAAATGGATAGAACTTTTGTTTCTGTGGACATCTGAGTGTAAATAAAAGAATCTTGTAAGCCACAGAATGAAACGAACATTGTTCACAGTATATAAAGAAGATCTGCATGACTGCATGACATAGAAACAAATGTCTTACAATAAGATGATTGGGAATCATACTTATCACCTTTTCACTGGACCAGGCACACGCATGCCTAGAACAAAAAAATCACTGCAGATTGATCAAAACCTATGTTCCTCTAATGTGGCCTGATCCATCAGCTATCAATGAGAAAGGAATTAATCTCTGTTTACTCACATTTTTATCTTCAGATTGCTCGTATGCTGACTGTGAAAAGAGAGCGGGAAATTGAACAAGGAATCAACAAGAGATTGTCTAGGAAGCTTGATAGGAAATGGAAGCAGAGCATTGTGGTCAGGCCACCACCATCTCTTAGGGAGAACAAAGAGGCGTAGAAAGCCGCAAAAGAGGGCAATCTGCAAAAGGCATTTCATGCGAGTGTTGCAGGAAGGTTCCTTTGTGATTTCAACCCTTATTTCATTGTTATGTATTCCATGTTTACATTTTGCTAAGCATTGCTATCCAAGTCTGAATTTCAGTCGTTAGTCTCTTCTGTAAATTTTGACTTATTTAAGTTTATGCTTCAATCTGTGTTATCCATGCATTTTATTATCTGCTTCACATGTGAAACTGCACTTTAGACATGCATGCTATCCAGTAATTGAGAATGGCTAGTCATTTGCACCTGAAGTTCATGCTTTCTTGCCATGCTGAATCAAATCAAATTGATGTCCTATGAGGGCTTTCATACCTCTATTTGAATGAATACAAAAACTAGTTTCAAATATAGTTTTTGAGTCCTATTAGTTCATTATACTGTTGGTATGTAATTCTATTGCTAAACTATAAGAATGACCTTTGCCAACCTCCAATATCTTCAGAACATCCATTGGTGAGACTGACCATATAAGACCATGAGTGGAACAGTACTAGTTCTACAGTGTCATCAATGAAGCTTAAGGCACCAGAGATTAGAAATGAGCAATTTATGAAGTGAGGGGTTTCTCAAATGGTAGTGACCACTGACCAGCAACAGTTATGATTAAGAACTGGTCCATAAACATTCCTTTTATAGATAAAAGTGTCTAGAACATAACCAAATAATTGTGTCTATGCTTACCGAGAGAAGAGAACCATGTATAGTTTGCTCAAAATTGATAGCTTAACCTTTGATGGAGGTTTTTATTTGGCTGTTCAGTCTGCTCGAAGGCCCAAATTTGCTTAATTCGTTCACTTTTAACAAGTGTGAGAGAATGCTCTTACTTGTTATGTACCCCCTTCGATCAAATTGTAAGTTGTTTTGGCCCCTCTAGGAACATAGCTTTTGCTATGCACGGTATACATTATGTCCAGATACATTAAAAATTGTGAATCTAGAAAAGCCAAAACGGAGGGAGTAGCTTATAAAGCATCTGTGTAAATATTGACCACACAATGTCGATATTGCTCACTTTATTTGGACCCATCCTCTCCATCTTATGAAAAAAAAAATGTTAGCCCAAATGAAGAATATGACTCAAATTTGAACCATTCAACCAGATAAGTAAGTTTATAAACATAACCTTTGTTGGAATTGCAGTAATTTCTTTTATCTAATTCATCATCTTATCGAACAATTGAAAATGGTGTTCTTTTCTTCTCTTGTGTTGGCAACCGGATTTCTGATACTATCCAGCAAGACCTGCTGTGTATCTGGGTACAACTGTTTATAAACATAACCTTTGTTGGAATTGCAGTAATTTATTTTATCTAATTCATCATCTTATCGAACAATTGAAAACGGTGTTCTTTTCTTCTCTTGTGTTGGCAACCTAGATTTCTGATACTATCCAGCAAGACCTGCTGTGTATCTGGGTACAACTGCCCCCAAAGCATGTTGGGCTTATGGGCCTCTTTCCTATACTGTACTCCACAATACGCTGCAGATGTTGCTGGATAGAGCTACCAGGCTGGATCTCTGTATCTTTCATAAGTTTTATGATTAGGCCCATGAACTTTAGCAAAATGCTGGATAGATGTTGCTGTAACTTTAGCAAAATGCCATATCTTTATTAGCTTAAGATGGTAGATGATAAGGGACTGGCTTTGATCCTTGTTACTATTTTTACTTGTGTATAGTCAGGACTAGTACTGTGACTGGAGTCTTGGACCTTGATTATTTAAGATGCCTCCATGGCTCCATTCAAGTAGTTTATGAAAAGTTCCATGCCATGACATTTCAGTAGCGATGTGCTAGTATTGAATCCCTTGGGTAGATGAGAAATAGAGTCTGATAAGTGGAGTCTGATTAAATTGTCCTTGCAATGCCCTATTACAAACCAGCTATAGTTAATGATAGACATATATGAAAAAACCTTGTCAACAACTTCTATGTCCTGTTAGGGAGGAGTCCATTTTTGGCCATCCCGAGTTTATTTTTGGCCCGCAACTCTAAAACGAGAAATCTTTGGAACTATCAAGACTGTAGTTGGTTTCAAAGGTGGTTTTATATTTTCTGAAAATAATAAAAACTGGCAGAAAACTTTAGCTGTATTTAATTATTTATACAAATTAGTTTTAGTAACGTGGCAGTAATAAAAAAGACAGGTTTACAGGCAGTTGAATGTCAGAACAGTAGAACAATACTGCTGAAAGCAATTTAGACTCTGGTGTCAAAACCAGTATGTGCAGTTTCAAGTATGTACAGAGCTGCAGAAAACTCTCACATCAGTTTTTTTTACCCATCTTCCTGTAATGCAACAAGATGACAAATATCATATTCCTTTTTTTATTGAATGGGGAAAAATACCAAATTCCTAATTAAAGGTGCAACAAGAAAATGTTCACATGATGCAGGACCAGAACAAGATTACTACCACAAACTCCTTTTCATATTCCATGTTCATTTTCTACTGGTTATACCTAAACTATGTTATCACGTGTTGGCAATTTGCATCAGGAAAGGAGGTTACTGTTTACATAAGTTCTCTCTTTAGGAGCGCATTGCACCCTGTAAAACTCACAGCCAAGAGTATATGCACTGGGATGCACGCTGGGGTATTTAAAACTCACAGCTGGGCTATTTGAAATATTAAGGCACGGTACGGGCTGACCTGGATGAGTTTGTCTTGTATGCATTTTTCTTTCCAGGTTCCAATGACTCTGTACCTCCATATTGGTTTTCTTCAGTGACATGGACAGCTTAATGTAGTGTCTAACCCTATGGCATCATAAATTAGTTATTGCCTTGGTTTTGCTTCCTCGTTCCAGTGTCCTCGGTTGTATGTAAATTGAACCACAATCTATTCTCAACTTTATGCCCAAAAAGCTTAATCATTGATCTAGTGTACCAAAAAAAACTGTAAATTGACACTTGTCAGTGTCAGGTAAAGCTGTGCTGTTATTGCTAGAGATTTGAAATGAGTTTGTTAATGCTAGCCGTCAATATCTTGGAGGAAAAGGCATCGGCTCTTACCTGCTCATAAGAAAGAATACCATTTAAAAGAAACTAACCTGTAAACGATTTGAACCTGAAAGATGTTCAACCTCTGACAAGGACATAAAGACAAGTGACTAAGGAAAACCACTATTACTGCTTCAGAAAAGCTCCCTGATTGATGCATGATTATTATAATTAAATATTATCCGTGACAGCAGCATATGTTTTAGCTGTTTGGATCCTTCCTATCGGCGCCACTTGCTTTTTGTCGCTCTTTGGACACAACAGGTATCAGTCAACTCCCTGTAACTGCCTGGGAAGACAAGTTTCCTTCTCACAGTAGTAGCATTTATAACTTTTCTTCTATTGTGGATTACTTCATAGCATTTCTTCAAGAAAACATTCAGAACCTGAATATAACACAAGCTTTTCTTGAGAAGAGAGGACTGGTCTCTTAGTCTGTTGCTTGCTGGTAAATAGCAAAGTCTTGATGACTTGAGTCCATTGTAGTTCTGGAACATGATTTCTGAGTTTTGTGTCATCTAAATTCCTTTATACTAACTTTTAAAATATGTAGGCGCACAATTCTTCAACTAATATGTGTTGACCATTTAGATGATCACCACATACCTCTTGCAATTATATACTATTTCATAGCTAACAATTATATGACATGACACCACATTGACATTTTAGGATTTACTGAAAACTTGAGTGGGTTCCAGGGAACAACTAGGGTCTTGCAAAAGAGGTATGGAGAATCCAGACCTTCAAAATTTATAGTGTCGTATATTTACAAGTGTTTGGTATATAATGTATGCTTAGGAGCACACATTTGCACTCAAAAAGAAAAAAAAAACTGCATGCGGAAACTACACCTCTGAACTGAGACCCACACCAGAATATGGCACAAAAACAGATGTGAGAAGGGAAGAAAAACTAAAACTGAAAAAAAAAAAACCAACTATAGAGTAACACAAACACACAAACTCCATCTAGGCCAGAATTCATACAAACTCGCATATGAACTGTTCATCAAACAACTCAGGCCAACTTGGGAATGGAATGCTGCTACCGTCACAGCTTGAGGCACCGCAAGCATCACCGAGGTTGGAAATAGGGAAGTCGGTGAGCGGCGGAAGGGAGTTTTCTGACAGCAGCGTTTTAGGGGTTCCATTCTCCCCCTCAACGCTACTCTTTGGAGTGAAGTCTGAGTTCTGGTTGGCATCGTTGTTGGTGGGTTGTTCAAAGAAAGAGCTAGGAATTTGGATGTCAGGCAGTTGACCAGCTACTATGTCTTGGCCACTGATGCTCTCCAGGAAACTTGGAGAAGGCAACGTAGACAAGGAGGACATCTGTGGACGACTGAGGAGGCCGATTTGCTCCAGGTCACTGGGGATGGTGTTGGTGTTGATGCTGCTGGAGCTGGGACTGGTGGCAATGGATGCTGCAGACTGGAGCAGATTCTGGAGGCACTGGAGCTTTGCAGCCTGGACTGCCTCAACCTGTATCCTGGCAGTGTGGTCGTCCCATGGCCGCTGCTCCACAAGCTGGCGGAGGTTGGCCAGAGCGATGAGCTGAGGCAGAGCAGCAAAGAAGTCGGTTCTCGGCCGGTGCGTCATCGGGTCGAAGCCCATCTGGATGAGCTTCTTCTTCAGGTGGGTGTTCCAGAAATTCTTGATCTCGTTGTCAGTGCGCCCAGGGAGGTGCTTCGCAATAGCTGACCATCTGGTTTGATCATGACAGCAGTTTACACTGGATTAGCAATTTAGCATAGCACTATGTACAAGTCAAATACGAGCTCTTGAAGATTAGATTGAAACAGACTAGCTAGTTGATGGATTTGATGCCAGACATGCAAGAGATTTTACTAAGAACTAGTGGATGGTGGGTGCTAGGCATATGTAAGAGGTGCAGTACAGTACTTGTTGCCAAGGACGGAGTGGAGCTGGAGGATGGTCTGCTCTTCCTCCTGGGTGAACTTCCCTCTCTTGATGTCTGGCCTCAAGTAGTTGGTCCATCTCAGCCTGCAGCTCTTGCCACACCTGTTGAGCCCTGCAAGAACAAATTATTATGTTGATGAGCTACATTTTCAAGCGATCGACCTCTTTTACATTACAGAGAAATAATGGAGGTTTGTTCCTGTCACATACCGGCAAGCCTAGGCAGTGCTCTCCAGCTCCCATGGCCGTGCTTCTGGATGTATTCCATGAGCTTCTGGTCTTCTTCAGGGGTCCAAGGGCCCTTCTTGAGGCCATTCTCATCACAGCAAGGAGACCTTCCCATTGATAGATGAGATGGGAGATAGGGGTAGGGTGGTACAGGTGGGAAGGAGGGAGACAACCTGCCTGCAGCCTCCCTTGGCCCTTGAAGCTTCCTGTCCCTTGGGTGGCTGCCTGGCTGGTCACCAGAACACAGCTTCCGCTATATAAAGACTTCAGACTTGGAAATCCCTGTTTCCTGAACCCAGGTTATACATATTTTATATGAGTGTAAATGACTAATTTGTCCCTTGATCATTTGTGAGTATGCTGGGATAGACGTCCATCATCAAAAGGGCAGGGGTCTTAGCGTCCACTGATGCCCACACTAAAATATAGGGGCCCCTGATCCTTATTGTTGACTTGTCTAGTTGTCTTGGATGTGCTTTGCTAGGCTGCTAGGCACTGTGCTATTTGGCAAAGCAAACTGGTAACATATATCTGCTTCAAAAGTTTGTGCATGTTGTTTTTGGAACAGCTTGGTACTTGTTATCAGCACACCAAAAGTACAGTATCACATGTATCATTTGCCATGCCAACATGTATATTCCTGGATGTCACCGTACAAGTAATAATATGCGACCCGTATATGATTAAGCCACCTATGCATGCATACATACATTGTATCTCTCGCCAGATAATTAACCTAAGAAAAATATTGTGGAAGTATACCAAAATGAAAGAAGAGTCTGTTACAGCTGGAAGAATTGCGTATGCAGAAATTTGACTCTTGTTCCTGAACCCCGAAAAGTAAATGCCTCGATTAGGTGGGGTTACTATTCTCTGATCGCGGCATTTCGTAGTTAGCTAGTTCTATTATTATTCGGGACTGGACCAGGAACATCTCGTCTGAACATCTCGTTCTAGACGGATTAGAACCATGTTCATCAGAGGAAAAAAAATGAGTGCAGGTGCAATGGTACATGCATGGCTACTATTCAGCTTGAGCTAATGATGAGTGTGGGTGAACAAAAGTCAAACCCGACATCAAGCTTTTTGGTTTAGGGATAATGATGATCCCTGTGTTCGCCTGTTGATATTTTTTGCATTCCTATTTATGCAACTGAGACGTAGTAAGTGGCCACAAATTTTCACGAGCAATGTATATCTTGCACAGCTTCTTCAGGAGTAAGGAATCGAAACATTTGCAGTTTATCGAGGAAGTTTTATATCATTCATGTAACTAAAAAACAAGAAGAAAATGTAACAACCTATCCAGCACTTGCAGCACATATACACCCACTTGCTGAATCCCCTACATGCATGAATGATTGACAAATGAGGTCGCTGAACTGCAACCAAGCTATCCAAACAGCGTGTGAGGACCAGATCTTGCGATAGATTCGCTCCGATCCAAACAAATGCACGTATGGAGATGAAGCGAAAATACTCTGCATTTGGGATTTGAGGACGTGCAGCACCTAAAGCCTTATAAAGGCATTAGCCTTTATATCCGAAAAGAAGAAGAAGAAGTGGCTATCATCTACTACTGGTCTACTGCACTATACTGTACGTTGTTCTAGTAGTATACCTCCTGTTCCAGGGGCCACATGTACGTCCACAACAATGCAAGACAATGTCCAAATCCTTCCCCACCTAAACCTCGCTTCCAATTAAGTTCCAACGCATGGAGATTAATTAGTTCCTTTTGCAACTTTTTTTTTGAAGGTTTATAGACTTTGTTGCGATGAATTCCATCCATTTCCACGTGCTTCTGGCGACGTGGGGGCGTGGGGCCGGGACGACAATGCCTCCCCATGCACGCAACGTACGTGAGGTGATCGAGGGGACGTTAGCATGGGAGGAAAAAAAAAAGCTTGCCTGGCCGCCTCGTCGTCGTTGTCTCGGTGGTCGTCGTCGTCGCCTTCTTGACTTGTTCCTCCTGCCTGCTCCCCGATGATCCTCCCTCCCCGTGGCGGCGTGGCCCATCATTTAGTATTAAACAAAACGCGCGGAGTGGGTTGATTAGCGTTTCCACGTCGTTCTCAGGGTCCTTGAGCTGGATCGTGACAGCGCCGTTCTTCATTGGACCCTAGTGAAGCTATATAGCGTCGGCGGCGGATTTCGCTGGAAATTTTGATTAACTGTTCACAGGTTTATAATGAGAAAATTTTCCCAAAGATTTTGCCTAAGTAACCCCAGTAGAGAAGCATCATGTTTTCAGGCGGCTTCGGCAAATTCGTCTTTTGTTTGGTTCAATTTACGCTTTAGGAGGCACGTATATAACAAAATTTAAAAGGAGCACCAGGAGATCTCTGCTGATCTCTGTGAATTCAGACTTGAGAGTGAAGAAGAGGCACATGCTCACGTATAACAGTTAATGGTGCTCCATTTGAATTTGATTGTCTTGCATTCTCATTGAATTATAATTAATGTAGCGTCGTCCTAGTCTCGAACTAGTAGGCTGTTTGAATTTGATTGTCTTGCATTCTCATTGAATTATAATTTAATTTGCTCGTGCCTCTTATCAAAATGACATCCGATGCCTACGCACTAATTTTAGTTTTGAGCTCTGTCATGGGGTGATTGCTAATCTATTTATTCAGTGCCTATATATACTTATTGACATTTCCATGTCATGTCAGCAGTATACCAACGAACGTATACATGCGTCCACACAATTCTTTGTCTATATACATCTGAATAATTAACCGTTATGAGTACATCCATATACATGTTTTTCTACTTCATGCTTTCCACCTCGGAAATCATATCATACATGTTGTGACAGACTAAACCGCCATATTATTAGTCATTCATCTTAATAAGTCTGACCAGACTAATTTTGTTGCAGGCTCACAGTTCAGCCATTGTACGTGCATATCTAAAGCTTATAGTACATAAAGAGTGAGCTTATATATGAACCTTATATATATGTGTACATAATGGCTAGCGCCACTTGTATTATTCTTGTGCGGACAATTTTTCCAAATACAAAAATAACATGTATCTGGCCATATCTAGCATTAATTAGTTAGGGCTAAATAGTAGTACATACTAAAAAAAATCTTATTACTAGAGTTGCATGCCATGTATTGAGGATGGGCAAGACAAGACAAAGCACCTAACCCTGAATAATTTTCTTTCTGCACATAGAAAAAAACTACAGTTAGCATTAATGTAATCGAGTTAAAAAAAGAAGAAGAACAAGTGGTCATCAGGGTTAACAAAAATGATAGCAGCCATGCATATAAATGTGCGCCTCTAATTAAGTTCAAATAGAAGCTAAAAGATTCTTAGGTCCCTGCATGAGTCATTCAAAAGGTACAAGTGTACAACACATAAAAGAGGGCCTCAAATTCCCACCAACTCGTTCTCCCATAGGCCACATCTTTTAATCCGTGATCTGCCGAGATATTCGCTGACGCTGGATTGACTGATGTATACCTAGATGAATTCAACCATGTTGTGCTTAAGAAACAAGGAAATAAAACTTTAGCAGACAGTCTATAGTGTTCATTCATGCGTCGATGTCGTTGTAGGGCCTTGCTGTATGGCAGCTAGGATCTAAGTTCGGAGCAGTTAGGGCCTGATTGCGAGAGACAGTGAGTTACATGGATAGTGCATACTGAAAAATTATCTGTCCAAAAGGATCAGATCATGGCATTGCCAAAATTCAAAAAATGAAGGCTCAGAGTTTCAGATCATGTAACGGTCTACTTTCAGAAATTAAACTCATGGCATTGCCAAATTTCAGAAACAGGGCTTCAGAGTTTAAGATTATGACATCATTGCCAAATTTGACAGATACAAATTTCAGAAACAGAGTTTTTTCAGAGTTTAAAGATCATGGCATCATTGCTAAATTTCAGAGATACAAATTTCAGAAACAGATTTTTTTTTTCAGAGTTTAAAGATCATGGCATCATTACCAAATTTCAGAGATACAAGTCCAGAGTTTGAGAACATCACTACTCTATCTTGCCGTGTAGAAGCCGCGGATGGGTAGCTGAACAGTACGTGCAGATACGGAGGCTTGCAACGACGACGCACATCTGTGTCATGCCAGTAGAAATAAAAGGGTAGTTTAACTTCTTTCACCATGTAAACTGGAACAAGCAAGTGATGACACCCTGTTTGACATATGCGCGGGGAGTTGGTGCAGGCAGCGACCAAGAACTTCGAACGATTTATATTAGCTTCCATCCGGAACATCCTTTTGCTGATGACGATCATTGCCCGCCTCGACACTCTTGAAAGCTAGCAGTCTCGTCATCGTCAGAAGCAGACAAATGCCTCGGACCATGCTCACTTTGAGGTTAAACCACAAGTCCACAACGAGTGCGTGTGCCGTGTGTGCACCAAAAGGGTACTCTACTAATATGCCATCGTTGATGGTTAGACAAATGTACCAACCTTCCTTTTAAAAGCTCTGGACCTCTGGTCCTCGATATTGTGTCTCCCGGCTGCGTCTGCTTATCTCAAGGGTATGTAGAATCTGTATACCCTGGAAGCAGTTCCTCCACAGACCACTTGCTACAGAGGAGCCCTATCCACATAACCTTTTTGTCCATGGATTTCTAATCTCTAGTGCAAAAGGAGAATTTGTGTGCTAAATTTTTTACTAGCATGGATTTTATTCTACTCATTTGTATCTGGAAGGATTTACTAGCAATGTTAGTGCTTCAAATTTTCGACAAGCTTGCACACAACAAACCCATACAAATTAAATAGAACACATTTTGAGGAAGTGCATTTGCACCCCTAAGAACCGAGTAGCTTCGCCCCTACTATACACACAGCGCACACTACCACTAGTCATAGCACATGGTAATGTAGAGAAAGTTTATACTAAATGTTGAATGTTAAACTAAGAAAACCTCGCATTACTAGGAGACGTTACATATTCTGGGTAGATCATTTAAAAACACGGAGGATGTCTAATATAATGGTGCTGCCCTATGCTACTTGATGCGCGGATGAACTAGATCAGCCCAACCTATTAACTATATGGGGGAGCTTTTCCTAGTGAAGAACGACCTTTTCCAGAGGCAGCGCTGTGGTGACTATGGAAGCTTGAGGTTCAGCAATAAAACACTAAATTCATACTACCAAGATTGCCTATAATATGTGGGATATAATGTATTGAGCCTCTAGGATGATATATGTGGCAAGTACAGAGACTAGGGATCAAGTTTTTTCTCCCCAACAAATAATACATAAACAATATTGGGTTACAATCATAAACTACAAGGTCTACTTGATATCTATATAATCATAAACTGCAAGATATACTCGATATATATATTCACAATGTGAGGCGCAAGCGCAACAGAGCCAGATGGAACGTAGAGCGAACCGAGACAAACACAAGGAAATGGAGGATTCTTGGTCCCCAATTTTCCTCAACTTTGTCTTGTGCGACTTGTCTAGCTCCTTTGTTCACTGTGCAATTGCATCACTTGCCATGGACAACAAGTTAAGTAATTAGCAATAGGATAAAGCTTCTGCTATCTGACAACTTTTTCCTGGTCCTGAGTAGAGACTGCATTCCTTGTTGAAGGTTGAAGCTACTGCATGCCCTGCATGAAACTGTTAACATGTAGACAATTATAGAAAATGATATGTATTTTGTCCATTCACAGGTGCCCTGATGTCACCGATCGTCGGCGATTGGGAGTCTGCTCGTCCAAGTCCAACTGAAAGATGTTTCCTTGTGGACATGGGTTTCTAACTGTGCCATAGGATATTATTTCAGTAAACCATCTGTCTGGCTATGATTTGTTTGTTGATGCAATCAGGTTTGATGAAGTGCAGGAACAGATCAACTTTTGTTTAATTCTACCTGCTCAGTAGAACTCTTTTATTTACAGCATTAACTTATTTGACCTCTGTTTACGCATTTACAGTTAAATTAAAAGATACGCAGTGGCGCTAATTTACCTATAGATCATTATTAGGCTAAAACTTGGTCATAAGATTAAGACCTGTTCATAAAAATACTTCAGGTTAAGACGTTTCTCCTTCGTTAGTAAATTGCGAAAGGCGTATATGAAGAACGTAAGACCATATCAAACTCATCCATCAGGGATCAACGAGCTCACTAAACTATTGGATATCCAACAACTGTCTAATGCTATAATATATACCATCATGCGTGCAAATCCAAATGCTAATTTCATCCGATCTGTACTGCCACATCGACAATAATAGGCGAAGCTAAGAGGAGTTTTCCTTGATGATTAGTTGAACTCCAGCTTCCTTAGTGGTTGTGACTTAAGCCTTCACTGTCGAAATCACTGGTTGAGTCGTGGGCACGAGTCCATCGCATTACTGACGACGAGCGAGATTTATTATAAGTGCTTCAGTATCCTAGCATTTAGTCTGTCCAAAAACTTCCTAGAGTAGTGACTAGTGAAGTGAGAGAAAACAAATACGCATGCCTCACTCGCTGCAGACGGAGACATGTCTTTTTCAGACCTTTTTATACGAAGCTACGTCCTTTTTCAGTTGTCTCTAGTACGGACCCTTCAGTACACATAGCCACATAACTTTCGTAAGTGCAAGTTGCAGTATGACTGAAAAGCAGCTCCTATGCAGTCATCAAATTAAGGCTGAATATGAATGGATTTTATAGCAATTTCAGTTAAGTGAGAGTTGATGCACCACCATTTTCAGCTGTTGTTCATTTGGACACAAGTTACCAGATCACAGAGACACACAGATTCAGAGTTCTGTCTGTGTTCATTGTGCCTGCAAAAATCACGCACGCATGCATGCATATCGCACTCCCATCCTGGCTGTTAATACGTTGCTGTCCTATAGCTTTATTAGGCTGCAGCTAGGCCCATACACATTCAGAGACGTGTGCCCCTTTGGCGATGGACAGGTTGCTCCATCGGCATGCACCTGTGTGTTTTTTCCCATCTGCTATGTCCAACTTCGCAGGAAAGCGATCCCTGTATACTGCTTCTGCCACTGGTTTCGCTCGCTGTCGATCGACGCTGCCAGGCGTCCACACACAGAGACTGCCCTGTGTGTGTGCTGTCTGTGTTTAAACGGATTTACGTCGCTGTTCTCGCTGCAACTGCTACTCTGTGTCCCAGCAGCCCACTTGCTGCAGGCGACAATGCAATCGAACCTAACATTTGTCAACAGGGCTGCCGCTTTCTTCTGTAATTTGCTGGCCTTGCACTATGCAGTAAGTGTATCTGTTGGACATCCATGCCATTTTGTGCTGTTTGCCTGGATCAAATGTTTGTCTGCAGGTACTATGGTGCAATGATCCAGTGACTGAGCAAAATGGAGCACGAGGACTGCAAAGGGACGCTCATCACCTGTAGAGATATAAGTTTATTGTTCCTAACATGTGAGGGAAAAAAACGTAAACGTTACTAAGTTGCAAATGCAGATGAAATTGGCCAGTCACAAATGTACTCGTTGCTTTAAAAAAGGGGTTAACCGGTTCTTCGATTTAGCATACGTGTTGCAAATCTGGTTATAATTTCAAGGAAGACTAACACCAAAGTCTTCTGAAAATTAAAAAGGGCCCTACTACTGATTGGCTGACTGCCGAGGGGCGCCTTTAAAAATGTCAAAGATGGTTAATCCGTCAGAGTATCAGTGCTGACATTAGGAATCCGACTTACAATCATGAGGTGTGTCAGCTGACAAACTCACAAACATAATAAGCCTTGTCTACTACTGGCCGACGGCACCCTGTGCTTGCAATCGTCGAATACTTGAAGGCCAACTTGGCAACTTGCTTGTTTTTTAATGGGTGACGAGGATGGGACACGAGTTGGCGAGGGCAGAATTTCTGTTCAAGTGGATTGCAGAAGAAATTGCTGTTCTGACGAATGTATCGGAGGAACTGCAACGTCTTGGACGTGTGATTCGGTATTTTTCTTGGTATAGGAGAATATCTATTGACATGAGTAGTAGGTGATCGTAGAATCGGTTAGCCTGTGCCCTATGGTATTATTATTATCAACAAATGCTCCGTCTTGCATCTGAATATGAATATCTGATAATTGTGCAAGCAGATGAACTGTCGCTCAGCAAGCATCAGCTGCACTTTAATTTGGTTTTGAGGGATGAAAACCGACTAAAATGGTTGAAAACCCCCTCTCCAGTTCAGCTTCTATTTTTTTTTTGGCAGAAAAGGGATTGAATTCGAGAAAGTTAGATAAAAAACAGAATTGGAATATGCGAACATATGGAATCAAACAAACATAGACAGAGCCAGAAACTTAAGTTATAATTACGTGATCTCTAATATCTCAAGTAAGTATGTATAAAATCACAAAATAATATTCTCAAGTCTGATATTCACTTGCATAACATCATTAATAGGAATAATTAACATTTATAACACAAAAACATGCAATTTTTAGGCATCCCGCATAGATTGAAATGGATTATGCAAACAGGGAGGGAACCCTCCTCTTCCATTTGATCCCGCAAACACAAAAATGGACTGGACAAAATAGAAACGAAAGGGAATGGTACAAAAATTTTCCCGACCACTTTCATCGCCCTTTCTTTCCATCGAAATTTCTAAACAAAAAACGACTTTTAAGGGAGTCCTGAGTACAGTAGCCAAATCGGCCCATCTTTGTTCTTTGTTCGTATAATTGTTGGGCCTGAAAATCCAACTCAGCCCAAGACAATTCCACCCGCCCAGATTCCGGAACAATTTGCTCTTTTTGACCGTCTCCCTCGAGTCCTCGACTTGTCAAACAAGTCAAAATACTGTCTCTATCCACAGAAAACCAAGCCTCCAAGTCACTGGCACTGGGCCCCGCAGCAATGAACATCTCCCGCAAGAAACGCAGAAAAATCAGAAGCAGCAAACAGTTGGCCCATCGCGTCGCCCCCAAAGGCCAAAGCATTAATTACACTTTTCTTTCTTCTTCCCCACTCCGCCCCCGCGGCTGCTTCTCGAGCGCTCTGCAAAACCCACCTTAAACCCTAGTTTCCGTACGCCTGCGGGGCCCCACATGGCCTCCTCGTCGCAATCGGGCGGCGCCGGAGGCGGCGGGACGGTCGCTTCCAATCCCCGCGTCTGGATTGTCGCGGGCATCGCCGTCGCGGGCGTCATCGTCCTCGCGGAGGTCGCGCGCCGCCGCCGCCGGTGGCTGCGGGGCGTGTCCGGCACGCCGCCCGACGCTGGATCCTTCTGCGACCGCTTCGAGCTCCACCCTTCGCCGCAGCCGCCGCCTCCCGCCGCCCGCCACATTCTCTCGGGCCTGACCTTCGCCGCTAGTGACAAGTGAGTCCTGGAAGCTTCCTGCTCTGCTTCTCTGTTCTGTGCGATCCTGAGTTGCCGTCCATTTATTTGCCGTGTTTTAGCTTCGAGATCGAGGGCTATGTAGCCGGGTTTGGGAACCCAGACTGGAAGAACACCCATGGGGCGGCGAGGCACACAGCAATGGTTGTCACAATGCTGCGGAAACAGGGGGCCACCTGCGTTGGAAGGACAATCATGGATGAACTCGGCTTTGGGTTTGTTTCTTTTGTTGCTTCGAATTGATTTCATTTGAAATGCTAGTTACTATTGTGAATTATTGGCATCATCATCGGTACTCACTTGATTTTAGACAGCTCCAGGATGTAAAGCTAGCTTAATTATGCATATAGATGTAATAATAGGAAAGGTCAAAATGGTTAAATGTAACACTGTAAATATGAAATGTATCTCTGCAGTTCATTTTTTTCATGCAACCATATGATCTACATTGCTTGGACATGGAAAATATTGCAACAATACAATTTTCGCATTGAAACGGTGGGTTCAAAAAGTTCTTTCTTTCTGGAGTAACTGTGCTTCTAAGTTTTACACATATTCTTATGTGATCAGACCTTAAACCTTAGCAATAACATGGCTATTTGCACAAATATCGGTAATAATTTCATTTTTTTGGCAAAACCCCCTTTACTATTTACATGCTTATCGTAAATTCATTTACCATGTTTTCAGTGTCACTGGAGAAAATTTGCACCATGGAACACCAGCCAACCCTGTTTCTCCTTCACTTGTCCCTGGTGGATCATGCAGTGGCTCAGCTGTGGCAGTTGCTGCAGAACTTGTTGACTTTGCTATTGGTATTTCAGAAAGATTTCTACCAACTTATTCTGATTATAATCCCTACTTGTCCATGAAAATGGAACATTTTCTGTTATTTTTTGCTGCATCATGCAGATAATGCTCTCTGTGTGAGTGTGTGTAATAGTGTTTTTTTACTATACCTTTCCTAATATTATTATACAGGTGTTTTTCTACACAGTTAGGTTACTATACAGGTGTTTCTTCTACACAGTTAGGTTTAGTATTTCATTTTTGCAATTTTATTTTCTGAGTCTTTGTCCAGTATGTTTCTTTTCAGAAATGAACCGAAATGAAATGTTTAGCCTCGCGCTAGGATTTGTAGATGACTAACAACAGTTATGTGTTTGTGGAACATTATCTAGACATTTAGTGGCAATGGCTAAAATTACAATATTAATTGATTTTTAACCCAGTTTGGTCAGGTTTGAATGCATGTCACAGTGACACAACATTTTGTCAGTACAGTATATGATCCTGAATAGTTGGTTATGCGCTTAATTTTGTTGTCAATGTGTCTTCTCTTCTCTGAAAATTTCCCTTGGTATATCATCGAGAGCATATGTTGGAGAAGTCATTCCACCATGTCTACTGCTGTAATATATTTATACTTATTTTACGATGCACTTTACATTGTATATAAAGTTCAACCTCCATGCTCATTTCGTTTGTAGACAGATCCTTGATCTGAGCTGAGTTCAGTTCTTATGTCTTGCTCTTCCGCTTCTCCATGTTCTTTTTCCTATTCCTGACCAAACCTCTGAATTCTTGTAGGTACCGATACAATTGGCGATGTAAGAATCCCAGCTTCTTTCTGTGGTTTACTTTGTTTTAGGCCTTCCTATGGTGTTATATCTACTCTTGGGACCGTAGCAAATTCACAAAGTCTAGACACAATCGGTATTTCTTGCCTTTCTCAATATTTTGTGTTCTTATATTTATTGATTGCTTTGACAAAAAATTTCATGTCTTATATGACACAAGTCGATACCTTTTTTTGTGAGCATGTACTTGTACCATGTGTACAAGGATTGTAAATGATATATTCAATTGCGACTACAATTGAATCATAACTAATATATACTTTTAAGTAACTAATGGTGAATATTATCTAACCAAGTAACTAATATGTTGAGAGACCAATTAAGACTTCTAATTCAGCCCTGTCTATAAACTTTACAGAATATCACTGTGTATATTAGGACAACATTATCTCAGTGCTCGGGAAACCAATTATGTCAGTGTCAAATGGTAGCATAGTTAGATTTTACAAAAGACTGTACATTATTTCACTTGATTTCTATACCTTGTTAGGATGGTTTGCACGAGATCCATGTATTCTGCATCGTGTTGGAGAAGTTCTTTTACCAGCTGCTGCAGGTGGACTTAAGCAAACAAGGCAATTTTTTTTTGCTGATGACTGCTTTCAGCTGCTAAAGGTCTCTAATCAGAAGACTGTGCATGCCATAAAAAATGCTGTCCAGGAGTTACGTGGATGTAAGTCATAGTGATGTATCTTTTTTTTTTAATTCATATGGCTGTTACTTCACTGATTCACATCTGCCACAAATTAATCCCATGTCTTTCAGATCAGCCACCTAAACACATCAACATTGGCCAATATATTTTTTCCAATGTACCTAGCCTGAAGGAGTTTTGCGAACCAGCTACAAAGTTACAAGAAGGAACGTCGGCCTTGAAAGCAATCTCCACAGTGATGTTGTTATTGCAGAGGTTTGTTTGCAGTGATCATTTGCTCCAGTTTAGACAGTTTTGCTTGGGGGAATGGAGTGTGTGGGTGGTTGGAATGGCAAAACTAAGTACACAAGGACGACTAGGTAGTAAAGATCTTGATGAAAACCTAAAATCTTCTTCTATTAAACCAGAGGTGATGCATTTTGTTGTGAACTAGTCAAAATGTGCTCTAATTATGCCACATGGATTCTTGGATATGCCAAGTTGACTAGGTCTTTATGAGTGAACCATCACTGGCTGGTTGGGGCACCATTTCATCAGGTAGTTAAAGTTTACATTATGCATTTACTGATGGACTCTATTAATGATACACTTCTTGTACTTTGTGAACTGTTGGATGTCTGGCTTGCTGAGTTGGAACCCTGCCCTGCCTGTGATTGACTAGTATGATTAACAGCAAAGTTTTCTATGCTGTTGAAAAGATTAATTTTTTTCATCTTGCATACCTTGTGCTACATGCCACTTCCCAAGCAGCTAAATTCTTGTGTTTTTTTTTAAATAGATATTGTTCAATAGTTTGATACTAGGAAAATCATTGTTTTTGCTGTGCAGTTGCTATTGTTTCAGATCTGGATTTATTTTATTTCATTGCTTTGTAGTTTCTGTAGTTCAACATAATCAACAACTACTTTGGGACTTACATACATGTTAATAAAATTTTCAGATATGAGTTTAAAGCAAATCACGAGGAGTGGGTTAACACTGTTAAACCTAAGCTTGGCCTTGATATCTCTACTCGTGTACTACAAGCTGTGAATTTTGCACATGAAAACATCAAATCTTTGTACGCAATAAGAAATGAATTGCGGGCTGCACTCAAGAATCTTCTAAAGGTAGCCTTTCACCAAACCCTTCTCTTAATTACCTTTTTAACAACAGATACTTGCTGTTTGCATTTTACTGGCTCCTCTTCTAGAAACTTCATGCTGATGTAACTATTGAATAAGACAGTGAGTGGCGGAGGTCTGCTTCCTGCAAGACTAGGGCCACCAGCCAAGTGTTTGAAACATCCATATCGGGTACTTATGGCAATAGGCCAATACTGGTTGCTTGGTACAATAGACTATTGGCATACATCGGAGGCTCATGATTAAATTGTTGTTGATCTCTCCAATATGACTTTTTAGAATCCAGTCTTTCAGCATTCTCATGGCAGTACCATACTTTTTGGATTTTGGACAAACTGCAATGTGCAAGTACTAACAGAGCAAGGCAACATCCAGATAAACTTTATTAGCTGAAACAGAAAGGCAAATCTTAATAAGATGACAATGTCTTGGTTCTCTTCATTGTGGTACAAGATGCAATGCAAGTAGAATCAGATTTCAGCATGTGCAAATGATTCAAAGAAATTGAATTAGACAATGGCGCAGAATTTGGGGGCAGCAACCTTATTGGAATAGACTGACACAGTTATTCCCTATGCGTTGCTCACCTGCTTGCGCCTTGCTATCGTCCACAGCTCCTACGGTCCTGTCTGGCTGCCCCAGTGCACCTCCTGGTGCCTGGTGGGAATCGCCCTGCGATCTGCCTGTGTTGGTGCCTAGCATGCTGCAGAGTGCAGACCTGCAATGCCAGTCTCCATAGGCTGTTGTAGTGCTTCTCTCCATGTACTATTGCTTCTGCTCCTCTCGTGGTTCGACCTCCGTGCCATACATGTGTCAAGATACGAGGATGCACGTCTTCAATTTCATGCTCTTCAGAATTCTGAGTCTGACCCTACCTGTGCTGATGCGCCTGATGGGGACAGCAGCACGCCTGCCACACCAGCAGCGGCTGCGGCGTGACTTGCACAGGTGCAGCTTGTCTGGGCATGCCCCTCGGGATTGGGTACTGCAGGTCGGGGTCGCCACTAACAGGATTGTGCAGTAGCTTAGCTAGGGTTTGCTGGTGTGAAGGGACTGAGATGGAGACACATGGGTGGGGCGAGCAACAGATGCCGAGGGGGAGATGCATGGGGCAGGGTGAGGCGAGGCATGGCCGAGGCGTCAAGGGATTGTGAGTAAGCTAGATAGGGCGATAGCTGGTAGCTGCTGCGACGGCTACCACCAATTGCTGCTTGGCCTGCTACTGCAGATGGATAAGGCCATAAGCCCATAAGGGCGTCCTACAGCAGCATATAGGGCCATAGAAATACAATAGACTATACAGGTTTTTTGAGCGATGCCTTCGGTGACAACCCAGTGGCTCTAGGCCCATGCCACCCATCTCGCCTCATAAAGACAACAAGGCGTTTGAACACGTAGAATTTTGATTTCTGAGAAAAAGGAACTGATAATAGATCCTACATTTATCATTAGTAGTAAACCCAGAAGGAATGGTAGAAATGTGTGCATGTGTATGTGTTTTTTATCAACTCCTTTAAGTGATGATATTGATCATTTGAGAATTGCTTCATATTGCTGTATCACCATGTGCTAATTTATGATGAATCTTGTCAAAAAGTTCATTATTTGATAAAATGAAGGGTTTGTGCTAATTTATGATGAATCTTGTCAAAAAGTTCATTATTAGATTGAATGAAGGTTTTTTCCATGATATCTTTGCTTTTAACTCTTCGTTTTGTGCTATCTAGGATACTGGAATTTTAGTTCTACCGACCACAGCTGGATATCCTCTAAAGAGAAACTCTAAAGAAAGACTGTCATCTGGATTTGAGGATAGAATGTACAAATTTGTAGGCATTGCTGCACTTTCTGGCTGTTGTGAGGTAAAGCAGTATCTCGACGTAATTTCATTATCTTATTTCATTGCGCTTGAGAATAATGTAATCATCATCTTATTTAATTCCGCTTACTATGTAAGACTCCTCTCACTTTTGCAGGTCACTATTCCCTTGGAAAATCTGGATCATCATGTATCTCTTTCATTTGTAGCAGCGCATGGATCAGACAAGTTTCTTCTTCATACTATCTTGGATACATATTCTCTTATCCAGGACCAAGTAGTTTTGGCATCCAAGTCGGAAAGTGCACCAGTAACCAATGTTGATGTTGATGTCAATGCATCAGAGCTTCTGAAAGAAAAGGTCCGTTCAGCAAACAATCACTCTCTTCTCTTTGTTTTGGTGGCAGAGCGAACAATCTGTTTGACACTTGATTTTTGCTTGGAGAGAGTAGTATTATGTAATGAAAGCTGGGTTGCAAGAGTTAGATTAGTCCTGAAAAGCCCTTTAACACCCTTTGTCCAGTCCCTATCTTAACATTGGTCAGTACCATTTCTTGATACAAGTCTTTCCACCTTTATTAGAAGATGTCATCACATTATCTCTTTTCTAAAAAATAATGGGTCCTTAATTAGTATATTTTAGGAAACATGGTATATCCTTATTTCCTAGTCTAGACTTCAAAAGTTTTTTTTCGGGTAGAGTCTGGGTATGATACTGATAAACTATTCTTTGCATGTGTAATTCTATATAGTTAGTCTTGTCTTTATTTGTATCTGTATCTTTATCATAGGGCAACTTGATCTTTGTTCTCAGCATTAAAATACTAGATAAAAAGTATGAACACTTACTGAACCAAAATTATGAAGATGCAGATGGTTACTGTCTTATGTCGTTCATTTCAAACTAAGTCTGTCTGTGTTCCCTTGACAGGGAAATAGTGCTTTCAAAACAAGACAGTGGAGTAAGGCAATTGAGTTTTACTCAGAGGCCATCAGTTTGAGTGACACAAATGCAACATATTACTGCAACAGAGCAGCAGCTTATCTAGAACTTGGCCGGTATACTTTATTCCAGCCATATTTTTCAGCTCAAAGTTTTTCTGAAGTCAGTACACTAAATTTGGCATATTTTATCTTATGTAGTCTTAAGCAGGCCGAAGCGGATTGCGATCGGGCCTTACTGTTGGATAGAAAGGTAAGATATTTGCAATATTCCCATGGTGTTACGGGTGACATCTGTAGCATTGTCAACCCAGAGGAGTTCCTAAGGTTTGGATAGTCCTGGATGATTCCGGTATTGGTACTATCTTGTGCTGTTATGGCAACATCAAATCCTTACTGTGAATTTCATTTGTTGCTTCAGAATGTTAAAGCATATCTACGGCGTGGTTCTGCAAGGGAAGCAACTTTGAATTACAAAGAAGCACTTCAAGGTGCGGCTGCTTTTCTGTCATTGCATTAACTTCAGTTCTTTGCAGCATATAAAAAAACACTAAGTTGACATTTTATTGTGTTGATGGTCAGCAAGTTGGCACCGAGCAGGGTTTTTTTTTTTTTTTTTTTTTTTTTTTTTTTTTTTTTTGTTCTTGTTGAACATGCATAATGTTTTTTTGAATGTGTGTGTGTGCTGCACTCTTTCTCCTCATTAACCTAAAGAGTTTTGTGATTCTATTATGAATGAACTATCCGAACCAAATTGTTTGTTATGCTGTCTAAAATACACTATGCACAGAACTTTGTGAAAAGAGCCTGCCTCATTTGCAATTGCACCTTGCATAATCTGTTGCACTTACAGATTTCAGGCATGCTTTGGCTTTGGAGCCACAGAATAAAACAGCCCTTGCAGCAGAAAGGAGGCTGCAGAAGCTCCTGAAGTGATATGGGGGAGCAGAACCACCTCCGACTTGTAAATTTTTGGAAGACTCGCCTGGTTGAAGGCAGTTTTGATCGGCTCCTTGTAAAAGGAAGAAGTGTCCGTGCGATCTGCCGGATAAGAGTCATTAAACTCTTATTTTTGTGGTCATTCGAAAATTTGTATCTCACAACGATTGTGAGGAAATTTTGACATAGCTTCTTGCGACGAGAATTTGACTAATCTGTGCTGTGAGATCGTACCCGCCCCGGCCAGTATGGAAAGCCTCAATCTTGTACTGCTTCGATCTAAAGACCGAGAGAACACATGTGAGCGCTTGGCTTTGCTGGAGTGTATGATTGTGCAGTGCAGTGTCTAATTTTGGAGGCGTTGAGCTTTTGTATAACAGAATCTGCATTGAGATGTCTTCTCAATGCGAATCTAACGGCGTGTCCGTATGTGCTAAGAGCATATGCCTTAGGGGGGGAAGAAAACCGTGTTCCGTGCCGTTGGAAATCTGTGACACTTGTGCAAAGTTCTTAGCCCCCATTGAATTCACGTTTTGTTTGGGGCTATGACAAATACGTTGAAAAGTTGATCAGCTAAATTAAAAGAAATTTGTCCCTTTCTATTCTATCGGCCTCATGTATTAATTAAGGCTGAAATGTCTATTCAGCGAAACAAATGCTACACCATATGAACGTAACTTCGTGAAAAAATATGACTGCAGATTAACACCGCTAAATTCTACGAACGAACGTGTCTGGGATCCAGACAAGCGTGTAACCCGTACTTCGCAAACCATAACTCTAGCCCGCGACACTACCGGACCGGTGCCTGCGAGACCACGTCGCCGACACACCGCCAGTTTGTCGCCTCCTTGGCTTTTAGCCTTCTACCTCCGCGCGCGTACGTTTCTTGCGCCACGGCACCATTTGGGCGCCTTGCATAGCTGCGCTTCTCTTGCTTTCCTCCACGGACGAGCTTTCTCTCAACCCCGCTCCCGCAGCAATGGAGACGCGGCAGCGCATGCAGCAGCTCGGCACGCCGATGGACACGCTGGCGTCCCTCGCGTTGAGCTTCGTCTCGGCCTTGTCGCCGCTGCTGTCGTCGTCGTCGTCGTCGCAGCAGAAGCAGCGCTCCACGTTCCTGCTCCTGCCGATCCCCGTCGCGGCGGCGCGGGCGCTCACCGTGCTCCGCCAGCTCCTGCTGCTCGGCACGCAGGTGTTCATCTCCCTCTTATTCTTGCTCCTCTCCGCGCTCGCTCCCGCGCTGTCGGCGCCGGCGCCAGCGTTGGCTCCCATGTTGCCGTGCATGGAGCCGGGGTTCCCCGCGGGAGACACCTCCGTGGGGCGCGCGCTCGCGCACGTGCTGTCCGTGGCGTCCAGGCTCCCCGTGGCCTCCCGCAAGTACGAGCTGGTGCGGGGTCTCGCGGAGCGGCTGCTGGACGACAACCTGCGCGCGGGGGGCGCCCTTGTCGGCGCCGTGAACCGGGCCGCGCTCGCGGGCGCGTTCGCGCGCACGCTGCGGCAGCTGGAGTCCGCCGCGGGAGCGGAGTGGCCCGGGATGGAGCTGGCCGTGCGCGCGGTGCGGACGGGGATGCGGTGGTGGACGAGGCCCACCGTGGCGTCCTCGCTGGACGACGCGGCGTTCGGCGGGCCCGCGGCGGAGAAGCTGGCCGCCGAGCTGCTCTGGCTCGGGCAGAAGATGGCGGAGTGCGGCGCGGCGCGCGAGGCCGTCGTGCTGTTCGGCGCCGCGGAGAGGCTCGGGAGTCGCGCGCTCGTTGCCGAGCCCGCGCTCCAGGTCTCGCTGCTTCGCCTTGCCGGTACGTCAAAAACTCTACATTTTCTTTTGCTGAGCGCTGCGAAACTTTCTCTGATCCAAACCCTGCGAAGACCGCGTAGAATGAAAATAATAGCGTAAAGTGCACGATCATGTTTTGTGAATGAATTTATGACTGTTTCACCGCGAGGGCTTTGTGTGCTGAAATGGACGTGCTTGGATATGCTGATCTGCACGCAAGTCGTTTTTTACGGGAGTAAATGCGGTGCCCGTTTCCGTGATCGCGAGGGCTGCAAACAAGGGGTTGAGCTTTGTCCCCCACTCCTCGTCGAGGTCGACCTAAGTGTCACCATGATGTCGAGGTCGACCTAGGTGTCACCATGATACGTACACGTACAGTACCATTCATAGAACTGTCACGTTTTTGCTGTGCCTGCATCAATAATGGGTTAATGAAGCACCGAAGAAAACAGGAATTGGGCAATCAATTACATGTCCACTTACTCCATTAATTCATGCACAGTGTTCTTGTTCAAGCACGCCATCTCGAGCGAATTCGAGCAGAGCGCGGGAGGCAAGGATGACAAGGCCGCGGTCGCCGACCAGCGGATGGCGTTGCTGCGGTCGTGGTTGCCGCTGCTGTGCCGGGGCAGCAACGGCACGGACGCACCGGTGCTGACGTCCCGGGAGCGGCCGGAGATGGTGGCCGTGCTGGAGGACCTGATCGACACGCTCAGCTGGGAGCAGCGGGAGGAGGTCCTCTCGCTCTGGCTGCACCACTTCGCCGCCTGCCCCGACACCGATTGGCCCAACCTTGAGGGCTGCTACACACGATGGTACGCCGAGTCGCGAAGGCTGCTGGCGTAGCGCGTTTACTCAAGAAAGAATGCAAATCTTGTACGACGGTACTCCATGTAAATATGTAATATAAATACTGTACTTTAGTATCTGTACTGTACCCATGTAAATATGTAATACAATACTTCAGTATCTGTATATGTACCCAGTATATAGCAAGATGAAAGTTCTTATTTACATCAACACTTTCCATGCTACACCAACGAGGGACAGCAGAAAATGACAATACTGCTACTGTGATGACCCCAAGACCCCGAAACGCAGAGGTATACTGTACTATATCATACATACAGTACATAGTACTCCAATAGCAGTATTTCAGAACACAAGACACTGCTCAATAAACCAGAAACTTTATTCCTCCAATAGCAGTATTGCCATTTTCTGCGGGTGCGCCGGCGCCGTCCATGGCAGATCGCCAGCGCTTTGCAAGCTCGAACGGACGTACGGCGGGAGGGGAAAAGATAGACTTCGCCGCTTCAGTACCAACTTTTTTTTTTTGAGAAATTATCGTACCAAACGCTCGTTCCCTCAAAAAAAAAAAAAAAAAAAAGAAAGAAAATGGAAAAACAAACGCTCCCATCCGTCTGCGTTCTCTCGTGCTTGGCCCCCTTTCGGTCTCGACGACTGGCGGGCCGCCGCCGCCGCCACCGCCGCCCTAAGCCAGGTGCTGAGGCTTTAGTTGGTCTCTTCGCCGGCGACGAGTACCCACCAGGTACTTCCACACCTTCTCTTCCCTTCCCTTCAAGCTGAGCACCGAAACCCTAATGGCCTAACCTAAAGCTATTAGCTATTTGACAAGCCTCCAAACTTCGAAGTTTTTGCAAAAATTATTGGGTGTGATCCGCCCATGCGAAGAATAGTACTGGAGCTATGTTGTGCGAGAAAAAGACCACGGATTTAGTTTAATGCTAGTAAGGTTTTAGCCTCATTGTGCAGATTAAAATTTTGCTATAATAATCATAAAAAACATGTTCTTGAATATTTTTAGTGTATTATCAGTTTATCACCATATTAGAAGATAAATAACATGTTTCAATGTTACATATGCATCGCTTTGCATCTGTATCAGCAACTTTATAATGAATTTTCTCATGGAGAAATGATGCTCTACCTGTCACTATTCATTACCTTACCAAAATTCTCATGTGGATGGTCTGCTGTGAATTCGCCAGGATTAGGAAACTCCAAACATTGCATGCAGGAAATAGCTGGTTCTGCAAATTAGCAAAGTACTTAATTTCCTCAATTACAAGAGAAGGTTCTTGGTGTTTAACTGATTTAGCTGGTTTAGTGTAAGTATGGAGATACATGAATGGATTCACAAGAAGTTCTGTCTCTTTACCAATCATCTTGGGTTTAACCATTATGTGCAATCAGCATTGAAATCAAATAATATGTTTGCCTGTTCAGTAACGGGAACTCTCTGAAAACTTTTATAGGTTTTGTCTATTTATTATTTTCTGATTCAGGCATATTTCTTTTATCAGTGATGGTCAATGGGTCCTAGGAGGAGCAGAAAGATTTATATCTCCAATGATCCTGTTGTGGTGGCTCAAATGTACTGCTGAATGCTTCAGGCGCAGGAAGCTTTTCGCCTGGGAAGTTCCTTCTTGCCCCTACTCCGTAATTGCCACTTCTGTTCAGTGTGACGACACAAGCGGTGATGAAAAGCTGAATTTAGCTCCTGATAATGAGCCTATCCAGAAACGGCACCAGTCTTTGACCTCTGACAGTGTTGTGCAGACACTCCGCTGTCTAAGGAGGAAACCTGCAGTTGCA
This sequence comes from Themeda triandra, assembly GCA_018135685.1. Taxonomy (NCBI): domain Eukaryota; kingdom Viridiplantae; phylum Streptophyta; class Magnoliopsida; order Poales; family Poaceae; genus Themeda; species Themeda triandra. Next base: position 1,584,281 of record JAENPR010000065.1, on the reverse strand, counting down.
TTTGCCTACTTTAAAGATACACATAGCCTTGGTTTTCACCATGATTTCTCAACCTACTCAGAGATCATACAAATTCTGTCCCATTCATTCCAGGGGAAGATGCTGGTATCCTTGTTTTGTGAGATTCTCTCAAGAACTGGTAGTGGTGGCCCTGAAATCTTAGTGCTCATTGATCACTTGAGAAAAACATGTGCCAATTCTCATGTACTCTCATATGCAGTCAATTGCTTAATCAAGGCATACACCACCTGCCACGATGCACAAGAAACAGTAGAGATGTTTTGTCACCTTTGCAGGCTTGGATTTGTTCCAACGCTTTGGGCGTGCAACTTTCTGCTCAAATTTGTATCTCAGAGCAGTGATTCACATATGGTTGTAGCAGCTTATGATCAAATGAAGTGCTTTCAGTTGACACTGGATGCTCAATCATTGAACATAGTCACTAGATCACTTTTTCAAGCAAACAAGGCAGACGAAGCATTCCAATTGTGGGTTGGGATGATTGAAATGGGAGTGAAATTAGATGTACATGGATACTCATCATTTATAATTGGCCTTTGTGATTGTGGAAAGTATGATCTAGCTTATAACATGGTAAGAAGATATGCTGTTCTACAAGAGATATCCCAAGAGTGGGTTCCAATTGAAGCCTTCGCGTATAATATGGTAATTGATGGACTATGCAAAGAAATGAAACTGGAGGAGGCTGAAAAGGTCTTGGAGATCAAGACCAGACATGGATCTACCCCTGATCTATATGGCTATAGCTATCTCATTCATAGTCATTGCAAAATAGGTAACCTAGAGAAGGCATGGTATCATGTTGAAGACATGGTCTCCCATGGCATCGAGATAAATTATTACATTGTTGGTTCCCTTCTACAGTGCCTCAGGAAGTTAGGCATGATATCTGAAGTTATTGTGCACTTCCAGAAATTTAGAGATTTAGGGGTCCATCTTGATAGTGTGCTTTATAACATTGCTATGGATGCTTATTGCAAGCTTGGGAACATGAATGAGGCAGTTAAGCTACTGAACGAAATGATGGCTGGAGGATTGGTGCCAGACAAAATCCACTATACATGCCTGATCAACGGTTACTGTCTGAAAGGAGACACAGAAAATGCCTGGCAAGTATTTGAGCAGATGCTGAAGGCAAATATAAAACCAGATGTACTTACATATAACATACTGTCCAGTGGATATAGCAGGAATGGCCTTGTTATGAAGGTGTTTGACCTTCTAGAGCACATGATGGATCAAGGGTTGGAGCCTAATTCGCTCACCTATGGTATAGCTATTGCTGGTTTTTGTAGAGGAGGCAACTTAAGCGAAGCTGAGGTGTTATTTAATGTAGTAGAAGAAAAGGGAATAGATAATATCAACGTGTTATACAGTTCTATGGTTTGTGGTTATTTGCACTCAGGATGGACTGACCATGCTTACATGCTTTTTCTTAGAGTTGCTAAACAAGGAAATATGGTGGATCATTTGTCATGTTCAAAATTGATAAATGGCTTTTGTAAAGATGAAAAGGTTCAAGAGGCATCAACTGTATGTAGTATGATGCTTGAAAAGAATGTTGTTCCTGATGTAATTTCATATAGCAAGCTTATATCCGCTTACTGTCAGTCAAGAGATATGCACAATGCTCACTTATGGTTCCACGATATGGTTGAGCGAGGACTTTCTGATGTCATTGTATACACTGTACTGATGAATGGTTATTGCAAGGTTGGTCAGTTGCAAGAAGCATGTGAATTATTTGTTCAAATGGTAAATTTAGGAATCAAGCCTGATGTAGTTGCATACACAGTGCTATTGGATGGCCACCTAAAGGAGACCCTACAACAAGGGTGGCAGGGCATCGCTAAGGAAAGGAGGATCTTTTTTCTTAGAACAAAGCATAAGGCGTTGCTGAGCTCTATGAAAGATATGGAAATTGAACCTGATGTAACCTGTTACACAGTATTGATTGATGGACAGTGCAAAGCAGAATATCTAGAGGAAGCACGGGGATTGTTTGATGAGATGTTAGCGAAAGGACTTACTCCTGATGTTTACACATACAATGCTCTTATAAATGGATACTGTAGCCAGGGAGAAATAGCCAAGGCTGAAGACCTTTTCCAAGAAATGATAGATAAGGGAATGAAGCCAGATGTACTGAGCTTTTCAGTATTACATCAGAGAACCTTGAGACATCGAAAGGTTCATTAATATATGTGATGTCCTAAAGGTTGTGTTGATGAATGCCATTTTGACTGTAGGGTCACCCTGACAACGAAAAGGTACTACTTTCTTGTAATTATATTTACACTAGTCAATCATGAATGAATTTACTAAAAACATTAGTATCTACTAGATTGTGTTATCCAATATAATTATATTTATCCACCTTCAGCTGCAGGCTGTTTTGTTCTTAGAATCTGGTACCAGATTCGGTTACCACTGCTAGTGATCATTGTGCCTATCTCAGGAAGGCAGACACCTGGAGCATGGAAAGACTGCTCTCTCAGCACATGGGTCCTCAAGGAGAACAAAATGCAGGTAACTTCAGCAACCGGATCGACGACATCAATGGAGCTGTGCAGACACCAGCATGGCAAAGCTGGATGTGGCATTGGCACTCGTCATTTGAGGGTTTACTGGAACGTTTTGTGGCTGCAATAGTGGTGTGTTCCCAGACAACCAAGAGCGAGAAGACAGAGGTAAAGCTCGTGCCATGCCATGGGAAACTCTTGATGCTCCTGAGTCCATGCGGCACCACATCCATTGGGCTGTAATGAGGTGATTCCAATTGTTAGTCAAGCATAATGTTGTGTGATAAATCTATTTACAGTGTTCGAGTTCGACACTGAGGCTGGTGAAGTTGGCAAGGACAGTACTTCCTCAGTTCCTCTTTCTGGAAAATGGACAGGGCTTCCGCCGAGTACAGTTAAACAGGTAGGCATCCTGAGACATACTATTAAACTAGTTACGATGTTTTGGATAAACTATTACTACATTGAACTGCAGGTGGCCATCCAAGGATGAGCTGGACTCTGAAATCCCACCTGGCCAAGGTAGAAGGAGAGCTGAGCTCTCGAACCTCCACACACACACACACTGCTCACTTGAAAGACGAGATACTTGAACCAGGGACTAAAAGTGTGATATATGCTGAACTTCTCTTTATTATCTCTTCTCAAACATACACATACCAACTTGGATACATAATGGGAATGATAGATACATGTAGTCTGTAGAATCCATCACGATTCTCCATTTCTTGCCTTGATAGGTCTCTTCCTCAGTTCCTCTTTCTGTCTCACTTAAACTATATACTATTAAACTAGACTGTATCAATATGCTTGTCAAGTAACCTTTTTATGTGACCTCCATCACGATTCTCCCTTGCCTTGATTGTGCACTCTATATGTCTCTTGTCAAGTACCTCTAGTTAATACAACAATCTCTTGTTTAGTGCTCATAACATTACTCCAGCCTCCAGATATTGTGCTTAGTGTAGAGACCAAACGAATAATCACAAGAGCAGTGTTACACTGCCCATGTAACCTATTTGGTGCCAACAAATAAAGATATTGGCACAACTGAAATTATGATTTCAAAATCTGAACCAACAGCTTTGTGGAAGACGGAAAGAACCCTATTTTTGCCAAACTATTGATTCACATCAGAATCCAAAGATTGAATAATCTATATTCTATTTCACAAGTGCAATCAAAATGCACATGGAGTTTACTATCGTTGCTGGACAATTGGGTTGTATTCCATTCAACAAGAGCACAAAATTTCCTACTAATACAAGATAACATTAGAATTTTAGAATTTTACTTGTGATTGATACAAATTGCTCGTCAACATTACTGAATAGTCATGGAGAAGTTTTTGTACATGCATCGTTATCATGACATTCACATCTAGTGAAAGCTTGCGCTCCAAAGTTCTTGCTCCTTACTGTTTGGTCTCATCCCTCTAGACACCACGCCGTCTCAAGAGTAGAGCCTCACACGCATGGTAATTAGCGCACGGCACAATGGGCATGTTGATAGTGTTGGGCCACATTCCTTGCATGTCTTGTGAAAAAGGAAAAAAAGGGTTGTCAATAATTCATCCAAACAAAGGAATTAATTGAATATTATCTTTAAAGGTAAGAGGTTTGTTACTGTGCTTGGGAGGTTCCTCCCGTAAAAAATAATTACCGCACTAGTTAATTACGAAAATTAACTAATTTTAGTAAAGGGCAGTTTTGTACTTCTGCGCTTAATCTCTCTCTATCGCTAACTCAATCCCGTGCGCCGCCAGCCTCGCCGCCTCCCTGCTCGCCGCCCTCCTCGCTGGTGGTGGAGGCCAAGGAGCAGCGGCTAGTGCTGAGCGCTGAGTAGGTCGTGGTGGTGGAGAGGGAGACGGCCGGAGATGTGGCCGTTGCCGCTGCTGGGGTGCGCGAGGGCGAAGCCGCGCTGGTGCAGGGCAACGCTGCGACGGTGCTGGTGCAGGACTGCAGGGCAACGCCAGGGCAACGCTGCGACGGCGCTGGTGCAGGGCAACGCCGCGAAACCCGCCGCCACAGGCGCTGCACGCGTCAGTTCCTCACGGCCGCTGCTGCCGCGTACACGGACACGGAGACCCGCGAGTGAGATGCCGGAGTCCGGAGGCGGCTCAGCGCTCTGGAGAGGAAGGGAGCTGTAGAGACATCAGACATGAAGGAGATAGAACTCGCGAGGGATATGTGGCGACGATCGCCTGCTATCCGAGTCCACGCGTCCAAGGAGCACGAGGCTGCCGCGCCGCCGGCGCGTCGAGAGGAGCGGCGCAGCTGGGGAAGAACATAGAAGTGAGAGAAGCAGCTGTTTTTTATTGAGAAGACAAGCGGCTTCTAATAGATAAAAATACTATTATACCCTCCAAAATTAATTAGAGCCTAGTTCCGGGCCCACATATTTGCTGGTTCCGGTCAGCAACTTAAGTTCCTTTTCTTTGGTTCCACCTATTTATAAACCATTGGATCTAACAAAATGAACGGCTCTCATTGTTTCCAAGCGTAGTAAAATTTCTCTAAAGGTAATTCATAGTTCTCAAATCTCAGGTTAGTTCATTTGGGAGAGTTCACTAACGATAGATATTGTCATATTGGGTAATCATTTACCCATTTCACACTTTCAAACTTTGATACTTCGCATATGGAGATGGAATGTGTATAGAAAACTTACCAGGTGACCACACTGAAAAACCATGTCCTTTGGATTGGTTAAACATATGGGACATACCTGGAGGTGGCAAAGATATATAGTTTAACACATCAATGTGCCATCACTCTTGAGAAATATAATGAAGAGCTACTGGCCCAAAGTACCTGCTCGTCAGCATTGCTTTTGCCAATACCAGTTGACTTCGCGCTTGCAGTTTGAGGAGGATGTGAAGCTGCAGCATTATCATTTTCAAGAACTTTATTTGGAGGAAGAATCCTAGGAGAGATTAGTTCAGATAAGACAATACATACAAGATCAGAAAATGGAAAAGAAATGGCAGCAATGCCAAGAAACTAATTCAGGACCACAAAGAACTAAGTAAGAACAGGTACTCTGGAGGTCGGAGGCCTTGAGTTGCTTTATACTGAGAAGGTATTTCCATAAGAGCTGCAAGGGCAAATGCAGCCTCCTTTGACATATCCTTACTTGTTGACATAATATCAGTGAAGTTCACAAACTGCAATAGTTCATCAATAAGATTCTCAGAAGGCTAACAGGTCAGAAACTGAAGTCTATTCTACTCAGAAGGCAATGGCAGAAAATAAATTTAATTTTAGTACATTTTTTCTTATTTGGAATAATCAATATGCTAGCAACTTTATGTAAAAAGTGACAGGTACAGTAGCAAGCACGGGGTACTGCTATAAGTGGAGGAACATCAACAATTTGGAATTTAAACATGATAGAGTAGTATTATAACAATTATAATCACCTGGAAATTGTCAAAAGCTCTTTCAGGGATACAGTCATCAAAATGCTGCATCACATCCCATGGTCCATCACCCACACCAACCATTACTATTGAAAGAGGATAGTCGCTGACAACCAAATAGGCTTCAGTAATACAACAAGACCAAGTATGGTGTTGCGGCATTGGTTTCCCAAGCTCGCATTTCATGATCCGACGACGGCTCGAAACTTGGAGCACGCATGGCGTACTCGATAAGCAGCTGCACGATTGGGGACGGATGGATACTAGCTTCTGCGATCCTCTCTTCTTTACCTTGAGCGAGATCATACACGTAGATGTCGTCGTGGTGGAGGCACTCAGCTTGAGCCTTGTAGTAGTAGATGCAGTCAGGTTGAATGGAGGGGAAGCTGTCAGCATGGACGGAGAAGCACCTGCGGGCTCCGACGAAGATAGCACGGCCGCCGATGCTGGTGACCTGCTTCTGCTGCTCCGTCGCCGGTCTCCCCGCAGAGTCCAGCAGCCTGAAAACACGTACGCCCTGCAGGCCTTGTTGTTGCTGTCGCAGCGACCAGCCGTCGACGCGCACCATTTCGCCGGGGCTCAGCTCCGCGGCGAGGCCACGGTGAAGCTGAGGCAGCACACGAGACCTCATCATCGGATCCAACAGCCCAAACGCTGCCTCTGCCTCGGAGGACGAAGTGGCAGTCCATGGCATTGTTGTCTCCACAACGAACTGCTCGCTGCCTGGATCAGCCAGTGAGCCAGATATATAGATGCTGCACCCATCTGGGTTGCGGATGGCAGCCAAGACAAGCGTGAGCTGACCGCCCAGCACGACGACGCCGGCGGTCATGGAGGACTCGGGAGGCGCGGGGGCCTTGAAACGAACCACGGCGTGCGGGGCGGTGATAGTCGCGGAGGAGCGGCAGCTTCCGGCGGAGGAAGCGGCCGGTGTCGGCGTTGACGAAGAGGCGGACGCCGTCGCTGCTGGCGAACATGTTGACGCAGCTGGAGAAAGGGCAGCCGGAGGGGAACCCGTCTTCGTCTACATCCTGATACAGGCGCTGGAACATTTTCATGTCGCGGTAGGAAGGGCTGGTGGAGGACTCGTGTTCATCCAGCATGATCCACTCGTTGTCGGTACGCCGAGTCGCGCAGACTGCTCGCGTAGCGCGTTAACTGAAGAATGCAAATCTTATATGATGGCACTCCATGTAAATACTTTAGTATCTGTATATATGTACAAATCTTATACGATCGTACTCCATGTAATAATACTTTAGTATCTGTATATATGTATCTGTGCAGTATATGGCAAAATGGGAGTTCTTATTGACATCAACACTGAATTTCTAATTTCCATTTCACACCAACTTTCTGCATGACAGCAGAGAGTGACAAATACATATTTCAGAACACAAAGACACTGCTCAATACACCAGAAACTTTATTCCTCCAAAGAATTGGGCTGTAACAATAACGGAAAATAAGGCACGAAATCATGGATGTATTTATTCTAAGGAGGATAAAAAGAGTAATATAGCCGTTACAACAGATTCTGGGTGTTCATATCCTGATCGCCCTACTGTACTGTACATATATCCCTGCGAACAAAAAAGGTTACACTTCATCTTAGCTCAGTTGTAGAGTTTGACCTTCCAATCGCACTTGGTTCTCCAATCGAAACAGAGGCTAACGATTTGGAAGCCCAAGCAGTGGCATTCATTGCCCCCTCCTGCAGATTTCCTCGCTTTGAACTTGAAGGGTATAGCCTATGAAACTTCTGTCTTGCTTGCTCAAGGTAGGTGAGGAAATATTCATGTGCCCCCATCAAGTTTGCAAACAGATTGTGCCTCCTCCATGCCCATCTAGCAAAGGAATCTATCTTTGGAAAAAGATGATACAACAACCTCAAAATTACAAATGCGGTCGCTAATGCTAGATAAGTATCCTGCTGAAGTATTTTCTCTGGTGATCGAGCCCACCAGAACGGGCAATTCTCATGTTCAGCATCCTTTTTAGGCTCAATATCATCCAAGGGATGTACCATGGCCTCCCCTGCAGTTGACTTCACCGAAGCATTGATACCTTCATCACATAATTTACCATTTGTAAATGACTTAAGTAGAACAAGGTTAAAATTTCTGGAAAAGAGAAACCCCAAGCAAGCTAGGAAAAGCCAAGCTCACAATCCTACATGGATTAGTTGTTGAATGTGCAAAGCAACAAGTATAACTTACAACAATCATGCTACTAAAATCATCCCAATAAAGAGAACATTTGTCGTTCAATAAGGAGAGAAAAAATAACACACCTGACACATCAGTGTAGAAAGCTGCAAGTGATTTAACAGTCCTTGGTCCATGATACCGTACTCTCATGGTCGAATTCAAGAGAAAGAGTGTTGGGAAACCATGAATGCCGTATCTTGAAATTATGCTGCAATTCCAGCATCAAATTAGTATTCTACCAAAAATAGATGTATTGCAATAAGAAATATTTGTTCTTTATACTATGCGAGGACAAACCTTGGCCTAATTGCAGATTCCTCAAAAGCAAAATGTCGAATAGTTGGAAACAAGGAAGCCAGTGTCTCAAAATTTGGTTTGCATTCTTGTGAGAATGGGCACCACGAGGCATAGAAAAGTACAGCGATATAGTCATCCGTGTTTGCATGAAGAAGATTAACTGCCCTGGCCAACGTGACCTCATCTCCCTGAAAGGATAAAATTCAGTTAGGTTCAAATTTTACAAATACAAGTATACAACAGGTGAAAAATATTATGCTCAGCAGCTCAGGTGGGAGAAAGTCAAGACTACATAGGAATAGTGTTTTTACTTGCTTTGATTTGACATAACATAAACAATACATAGCTGCTAAAAGTCTAAACCATGAACAGAAGCAATTATTTACACATAACCTGAGAACCACCAACGAAATAATACTTATGAACGGTAGACAAGTTTTTCCCCTCTAACTTCGCAACCCCAACTTATCATGCTAAAAAAATTGCATCACAAATCATTTGCTAGTTTCCAATTCATCACAATACAATTACTCCTATACGGGACCTCTCAGTATGGTAATTGAACAAACAAATTCGCTAGTTTCCACTCCATCACACAATACAATTACTCCTATATGGGGCCTCTCAGTATGGTAATTGAACAAACAAATTCGCATAACAAATCATTTGCTAGTTTCCACTCCATCGCACAACAAAATTACTCCTATATGGGACCTCTCAGTACGGTAATGGAACAAACAAATTCGCATACATACAATTTTTTGGCACTGAAAATATCTTACCTCGATGACGCCGACCGGGTCGCCAAGGCGGCGATCCAGCGTCGAGCACGTGTCGGGAGTCCCAAGGACGGATTCCACGATGGTAGGCACCAGGCACGCATCCTGGGGAAGAGATGCGGCGGCGGCGACGGCGGCGGAGGGACCAACGCCGGCGAGAAGAAAGGGGAACAGCAGCGCTGTCCACCACGGCAGTCGCCGCGCCATGGGGCCCGCAGCGGGGAAACGCCTAGAGGAGGGGGGCCGCTCGGGCCTAGATCTGGGGGCCTCGAGGCGCGGCGATGGCCGCGGCGCGCGCGCGCGCGCTGGGCTGCGCTCACCGCCGGGAGGGCGCTGCCGCGGCGGCCACGGCGACTCGGGCGGCGGGCGCGAGGCGCGACGGTGGGTGCGGGGGCTGGGTTCGGTGTGTGCGTGAGGTCCGCGTTGCTGGAGGTCGCTTTATCGGGTTCGGGTCCTACCCGACCGTCCGATCGTGATCGGATGGCGAAGGGCCGCTCGCCAGCCAGACTGGACCTCGGGGCGCGCCGGTCGCATTCAGGCATGACGTGCGGGACCAGAACGCGATGACGCGGCGTGGGCCCCACATGCAGCAGGGTGGGGGGGGGGGGGACTGTACTGCTACGTGATCGCGACGCGGCACGTGTATGACGAGTGGGCCCGTACGTATGTCGGCCCGTGTATGACATGTGGGCGTACTGTACCAGCAGGGTGTCAGTTGCAGCATGCCGACCTTGGAACTCCGGCTGCCGTGGAGAATCTGATTTCACCTTTTCGGGTCATGGATTCATCAATTGGGCGCCGGAGAATCTGTACCGCCTTGCTGCTCGTTTTGTGGCAATTCTGTGGAGAAACTTTGCATCTCGTGCCTGTGTGGAACAAACAAGACCGACTTGTCTGTGTGGAACAGTCAACAGTCAATCGGACCATCTCGGGTGTAAGTAAGGTTCACAAAGAGGAATGAATGGAACCGAACAAGGAGGCACGGAGCCACGGGAAGAGGAATGAATGGGGCGATCATTTTTGGGCTCAGATGCCATGTCACTGTCGTGTCGCTACAATTGCACCTGAGATTATCCTCCAAGCTGGCCAATAACGGAATTATGAATCGCAACGAAATGCGCATCGTGGTTATAACACTAGTTTCAACTGCACAGCTGACAGAAAAAAAATGCTTTACAAGTCGGTTTGCCTGTGTACCTTTGAGGACCTCATGAAGGTGCTCTGACGAAGCCTCCAACCCGCCATTACCATCTTCTAGTGAAAAGACCAAAACGGTCGCGTCGGGTGCAGCCTCCCGTTTGCACGAAGTTCTCGACGAATGCCAAGCTTCCTCAGGTTGTCGTGATTTTACAGAAATTAAAGATTAAAAAAAAAGACTCACATCATCTTTTATTTAGTCGGTTAACATTAGACAACCAAGAGACATATTTGAGAAAACAATCTACAGTAGATTGAGAAGTTTTTTTTTTTTTCTCTTAGAGTTTCTAGTAGCTAGTGAGGACTAATGATATTTTCTAGTGAAGGTTGCGCAAAATTAGTAAATTATACCCATCCCTGTATGTAGATTGTAGTTATCGATGCTAAACGTATTCCCCAAGCCACTGCTTTGTAGTACCCCGTCTATTTTAAACCAAATACACAATGTACAATATCTAGATACATAGCTTTTACTATACATCTAAAAAAGTCTAAACACTTATAATTTGGAACGAAGGGTGTAGCAAGGAACGAGGGCTTTGTTGTTGAGTGACAGAAGCTTGTCCATGTAATCTGTATATCAAAAGGAAAAAGTTTAATATTAGTAAATTACACAATCCTGTCTTTTTAGGAGGATTCAATTCATCATTAGGCTCATTTCACTTTTTACAAGGGCTATTACGCATCGAGTGTTCGGACCATAGCAATCCGCCAACAGCATCTTTTTAGCTACCGTACGTCCACCCGCGACCATGGTAGGGTCTCGCTGGAGCTTCGTGGCGGTCCTTCGATCCTTCTTCCCCTCGCATCATCGCTGCCATGGCCATGATTTTCCCCACCCTAGCCCCACCCAGCCGTCCACTATGATGGCATCACCGCCTCCTCTGTTCACTGTTGTCTCTCCCGTCCCTACCACAGGGCTCACATGTCTTCTCTCTCCTCTAAGCCCCGTCTAAAGTCACTGGAGATGAAGACAAGGGAGGGAAAGGAAGGCTAATGGACCTGCACAAGGACTTTGCGGCCTATGCATTAGTGGTGGCCGACACCGAGCACTTGGATCGGAAGATTTTCATATTTTTACGTCTCTTTGGAGCGCAAAACATTCACACTACAAAGTAAAAGGAATATAGGTGATATTTTGATGCTCCATGGGCAGGAAAACATTCACACTAAACATCTCAAGTAGCAAACTATCAAATACCACCGATGTTCTGAAGGAGTATAGGTTTTCGACACTTTGGACCAAAATAATTTTTATGTGTGGTTTCGAGTAATTCTTGGAGATGTCTAGTTATATGCTTGACTAATGCTCCTTATTAGAATTTCGGTAAAAAAAAATACTCCTTGTTAGAAGTGGAGGACAACATGTACATAGGAACCAAGGAGTGACACCCATACATAATGGTTATAACTAGCGCTTCATTTAAATTACATGCATCTCATTCATTTTTATTACCCATGTCTTAGCTAGAATGGATGTCTATGAACAGGAGGATTGGATCAAAAGCTTCGGTGGATTATATTATTCCATGATCCAGATGCTAACTCCGAGTAAAAGACATAAGCCAACTCCGCAGATGAGCCAAGACCTGCTTACAGTTGAACCGAACCCCCACCCGAAAAAATGTAGTTTCAGCAACGATGTCGAGGGTCTTCACTACACGACCCATACCAGAAACGGGCCTCACACGACCACCTCAGCCAGCGACGCCCCCGCCCGACGTCGGTCCGCCTTGTCCGACGTGGGGCGATAACCGATGTCGACCAACAAGGAGGCTGGACCCGACGTCGGTCCGTCTCACCCGACGTGAGGGGCTCAGCCAACGTCGGGACGCGCCACTTGGCGCAAAGCAACCCGAGGCCTGGTCAAATCACGCCGGTACGCGCCAAGCGGCACAGTTGACCCCGGAACATTCACCGTAGGATGTCAGAAGAATCTTTAGGCCAACCTGAAGGCATCTATCCGAAGGACGGGAATCTAAAGGAGTCCCCAGTGTGTCGCCACAGTCATCCGGCCCTTACCCAAGGTCGTACCGGCGCGTACCGCCGACCACAGCGTCGGTGCATGCCTTTATCAGACCCTGCCGGTATGATGGGCACAAAACGAAGATACCTGACGACCAACGAGCTAAGGGAGGCTGCCAAGGACAGGATCCATGCCAACAACCAGCCAGGAAGGTCCCGACCCCTACTACGACCCTGAACTCACGGGCATTTGGATGTACGGTATGCTCAGGACCCCGGCTGAATAACCACGAGACCGACACGATCACAAATCCCACCAGACGAGCAATTATGAAGACCTTGGCCAAATCTCCTAACATCGTGTAAAATCCGAGCTCCTCCTTGAGCTATAAAAAGGGGAGATCGAGCAGTTCTGAGGACAACGGAACACACAAGCACATTTCACCACATCGAGACCTGAGAACCCACTCTCTCCCTCGCTGTGCTTGTACACCCCTTCACAATTCCTAAGATAAAGAACACGAGCACCGACTTGAACTGGAAGTAGGGATCATCCTGCCCGAACCAATATAAATCCTTCATGTCTCATTGACTCACCATCCGTTAGCCTAAGTATGCTCCCGTGATAAATTCATTTCCGGTCGTCGTTTGAGACACCGACAATTGGGAACCATCCACACAAGTGTGTTAAGTATTGCTCGTTGATTATATTTCTCATGCATAATTGCACCTAAAAAAGTATATATGAAATTCACGCAAGTGTATCAAGTATTGCTCTCTAATTTCTCATGACATAATTGCGCCTAAAAGGACTTATGAATACTTCACCAAACATACATTACTAAACACAGACAACCTGTTATTTATTATTAGATATATTGAGTAAGACACTACTTAGTATAGTCATCGCAGACACATACATATATGACATCAACCATGAAAAGAAATTCAGGAATCACACTCTCAGTTGATGCTTGCCTTTCAATTTGTGCTAATATATGGAGCCGGTTCGACAACTTTTTCATAACCGTAGCCATTATCGACGTACGTGATAATAACGCGTCTAACTCCTTGGAGTGGAGATGGCTCCTCACCCTCAAGTACTTTAGATATTTGTGTTATATCTGGTCGGTCTGCTTGGATAGCATCAACTGCATCCAACATCCGCGTCAATCAAATCTTCCCATGTTTGCACCAGACCGATCAGATCACGCCACGATTGCATCATACCATGCATGATGACGTACTATCCTTATTAGCTCTTCTCTCTTTTAAAACTGTTATAAAACCAATAAAATTCAGTAATCAAGCAATATTAACATAATCAATAAAATCTTTTGAACTAATGCTATCACACTTTCATACTAAGCAGATGTCTTAATCAAATGCACTACATACCAGTCGAGCACCAAACAACCGCCTGAAATGTTAAAAGGGAATTTTTAAAAGCAATAACTAACAAAGAAATAATGACAACCTCTAGAGAAGAAGAACGCAGTATAGCCTATGGCGATGATGTGTGTTCTATGTATATGTGGGTATATATACACACAGACATTTGTCTAGTAGCTTGGTTCTTTTCGGTGATTACAATGTGAGTGTGTTGTCCACCATTAATTAGGAAACTTCATCATATTGCCCTTTTGTCGCAAAATAACGATAGTTGTCGACAATTACAATGCATGCAATTTATTCACTTTAGCTTAGCAAACGCCATCACATCATCATTGTTGAGATCATCAGAACGTCATCATATCATCATTGTTGAGATCATCATCAGGTTGTCTATTCTGCTCCTTATCAGGGAGGCAGCTGAATGCTTATAGTAGTTTACTAAGGATATGAATCAAACCATGCTTGTACCAAACATATATATCCATCATACTGCCTTTTTGTTGCAACTAACGATTGATGTCAACCATAACAATGCATGCAATTTGTTCACTTTAGCTTATGAAAATTCATCATATCATCATCTTTAATTGTTGAGATCATCGCTAGGTTGTCTATTCTACTCTTTATTGTCAAGGAGACAGCTGAATGCTCATAGTTTACACAGGCTGTGGCTCAAATCATGTGTGTGCTAAACATGCATATATTGGCTTGTACGTCTTAATTAACTGTTGAGATCATCGGCAGATTGTCTATTATGCTCCTTATTGTCAAAGAGACAGCTGAATGCTCATAGTTTACACAGGCTGTGACTCAAATCATGTGTTATACTGACATGTATGTCTTAATAAACTAGATTACTTTTGAAATAGCTTATGGATATCATCATTCATCGCGTAATATCCATGTTTTTAAAATGGTAGCGTTATCTATAGGATTTAAATAGTAAATATAGTAAAGTAGGACCAATTTTGTGCATGTGCAGACAGTGCAGCATGATTCGTTGCAGGGCTAATTGTAACACCCCGACTTTTGAAGAAATGATTAATGATAGTTAAATAAACACTAAATGAGCTTCACTACATGAAGCTGGTAAAAAAATTGATACATCTTGAAAAAAAATTATATGTTAATTCTTAGAACTAATTATGTACATACGCAAATAAATATAGCTTCAAAATAACTCAAAATGTTTATCTTCCAAACATCCAGTTATTATAATATAGTAATACATTTCATATTTCAGTTACTATTGCCATACCTAGCCAATCCAATAGCACCATCTTGAGTTCTTGACAACAACACTATGTAGCTACTGCAGCCACCCTTCTAGAATGCAATAAACCAATCTAGTACGGCAGCAGCTCACACCAGCACGCCTTGACCAACCATGACTTGGAATAAAATATAAGAGAGCTGGAGGAGAAGTAGTACTACAGTAGGGAGAAGTAGTATACAGTAGGAAGTGAACAAATATAAGAGGAGCACAAAGGAAGCCAAGAACCAAAAGCAGGAGAGCAAATAAACACTTCTCATGAAAAAAAATCCAACTACATCAAACCACCCACTGATTTTTCTTACCAATCATTTCTATAGAATTTCTTTGCCACTGCCAAATCATCTAGCCAAGAAGAGAAGCCGGAGAGCAGGGCTGACCATGAACGGAGAAGTTGTGGCGTGCTGAAATGGAGGAGGGGGTTGGCCAGGAGAGGGAGTCACGAGAAAGCCCAGGTGCCTGCAAACAAAATCAGAAGCACATTTGAAACAATCAAGATGTGCATGAAAAAGAGCAAGTGTCTGAGAGGAATAAGCCCAAAACTGGAGTTAAATATCATAAAAAATTAAGGTGAGGTTTTCATCTACTCAGCCTAGGGAAAGTCTTCTTTCTTTTTCTACAAAGAGCACAGAAACACAATCCAAAGGGGACATATATCTTCGCTACACTAGTTTTTCACATCAAACAAAAATGCTAGATTAAATGTGCAAGCTGCAAGGAAATGATGAACTAGCTGAACAAGGTTTATCATTTTTTAGCACAAGCATACACATACTACTTCGACCTAGGCTTGCAAAATTCCAAGTTTTTACACTCTCTCTCCATCACATCAATATTTGGACACATGCATAGAGCAGTTTGGTTGTAAATCACGAGATGAATCTTTTGAGCCTAGTTAGTCCATGATTAGACAATAATTGCCAAATACAAAAAAGTGCTACAATGTTCGAATTGCAAAAATTTACAATCTAAACAAAGCTCTAATAAAACCTTTACACCAGAACCTTCACATCTAACATCACTCAGGCCAAAATTTTCAGAATAAGCAAAAGTAAGAACACTCACTTTCAGTCAGGTTGGGGGAACTAATGCCGGAGTCCAAATCCCCCCACACCACCACACAACAGCACCACGGCTCCGTGGCTTTGCCTCTGGGCGCCATGGCAGCATAGCTTGTCACCTCGGTGGAGCACGCTGTCGCCGCCGCCGCTAACCTGCACGCACAAGAGAATAGGGAATCAAGGGAAATTGAAGGGGAAATGAACGCATAACGGTTACAAACGACCTAGAATTAACTCGGGGGAAGGAATCCCTAGAGAGCCCAGCCATGGTGGTCGATTTGGAGAAGGGGAAAGGAGGCACAACACAGCCATGGCATTGATCTCGATGAGGTGAAAAGAAATAGAGAGAGGAGAAGGGAGAAGGAGAGTGCATGTGTATGTGTTGCCCACTTGGGCTTACATGTTATTTTGCTTTTGGGCTTCAGCACGAGAACTCCAACGATTTTGCATTTGAGTTTGACATTCTTGTTTTCTGAAAAAAAACTCAAAATATCTCTCCAACGGTTTGACAATTAGGTTTAACATATTTTGTGAGTTGACAAATAGAGGGTCACCCTTGGCATTTATGTCCGTGTGATCCACACTTGGCATTCGTGTTTTCGCACGACAGAGGGACTCCTCCCGCACGCGTACTGCTTCTCCCGCCACCGACGTCGTAATTCCCGCGTGTGATCGAGACTCCAACATCCAGTTTCCGGCCAAGTCTAAGACAGGGACAGGACTTGGAGCCGCCTGGTGACGGTGCGAAGCAAGTTCCGCAAGGGTGGGAAATGGCGGCGCGCTTCCTGAAAGCCACGACACGAGCAGGAACTGGCGGCGCGCGACGCGTGATAGACTCTCTCGCGAAAAAAATCGCGGGGAAATAGTGCGGGTCCACAAATTTTCGTTTTTGCCAATGAAAAATGGGAATCCGTTAGAGATTGACTCCTTTTACTTTTATCATATTTATTTGGGAGTTGGCAAACTCTATGTTTTGCCAAACAAAAAATGCAAAACCGAGATTTTGGACTTCTAAGTGGCAGTAGTACTACTATAGGTGCAGGTTCAGTTCAGCCCACGTGAGAAGAAAAGAGAGATTTACAATACTAAACTAAATTAGTGTTTGACTGAGTACATCTATGTGATCAACTTTTTATAAAATCACAGCACAATTGATACAAGTAATAGGAGGCTATTTCTTGACTATAGGATGAACACATATAGACACGTAGGTGTGTATATATATACTAGATGAATTTCCTGTGCACTGCTGCGGATATTAGCTATGATTTTTATATTATATTATAGAGCATGAAATATTTAGAACTCACTTTAGGTAAAATTTGGAAACATACGCAGCTAGTTGACTATTGAGCAAACTAAGAAATTACAATAAGCTTTCTTCACTAGTCACTTTTTGCAAAAGACCATAATGACAATCAAAATGTGGGATCTAAATTTTATAAAATTGTACATGACTTTTTTTATAACTCGATTGTACATGACTTAAGTAACTGATACGTTGGAAAAAGATGTGGAAAAGCGAAAATCAAACTAAATGAAACAAAGCATCAGCAAAATATACTAACTCATCTCCTAAACAAGATTGGTGTCACCTTTTATTGAAACTTTGGTTCATGCAATAATTAAAGCACTTCAGCAATTAGCAGCCATGAATCTCTAACCTATTACAAGCACAAACTACCCAAACCAGCAGGTGAAACTCTGAAATATACTAACTCATCTCCTAAACAACCTTGGGCACATATGTTACTCATTGACATAACCATCCTTCTGCCCCTAAAACCCAGGCCACATTAGTTTTTTCTCGCGCTTCTAAATCTTGCGCATCTTCTTCTAGTGTGCTCGATCCCGGATGTTCTCAGACCTTTTCTTCTGCTTGTCCTTCATCTGTTCGTCCACACTCTTCTGGCTCTCCTTCCACTGCACAGCATGCTTCTGCTGCCGCTTTTCCTCTTCTTCAAGTCTCCTTAATCAGCCTGGGGTCATCATGCACCTTCTCCCCAGCAGCACGTCTTCTTGCCGTATCCCAAGCAATATTGCTTGCCTTCTCAGGATCCTTCTTCGTATCCTGCAACCGTTTGGTCTGCTCCAGCGCCTTCTTCTTGTTCTTAACCCTCCTCTTCTTCCTGCGCCTTGCTTCCTTTGGGTCAACAAACACATTAGCATACATGATATCTGGCTTCTCCTCGGCCTCCTTCTTGACCTTCTTTCCATTCTTCTTGCCGTCCTCTTCGGTGCCATCATCACGCTTACGCTTCTTGCTCTGACATTTACCCATCTTTTCATTCTTCCCTTTTGACTTCTTGCCATTGTCCTTTTTGAGCTTATTCAAGAACTCAGGCCTGGTGCATCTAAGCCTTTCCACCCTTTCCTTCAACTCCTCATAGGTCACTGAACTGTCCTCGGACACCACTGCCGCCGGTGCAATTGGTATCTCATCCTCCTCATCTTCCTCTGCCACCGCCTGGTACGCAACTGACTTCTGGAGGAGGTCAAGAGTGGAAGGCTGGAAGCGGCCGGCGCGGAGGGATCGAGGCGTGCGCGGCGGGAAGCCTTTACGTTGGCGCGGGATTGGGCCTTGCAACCTTAGAGAGGCCCTGGTACCACGGCCGATCCTCGTCGCCGGACGCAAGGTAAAAGCGCGGCGGGATGAGCTGCACGAGGGCGTCGATGAAGATGGCATGCCCGTGGATGCCGCCGCGGTCGGCCGGGGCCAGGAGGTCGGCGGGCATGGTGTCTGCAAGGGATCCGTGGTCGCTCGCCGCGGCAGCGGCCGAGGATTTCCTGCACATCACGGCGAGAGGTTTTGGGTTTGGGGACTATCAGAGTGTTTCCTGCCCATCGCTGTTCCAGCATCGGCTTAGTATTCCACCAAAAGTCCATCGAGCGCCGTTGCTTGGCTATCCAATAGCTCAATCGACAACCGACAACACCCAATACTCGAGGCCCATCTAAATATAATAGTAGTAGTAGTCCTGCGGCCCAGTAAATAGGCATCCATCGTGACAGAATGCATGCTTTAAAATAGCCTAATGAATTGCTCCCCGGCATCGACGGGGACGCCTCCCTGCCGTCCCCCGCCGCAGCGGAGCTCCCGACAACCGTCGATGAGGCCACTGCTTCTTGCGTCCTCGAAGCCGTCGAGCCCCGTCCGATCGACAACACTGGAGGGCTCGTTGCTACTGACCAGGGCGCCGACGTCGACGCCATGGCAGGCCCATCGGAGGATGCTGCGGTGGGGCTCGCCAATGTGGGTGCGATGGTACAAGTGCCCGACAGCGCTGAATCCATCGACGACTTCATCAACTCCTTCAGGAAGCCGTTGTCGCCGTCGCTGCTCTCCACACCGACGTTGCGAATCACTAAGGCGGGTCCCAGTGAAGACATGCTGGAATGGCTGCCCAAGCGTAGTGCCCGCCTGGCCGCCAAGAACAAGCTCAACAAGCCGGACGCGCAGGCGAGGTTGGTCCTCATGAGGAAGCTCGGGTACGAGGTCGAGACGCAACGCCCCGATGAAGCAACGTTCGAGGAGTTTCACCAGGTCGCGTTCCAGGTCGCACTGGCGGATGAAGCAGAGGAGGCCATGCAGGCTCTGCTTCATGGCAAGGGGCTGCGATCAGGTAGGGCCAGGAACGGGTGGTAGGGGCTTTGCCCCAGTAGCTGCTATCTTCGTTGTTTGGTCGCAATATTTGTTCAAAATGTAATCCTTTATGCTGTATCCAGTAGCTAGGTTTTCAAACTTTTGTCTGCCATTCGATGTGTGCACCTTGCCAACATCAATGGTTTGATGCCCTGTTGTTGTTTCCGTTTATTCCTCTCAATGAAAAATGGGTGAAGGCCCGGTCGCGAAAAAAATGTATGCTTGCAAATTTGGAACATCAGCTTTTCATTGCTTGCATGTAGCAAGAGGAATAAGCATAATAAATCTCAAGAATATGATCTGCGAATATCAAGACCAGTGGCGTAGCCAGGATTTCGGACCAGGGTGGTCCATTACTTAATTTTTTTTTGAAGTCGACAGAAGGGCAGAGAATCCCACACCACCCAAAGGCTGATCTAATTTCCTCGTTGCTTATAAATAAGGAAAATTTTATTATAGGACACTCCACTTATGTTAAACTGACTGTGGGACACTGGAATTTTTTTTTCTATGGGACACTAATTTCTTTGTTGTAGTACAACGCTCTATGTACCTAGAGCAAAGAAAAAACTAGTGTCCCACAATCAATTTCACATAAGTGGAGTGTCCTCTAGCAAAATCTCTCTTAAAATAAGTAATTGCAGACGGCAGTTCGATTCTTTATTCGAGTCATCAGTTCGGAATGTTTGAGTTTGAGACGTGACCTGTTTGCCTGGGATGCTTGTGCTCTCGAAGTCGCAAGTCGTAGCTCCAAACGATGGAAGTGCCCGCCGGCCGCCGCCGCGGCGCCGATGCTGTCGTGCCGTCATGGTGTCGCCCTATCCCTAGACTCGAGAGAACAGGAAGCTGAAGGGGCACGCGGACGCCACTGGTTGCCTGACTCGCGAAAACAGGAAGCCGAAAGGCACACGCGCTGACGCCAGCTGCAGAGGCCAAACAATGAACGGAGTTTTCTGGAATCGGACTTGTATGGGCCTTTGTTGGTTGGCCGAGCGCAGGGTGGTCCACGGCCCACACGGACCACCCTCTAGCTCCGCCCCTGATCAAGACCCAAATTGGTTCTCTGGGATTGTATTGATCTGGGTCTTGACAAAGAAGAAGATATTGCTCCCAAATGACAAGCCAATTCCCTCGGATTAAGGTGGCACGTCACCGTCACAAAGGGACAACCCACTTGGTTGTGGAAGATAGCAAACTACAGCTAAGATGAACTTTACGCTCAGTAGGCAGTA
This sequence comes from Themeda triandra, assembly GCA_018135685.1. Lineage (NCBI taxonomy): Eukaryota > Viridiplantae > Streptophyta > Magnoliopsida > Poales > Poaceae > Themeda > Themeda triandra. Next base: position 1,563,265 of record JAENPR010000065.1, on the reverse strand, counting down.
GCTCCGACTAATGCTAAATGGCCATGAAAAGAAAAAACTTACCTGCAATAATAATAACTACCACAAAGAAACATTGGCACATTCCTCTTATAGTAACCATGTATTTTTCTTGAATAATGAAGGTATCACTCTTGTTCCGGACAATGTACAAAAGTTATTATCACTCATCTCCAAATAGTAATTATATTGATTTCACTAGGCTGTAGTCTGGGATGACCAATATAGACCAACCAATTTACATACAAGATACATAAACAAATCGGTACAGTTACAAAAAAAAAAGTAGTAAGGGAAAAATGAATTATACCTATATGGCACATTGACCGCGATTATGTACACCGCAGCAGCAACCCTTTATTGAATATGGTTTTCACTACTAAAGTAATTTTCATGGCTTCATCTCTGTATCGTGGCAATAAAACCATGGCCTGGAAAGCTTAGCCACCAAGCCTGTTCTCTGCAGCATGCACTTGACCGATCAATCTAATGGCACCCTTGCGGTTCCATGGCGAGGCATGACAAGTTAGCTGAATCATGCTTCCGCGTGTTTTTGACCCAAGCTTTGTACCCAGTCGTGCTCAGACAATAATTGTAAGTGTGTAGAGTGAAAGAATAAGTCCATATATCTTGTGTCAGTGTCTACTATGCTCCTTATTTTGTGATAAAGGGCTTCTGACAGACGAGTAGCTTTTCACTCTTGTGTCAGTGTCTACTATGCTCCTTATTTTGTGATAAAGGGCTTCTTTGTACCCCCTCTCTGCTTGCCCCCTCCTTCTTGGTGGTGGCCATTCTATGGCGGTTTCCGGGGCGCTTGTTGGCGTTGGGGGGGCGGTCCTCGTCTTTTACGTCCCTCCCCCCTCGGTCTTGGCTGTCGTCGCGGGGCGGTTGTTGTGAGGAAGGAGGCCTTGGCGTCTCTTGGGACACTGGTCTGGGGCCCTGCTCCATGCCCGGTGCCTCCTGGGCGGATCGGTGGTCGTGCGTGGCGGTGGGTGGTGCGGCTGGCGGAGCACACGGTGGCGGGAGGTTGTTCTTCCCATGTCGACTGATTGGCGAGGTGCTAGCGCAGCTTTGCGGCTACTTGCGTGGCCGGCGCGTCGACCTTTCCGGTGAATATTCTGCAGGACTGGCAACGACGGCTCAGGTGTCTGGTGGGGACCCGACATCCTGACCGTGGTCCGTGTTGTGGGTACTTTGGGCAAAAGCCTGGCGACGGCGACATCTGCGGGTGTCGTTCTACCTGTTGAGGGCGTCGCGTCCCCTGCACTATCCACGACGAGAGCGACGGCGGCGCTTGGGCGTCGTAACCTTCTTGAAGGCGTCGTTATGGATATGGACTCGGTTGGGATGTCTCGTGGCGGGGCCTGGTTCGTCGTTTTCCGTCGTTGTGCAGCGATGGTTGTTCTAGTTGTGGTTCTGGAGTTCCATGGAGTGGTTGCGCCGTGTTGAGGTCCCAATCCAACCGGTAGTTGCTATTTAGAGTTGTTTAGTAGGGTCTTTTGATGACCAAGAGTTGAGTGGACGTCGACCAACTGCAAGTGGCGGTGTGAGTTGAGTTGGTTAGCTTAGCTGGGGTCGATTTGACCAAGTTGGTACTGAATTGCTATATCCAGTTGTGTAGGATGAGCGGGGCTCTCCTAAGTTGTATGGTTTTTGCCCAATTTTCATTCAAAGAACCGGACGGGGCACTTGCCTTTTTTTTCGTCTAATAGAAATCGCAAAGCTTTTGCCGTCCTTTCTAAAAAAAAAATTATCCTTCAAGCTATCAAATAACGGAATCGAGTGGCCACATATGAGAAGTTATGTGATGGTCTGATGGACAAACTGATCGGATCCAAGAACAATATATATGAATAACGCAAGGCAGGCAATCGAGTCAAAGCTTTGGGTCGTCGTGCAACAGAGCAGCTTCGATCCCGTCCGGGACCAGAGGACGTTCTTGGCCTCATCGTCGCCGTGGTGGCAGATGTGGAGGAGCACCAGCTTGTCGCCCTTGCGGACCAGGTTGTCGGTTGCCCTGGGAGGATGCGGGGAGATCGGCTGGCATGATTTCTATATATATCCGTATGTAATAGTTTTAGCAGGGGCCACAGTGTATGTTTGTAGAAGCGGGGTCGTTGATTTCGGGTGAAAAAAATCGTAGGCCATGAAATTGAAATGAAAAAACACAGTTAAATCTTACATCTTACGGCTATTAGAAATCGTATCATGTAAATTATACTTTCCCTTTGCCTATGCGTGTAGCGTGCGGCTCTGTTGCTTCTTGCACCTGTAGGCAGACTTGCTCGCTCCTAATGCAGTCGTGCCGATGCAGACTCCAGCGATGTTCACTCGACAGCCTGCTTGGCGCTCAACTGCTCCAGTCCGCCGCGAGCAGCGACGCCGCGACGGCATGTAGGATGGAGATCGGTGGCTGGACGCGGTGACGCCTCGAGGGCTTTGCTCTCTGCGTGTCCTCTGATCGAGCGGGGGACTCAGGCGAACGGCTAGAGTCACGCGAGGCGGCGGCGCACCAGAGGCATGCGTGGATGAGGTTTCTGATCGCGACGACGACAAACAAAGAATGAAGGCGGCTAGCTAGACCTGGATTCACGTACGAGGGGGATCTGTTCGCGCGTGAGAGAGAAAGAATCGCGATGGCTTCGTGCATACGGGAGAAGCCGCGTCGCGAGGAAAAGTGGAAAACACTAATGCGCAGTGGTATAAAAGTGCGCACATATATGCGTGTGGAGAGGGGAGATTTGTAAGTTTCTATTTTTACTAAGTTTGGATGTCAAATAGTTGGAAGATGTTTTTTCTTGTTTTACCAAAAAAAAATGATGGATGTCAAGTTGATTTGGTAAACTCTTGGAGATGCTTTATATACATATATATTATATGCATATCATTCTTTATTACTCATGTCTTAGCTAGAATTAATGGATATCCATGAAAAGGGGGCTTGGATTGAGAGTTGCGGTGGATTGTGTATTATTCCACGATCGGCAGAGGCTCGATGCCAATATTGGAACCATCCATACAAGCATGCCAAGTATTTCTCATCGATTTCTCATGACATAATTGTGCTTAAAGGGGCAAATTCATAGAAGTGTGTCAAGTATTGCTCGCCGATTTCTGGTGACATAATTGCGCCTAAAAGGACTATATATGAATACTTCACCAGAAACGCATTACTGAACACAAGACAACCCATTATTTATTATTTGATATATTGAGTAGGAAACTACTCAATAGAGTTGTCATAGACACATACATATATGAAATCAACCATGAAAGGAAATTCAAATATCACACTCACTCACATTATTCAATTGATGCTTGCCTTTTAAACCGAGCTAACATACGGAGGCGGGTTGACAACTATTTCATCACCGTAGCCATCCTCGTCGTAGGTAAGAATAACACGTACAAGAGGTCCTCGAAATGGAGATGCTGCCGCGCCCGGGCGTACTTTAGATATTTGTTGTATATCCAATCGGTCCTCTAGGATAGCAAGTTCTGCGTCCTCAACGTCCAAGCCAACCAAATCTTCCCATTCTTGCACCACACCGACCAGTTCAGGCCACGATTGCACCATATCAATCGCAATCATGTACTATCCTTTTTAGCTTTTTCTCTTTTTTGAAACTGTTATAAAACCAATAAGAATTAGTAATCAAGCAATATTAACATAATCAATAAAAAGTTCTAAACTAATACTATCACACTTTCATACTAAGCAATGCCTTAATCTAATGCACTACATACCACAACCAAGCAACAAATAGTCTACTAAAATGTTAAAATGAAATTTTTAAAAACAATAACTAACAAAGAAATACATGACAACCTCTAGAGAAGAAGAAGAAGAATAGCCTATGGTGATGAGTGCAATATGTATATGTGTGTATATATACACACCGACATTTGTCTAGTAGCATGGTTCTTCTCCGTGAAAATAATGTAAGCGTGTTGTTCACCATTAATTAAGAAACTCCATCACATTGCCCTTCCGTTGCAAATAAAGATAGTTGTCGACAAGAACAATGCATGTAATCTGTTCACTTTAACTTAGCAAACGTCATCATATCGATTAAATATGTCATCATATCATCATTAGTTGTTGAGATTATCGACATGTTGTCTCTATTCTGCTCCTTCTTTTCATGCAGACAACAGAATGATCATAGTAGTTTACACATGCCATGACTCAAACCATGTATGTGCCAAACATGTATATCCATCATATTGCCCCTTTGACAATAACGATGCGTGCAATCTGTTCCCTTCAGCTTAGCAAACAACATCATATCATCATTAATTGTTGAGATTATCGGCAGGTTTTATATTCTGTTCTTTATTATCGAAGAGATAGTTGAATGCTCATAGTTTACACAGGTTGTGACTCAAAACTATATATGTGCCAAACATTGTATTTATCGGTATGTACATCTCTTAATAAACTAGATGGTACCCCATGTGTTGCTGCGAGAACTCGCATATCACTTTTGAAATGGCTTATGGAAAACATACATTCAGAGAGTATGTATAGTTGAATATTAATAACTCAAGACAGTTGATGAAATTCATCGGGTGATATCATGTTTTTAAAATATTAGAGTTATTTGCAGGATTTAAATACAGTAAAGTAGAACCAATGTTGTGCGTGTATGGAGATAACTATGAAGTTACCATGCATTTGTATGGGAGATTAGCAATAGATTAAACAACCAAAGTCTGTTCATGATTCAATTGAACAGTGCATCATGATTCGTTGAATGGATATCGCTTCTGGTCGCAGCCCCCCGTCCCCCTCTCTTTCCATCGTCTTCAACATTGCTCCTCCAGTCCTCCAGAGATAGGGAGATCCTTGGGTGCCGCTCCTTTCTCTTTTTTTTTGAAACGGAACCGGCAGGAGAGCTGCCTATTATATTAAAAAGAAGGAGCCTAGACAGGCACTGTACAACCAAATACAGGGAGATACAAAACTCAGCTCATCAAGCGCGCGAAAATAAGTTAGACACGTGTTTTGCTCCTGCCATTACCCATACCCTTGCCTCGTCCTTGATTTTTTGGAGTAGCTGCGTTGTCGCGGATTCCTTATGCTCAAAGATTCTTGAATTTCTTTCCTTCCAGATCTCCCAACAAACCTCCTTTCTCGCAATGCCTTGTGCTTTTAGCCGCTGCACTACTTCCCCTGGAGCCACGCGCGGGGCCATGGCGCCGGTGCTCTTCGCGGTCGCGCTGTTCGCCACGGCTCTGGCGCACGCTGGTCATGCATGGCAGCGGCACCGTCTTTCCCTGCAACCTCGCTCGGGGCGACCCACACCATTGCTAATCGTGGCGGCGGCGCTGCCTTCCCCTGCAGCCGAACTCAAGACCGTGGCCCTGGTCTCTTGGCGTTCCACTTCATGGACTTCTCGTAGCTCTACACCGCAAAACCACAAAGGAGATCGCACAAGATTCTTCGTATGATCGATGATGACGTGACTGCAAATATTTAGGTATAGAAGATAGAAGATGTATATATACAATCTTGCGTAGCCAGAACCCCACCACTGACGCACGCACACACATATGATCACAATTCAGTGTCGCCAGCTCATCAATCTAATGTCAGAAAGAACTAGGGCATGACTTGGTAAAAACAAGAAACAACTATAAAAGTACTTCAAAAATCAATATTTTGAAACTTCGGTTCATGCAATAATTAAGGCACTTTAGTAGCCATGATCTGTAACCTACTACAAGCACGAACTATACCTCCAGCAAATGAAACTCTAAAATAAGGTATAGTAACCCATCTCTCAGACAATCTTGGGCACAAATGTTACTCATTTGATATAACCATCCTTCCCTTTAAACCCAGGGCGCATAAGTTTTTCCTCATGCTTCTCAATCGTGCGCATGTTTGTCTGGTGTACTCGATCCCGGATGTTCTTATTCATTTTTTTAGAGTTCGAGGGCCACACGTGTTATAACCAAAAGACCATATCATTCAGGTTATATGTGCTTATTCCTTTTCTTCTGCTTGTCCTTCCTCTGTTTGTCCACGAATCTTCTCTGCCTCTCCTTCCACTGCACAGCATGCTTCTGCTGCCGCTTTTCCTTCTTCTTCAAGCTCTCTTTAATCAGCTTGGGGTCATCATGCACCTTCTCCCGAGCAGCACATCTTCTTGCCGTATCCCAAGCAATCTTGCTTGCCTTCTCAGGATCCTTATTAGCCTCCTGCAACCATTTGGCCAGCTCTAGTGCCTTCTTCTTGTTCTTATTAACCCTCCTCTTCTTCCTGCGCCTTAATTACTTCCTTTGGATCAACAAACACATTAGCATATATGATATCTGGCTTCTCCTCGGCCTCGTTTTTGACCTTCTTCCCATTATTGTTGTCCTCTTGGGTGCCATCATCACGCTTAGGCTTCTTGCTCTGACATTTACCCATCTTTTCATTCTTCCCATTTGACTTCTTGCCATTGTCCTTTTTGAGCTTATTCAAGAACTCAGGCCTGGTGCATCTAAGCCTTTCCACCCTTTCCTTCAACTCCTCATAGGTCACTGAACTGTCCTCGGAGACCACTGCCGCCGGTGCAATTGGTATCTCATCCTCCTCATCTTCCTCTGCCACCGCCTGGTACGCAACTGACTCTGGAGGAGGTCGAGAGTGGAAGCGGCCGACGCGGAGGGATCGAGGCGTGCGCGGCGGGAAGCCTTTACGTTGGCGCGGGATTGGGCCTTCATGGCCGCCTTGGCAACCTTAGAGAGGCCCTGGTACCACGGGCGATCCTCGTTGCCGGACGCGAGGTAAAAGCGCGGCGGGATGAGCTGCACGAGGGCGTCGATGAAGAGGGAATGCCCGTGGATGCCGCCGCGGTCGGACACGGCCAGGAGGTCGGCGGGCATGGTGGCTGCAAGGGATTCGTGGTCGCTCGCCGCGGCAGCGGCCGAGGATTTCCTGCACATCACGGCGAGAGGTTTTCGGTTTGGGGACTTTCGGAGTGTTTCCTGCCCATCGCTGTTCCAGCATCGGCTTAGTATTCCACCAAAATCCATCGAGCGCCGTTGCTTGGCTATCCAACAGCTCAATCGAGGCCCATCTAAATATAGGCATCCACCGTGCATTCTGTAGTACTCCTGCGGCCCAATAAATAGGCATCCATCGTGACAGAATGCATGCTTTAAAATAGCCTAAATGAATTGCTCCCTAAATGTATGCTTGCAAATTTGGAACATCAGCTTTTCATTGCTTGCATGTAGCAAGAGGAATAAGCATAATAAATCTCAAGAATATGATCTGCGAATATCAAGACCCAAATTGGTTCTCTGGGATTGTATTGATCTGGGTCTTGACAAGATATTGCTCCCAAATGACAAGCCAATTCCCTCGGATTAAGGTGGCACTATAGTTTTCCAAATGGGCCAAGCCCGATGGGCCGAAACGAGCACGGACCGAAAAAAACACGGCCCGAAAACGGCCCGACACGGCGTAGACCGTGCCCGTGCCCGGCCCGACACGGCGCCGTGCCTGTGCCTGGGCCGCTGAAAGTCCTTAGTTTGGTTTTGGCTAATTGATGAAACCTAGGACTAACCTTGTTTATCTAAGTGGTTGATTTAGAGAAAGGTTGTCCACATGATGAGCTTATTGCATATGAAGCATGACACATGTCATGTGATCAAAGATGAAGATCAAGACGATGCTTGGCTCCATGGACCGGTGTTGAAGGTGAAGGGCTAGTCGAGGCTTCGGAGTGAAGGACCATGCGATGGTGAAGCTCGGGCAAGACTAGGCGCCGATGGACCGATGCACGGTGAAGGGCAAGTGAAGTCGAGGTCGATGGATCGAGACGGTCACATGATGGTGTGAAGCATTCATATCATTTGGAGGAACGAAATGGGCTCAAGGCAAAGGTATAACCGATAGGGCCATTTTGTTTTGCACTCAAGACACCATAGAGGGTGTGAGTGGTTTAGGATCGATAGCCGCACTATTAAGAGGGGAAGTCTTATCGGCTATTCGACGCACGGGTGCCACTAGGTGAATTCATGAAGTGCATTGCATGTAGGGCCTAGTGAGCTAACCTAACCTTTGGGAAATGATTGTGAAAAGCTAACACACAAGCACATGGAGATGTACACTTGGTGGTGTTGGCACATTTACAAAGGTAGCGTTTGGACGCGCTGTGGTTTGCATATTTTCTATTGCGCCGGATGCAAAATTTGGTTGAAATCATGCTATCTCTGATGATCAAGTTGGTATACTTGTTGGATAGCATGATTGGAGAAGTTGGTGTCACGACACGGCGACGAAAAAGACGGAGGCTGCGCACAGCGAGGCGCGGACGCTGGCCGACGCATCCGGCGAGCGGCGGACGCCGATCGAAAGTTTCGTTTTCGACCGTTCGGCCGGGCGGGCGCGCCGGACGCTGGCCGGGCGCGCGCCGGACGCGGCGTGGTTCCTCGTGCGCGTCTCGGCGCTCGGTGGAAGACGGCGCGATGCCGGTGGCTCGGCTCAAGGCGGCGGACGCGGGTGCCGCGTCCGGCGCACGCCGGACTCGAATGAAAGTTCCGAGCTCGGCGTTGCGAGCGGACGCAGCGCCGGACGCTGGCCAGGCGTGCGCCGGACGCGCGCGCCGGACGCCACGTGGCGACGCACGGTTGGCCACGCGCCAACGGTCGGCTCGGGCGCGCGAGGAAGAAGCGCCGGACGCGTCCGGCGGTTTGCGGCAGACGCGTCCGGCGCGTGCTTCGCTCGGCCTCCGAGGGTAACGGTCACATTTGTTTGAGGGGTTATAAATAGAAGGTGGCCGGCCCTTGGGGAGGTCTCTTGGCCATTTCTCATCCCTTGTGCATTCTTTGAGCTAAGAGACTCTCTCCCACTCTTCTCCCTTGCTTGGTTGTTCATCCTAAGAGAGATTGAGTGAATCACCTAGTGCATTGCATTGCTTGAGGGCATCTAGTGGCACTTGTGGGTGGTTTCGCCGGTGGATTTCTTGTTACTCTTGGAGAGTACCGCTCCTAGCCGGCTTGGAGATTGTTGGAGGCGTTGGCAAGAGAAGGTGATTGTTCTTGGCCACCTCCGGTTGATTTGTGAGAGGTTCTTGTGCTCACCTCGTGGGGATCGCGAAGAGTAACTCTATTGGATTGCGCGTGTCATTGAGTATCACGCTTGAGAGTGGTGCCTTGTGGTTTCCTTGCGGGAAGTGCCTTGCGGGGCAAGTGGCTTGAGGGTCACACCAAAGGACCATCTAGGTGTTGATCGACACAACGGGTGACGTAGCTTGGCGGTGCCCAAGTGAACATCCGGGGATAAATCATTGTGTTCATCTTGTCTCCCGGTGATTGGTCATCATCCTTTGTGTGTTGCCGATTGTGATTGATTGTTCATCTTCTTGTTGATTGGCAACCTCGACTCGACGCGTCGGTATAACAAGTCTCACCCTCTCTTGCATTACTTTGTTTACATTCTTGCAAAGTAGAATTGCTTGCGTGGTCGGTCGGGAACCACATCTTGTGTAGACTAAATCCCGTGGGTAGAATTGCTTGTGTGGTCGGTCGGGAACCACTCCTTGTGTAGATTAAATCCCGTGGGTAGAACTCTTGATCACTAGTAGTAGCTATTGTTTGTGCTAATGATTACCTATTAGAATTGTTTGGATAGGAGGCTTGCAACACCTAGTAGGCTAAGCATAACTTGCTTTCCGCCGTTTGTGTTTCTAACGAAGTTTGCTTAGTGAGTTTGTAGAAATTTTTATAGGCTATTCACCCCCCCTCTAGCCATCTAGGACCTTACAGCCGCAAAGTCAGCCCATGGGCTGGCACGCGACACGGCCCAGAAAATAGCCAGGCACGGCCTTGGCACGGCCCTCAGCCGTCCGATCGCCTTGTCCCCCCTCATCTTCAATCCTGGCCGTTGCTGTTAGGGTGGGGGGAGCATATAAGCGCGACGCCGGCCGATTCCCCCCCACCTCAAACCCTAAATCACTCGCGATTCATTTTCTTCCTCGCTCACTCCGCCGGCCGCCGCACTCTCGCCTCAGCGCCTCCGCCTGGCGATGGCGCCTGCCGGCGGGTCTGGCGGCTCCAATGGGCGACGGCCACTCCCCGCCTTCCCCACCTCTTCTTCTCGCCCTCCGGCTGCATCTCCGGCGCTCCGAAGAAGCAGGTACGTCTTCTTCTTCTTCCTCTGGCTGCATCTCTGAGCTTCTTCTTCTTCCTCCTCTTAGTTCATGTTGTTCATACTGATGTTCTTCTTCTTCTTCCTCCAGATCTGCAGATTCACAGCTTATCCGAGCTCCGACTCCGTCGGCGCCGTCGAGGAGGTAAGAGCCCTAACCCTAACCCTTGTTCATCTTGTACTTGTACTGATGGTTCTTCTTTATCTTGTTCTTCTTGTACTGAAGTTCTTCTTTATCTTGTGCTTGTGCCTTGTGCAGCCGTTTGAGGCAAGTGTCTCCCCGGCCCGCATCTGAAGAATCGGTCGAGGGCCTCGACGCTGCCTTGTCAGCGTACAATGAGGAGGCCGAGAGGTTGCGCGACCTCCCTGGAGATGAAGAGGACGACGACATGCGCGAAGATGAACTTGAAGAGCTCTTCAATTGGCACTGGTTCCCTCCGTCGTCATAGGGATAAGTGTTCTGTTAGGCGAGAAAAAACTAGGTCTTTTAGTCAGTCTCAAATCTCCTTTAATCCTGATGGTTCTATGCGTAGTTGGGAGTATTGTCCTATGCGTGCTAGAAATGAACTTGTTCGATTCCTATCTAGGGTAGACGTTGCTATTAGCCTTGGTGAATCTGCTGCTTTTGAGCAATACATCTGTAATGCTCATAACCCTAAGTTCAAGGCTGTGTCTAGAGATTTGGCCAAACAGTTTTCTGATAGAAAGGCTAAGCTTGTTGAGGTACTTAGTTCTGATTTTGTTAATTGTGTGTGCTTAACATCTGATATCTGGTCTAGCAAAGCCAAAAAGGGCAACTAGAGAAGAGGGTGCTTGGTCTTGTGCTTATTGATTGCAAGCATTCGACGAACATTGCTTGATAGAATTGCTTCGTTCTTGGTGATTATGGTGTTCTTGAAAAAGTGTTTGCCGTTACTTTGGACAATGCATCATCTAATGTTTCTGCTATGCAAAAACTTAGACCTCTGTTATCTAAATATCTTGGTCTTGATGTACCTATAGATGATCCTAGGAATAATGACCTTGAAGCTTGTGTTACTTCTATGTTTTTGCATCAGCGCTGTGCATGCCATATCATCAACTTGATTGTCAAAGAGGCACTTACTGTTGTTAAACCTTTCATTAAAGTTTTTAGACTTGCAATATCATTTTTGAACTCATCTAATCAGAGGATTGCAGCATACAAAAGACTTTGCATTGTAGCTAATATTAGGCCTAGAAAGTTTCAGTTGGACATGGATATAAGGTGGAACTCTACATATCTCATGCTTAAGACTTTGCTGCCTCACAAAGAACCTTTCACCACTTTCATACATGCCAACTATCCTAAAGGTGAGAATGGTGAGTTGCTTATAACTGAACAGCATTGGACTGTTGCAAAAAAGGTATTTAGGTTTCTTGAACTGTTCTATGAAGCTACTGTTGCCTTGTCTGGTGTTTACTATCCTACATCTCCACTTATGCTACATTATCTGGTTAAGATTGCTAAACACCTGAACAATTATGCTAATGACATTCACTTGAGAAATGTGATCCAACCTATGATAGACAAATATAATAAATATTGGAGGGATATACCTTTGTTGTATTCTTTTGCATTCATCTTGGACCCTAGAGCCAAGATGAAAGGTTTTGCAAGTTGTATGAGGAAGTTGATGAACCTTACAAGTACAAATTACAGTGCTTATCAGGTTGGCACTAGAGCAAGGCTTACTAAACTTTACAACAAGTATGATGAGAAATATGGAGATGTTAGGCTGAGAAGGACTATCCCTCACCCATGTCTGTAGAAAAAGATCTCGCTTGGGATGAAATTTATGATGATGATACACCTAGTCCTGGTTTGGTCCCTTCACAAATGCATTCCTCTCTTAATCTGTCTAGAGATACATCTCTCGCTTTGCTTTCTTGCAAGCTGCTACTTCTACTGCTTCTAATTCTTCCGAACTTGTTGCATACTTGGATTGTGACAATGTTAGGCAGCTTGATGATTCATTTGATATCTTAAAATGGTGGCATGAGCACAAACTTACATATCCAGTGCTGTCCATCATGGCTAAAGATATTTTGACTGTTCCTGTCTCTACCATATCTTCAGAATCTACGTTTAGTATGACTGGCAGGATCATGGAGGATCGGCGGAGGAGGCTGAATGCAGAGACGGTGGAGTGGCTGACCTGCATCAAGGACTGGGAGATGGCTGAGGAAAGGAGGTAGCATAATGTGGAGGACCAAGAGCTTGAGGAGATGTTTGAAGACCTTTATCTGGATTAGTGCTTAGCTGACCAAGGTAAATCACAAATTCACAACCCTAACTTCCTCTTCTTCTTTGCTAATGCTAACTGATCATTGCTTATAAGTGCTAGCACTAACTGTGTTCTTTTGCAGCTGGCCAGCTTGGATCCTGAAGGAGTTGAAGCTTGAAGCTTGAAGGCTTGAAGATTATCTTTATTAGTTTTAGTCTTTACTTTTGGATCTGTAATATAAGAACTTGGACTTGGACAATGATGTAAGAACATTGAACTGCAATCAGCAATGGAGCTAGGCTGTACTCTTTTCCTCACTAGGGTTTTATCTCACAAGGGTGAGTTTTACCTAGGAGGTTTTTAATGAGGCAGCCCTAGCACATGCTCCATTGCTCCAAATATATTGCAATTTTTCTTAACTCTGTCATTGATTAGCTTTGTTAGGTTGAACTTGTGTTTGCTCAAAAAAGTGTTAGTGCCTGGGCTGGCACGGGCACTGGTGTGCCACCGTGTCTGATGGCACGGCACGGCACGATTTTTGCCTCTTAGTGCCGTGCCTGTGCTGCCAGGCATGGCGGCACTAACAGGCACGGCACGCCGTGCCGCCGTGCCGCATAGTGCCGTGCCAAGGCCGTGCCCGTGCCGTGTCATGTTGGGCGGCCCATTTGGAAAACTATAGGTGGCACGTCACCGTCACAAAGGGACAGCCCACTTGATTGTGGAAGATAGCAAACTACAGCTAAGATGAACTGGACGCTCAGTCCTTCACAGAAGCACGGGAGGTTGAGACCACAGAGTAATATCAGCTCACCTAAGTAGGCAGTAGCTCCGACGTAAATGGCCATCAAAAGCAAAAACTTACCTGCAAGATTGTAATAATAACTGCCACAAAGAAACATTGATACATTCTTCTTATAGTAACCATGTATTCTTCTTGAATAATGAAGGTATCACTATTGTTCCGGACAATGTACAAAAATTATGATCATTCATCTCCAAATAATAATTATATTGATTTCACTAAGCTGTAGTCTGTGATGACCAGTATATAGACCAACCAATTTACATACATGATACAAAAACAATTTGGTACAGTTACACACAGAGAGAGAGAGAGAGAGAGAGAGAGAGAGAGAATGTAATAAGGGAAAAATGAATTATACCTATATGGCACATTGGCCGCGATTATGTACACCGCAGCATCATCCCTTTATTTTGGATATGGTTTTCACTACTAAAGTAATTTTCATGGCTTCATCTCTGTATCGTGGCAATAAAACCTTGGCCTGGAAAGCTTAGCCACCAAGCCTGTTCTCTGCAGCATGCACTTGACCGATCAATCTAATGGCACCTTGCGGTTCCATGGCGATGCATGACAAGTTAGCTGAATCATGCTTCCCGTGTTTTTTACCCAAGCTTTGTACTCAGTTCTGCTCAGATAATAATTGTAATAGTGTGTAGGGTGAAAGAATAAGTCCATATCTTGTGTCAGTGTCTATTGTGCTCCTTATTTTCTGATAAAGGGCTTCTGACAGACGAGTAGCTTTTCATCACTAGCTATGTCAAGATCTAAAATACGGGCATCCCATCTGAGTTGAGTAACAACAGATCTTGCCGCTTCAATAAGAGGGGCAGTGTCACGGATTATGACCCAGCCCTACATCAACATCAAACAAGCAGAAAAAAATTAGACAACACTCGTATAAAATAACCTTATGACTGAAGACTGATGCGTAGAGCTCCACACGTGTGGAAATATGCAGTTTAAGACTAGGCTGATAATTCTGCTGCATTTCCTTCATCATGGGTAATGGCAATTGTGCATTATACTTGTACGGTTGATAAATGTAAGTATAGCATGGAGTGTCTTTCTTTCCCATTGCAAAATCTAATGACAAACCTCTGCACTAGTAGAGTTTACATTACCCATAAACCATGATTACAAAGATAGCTCTACCAAAGTATAAGGCCATACAAGGGAAAAGTTTTGAAGAAACTAAACCAAGTTAATATGTACTAATTATATTAATGACAACACTAATTAGAACAGCACCATATGAACCATTTTACGGTTTGTACCATTTAGAAATTAGAATCACGAATACCAAAACAGTGCAGTGTAATGCATTGTGCTCCACATGCATCCAAGAACCTTTAAATGAATTACAGACATGATTCACTACTGAATAATGGAGTCCAAATCAGTGTCATTAAACAAAACTTCTTTACCTCTGGTCGTAGGATGCGATCAACTTCCAAGAATATGTCAAAAGTAGAACATCTATGCTTGTGGTTCTTCTCAAGTGATAGAAAGCCATCAGCATGCACCATATCATATGTTCTTGGGTAAGTTGGAAATGCATCACACCTAAACACATGTCCAGCCATCCATCATTTAACTAAACGTTGATCCAAAGATCAATATAGTTGTCTATCAAAGTGATACTTTACTTATGCATTAATCTCCATGTCCTCTAATAAATTTATGTGAAATTGAGAATGCTATAATTCCTCTACATTATGTTAAAAAAATTCCTCTATATCAACAACTTTCCTCATGCTGTTGTCATAAAAAAAATCCATATGCCTAAAATTTGCATGTATTAACATTTGTGAGTTATGACTTTCTATGCATTTGAAGTTTAGTTTGGAAAACTTTATCAAAAAAGGTAGTTCAAGAGTTAGCATTACCAGAGCATGCACCTGAAATGAAAAAGGGGGGAAACGAATTGAAATCAAGAGAAGAAAAAGACCATGGACTACTGCTTACCAATCATGTTGAACCCCAATAAAACCACGGTCAAATATTAGTGGTAAATAGTTTGGGGCATTCGTAGGAACAACATTCATCACCCATACAGACTTTCCAGCCTTCAGCAAAGCAGCATTAAATCCACCAAAGTGAGCATTCATATCTAAAACATTCCTTAGCATGTTAAATGGTGGCTGTGGGTCTTCATCACCAGGTCTCTTTGGATGGTCTGAAAATATGAGTGGAGATAGCAAAGACCAGTAGTTTCGCACCATGGAGTCCCAGCTTGAAGTATCATCAGCAAAGACTTCAGGTTGCACACCTGTAAAATTAGAAGGTTCTTAATGCAACAATAACATATTTTTAATTTCATTGATTTGTTTTATTGTTTTTCCAATTGCATTATGTAGTCAAATACTTACCATGTATGTCCAGTTCTGTTGAGTTTTGTCTAGCCTGAGATGGCCAGGTGGAACGTTGTTCAATGGGGATCCAACGCTGGCTTCTTGTGCCTGATATGCAGGGGCTTAGTGTTTGGTAGTATGGTGATTCTGGATCATGGCCACATAGCTCAGGACCAGATTTTCTGTAAAACAACTCTGTAAGTTCACCACTAGTCTAAACATTTATTATTGTAAAGCCTGTAGGTGTTGGTAAGCAGTACAGTACCTTGAATTGTAACACTCCCTTTTATTTGTCTTTTTCCATACAATTGTCTCATCTTGTTGTGACAGCATCTCCCAACAAAGGCCCTCAGCAAAATCACGAATGGCTGTCCATTTCTTTTGGTTTTCTTTGTCACGCAAGGCCCTATGTGTATTCAAATTCGATGTCCATACAAAATATCCATCAGGCCTCAAAAGCCTGTTCACTTCAACCAAGAAAATACCATCTGCAGAATTACAGAGAACACCAATGTTTATATATTTAGTAAGACTATAAGAGATGCTACTTTATAGCCATCCTATAGTACCAAATTACCACAGATGCTTCTTTACAGAAATCAGATATATGTGAAGTTTGCAGTGCCAAGGGTATAAGTCAACCAAAAGTTACCCACAACTGTATATCCTTAAATATTTAACATTTAGCTAGATATTTATACTGATCTTTACATGTGAAGTGCTAGCTTAAGATATTGCTGTAGTCGATGAGAGCCAGAACAAGTGAAAGAAGAATCTTAACACATACCGTTTTTGTACCATTCAATATTGCATTTCGCACAGTGCACCATATCAAAGGAAAGATATGGATATGGAAGCTGCTTCGTTGCAAATGAACCAATCATTGCAGGAATGCCTCTCTCCAATGTAATTTGTACTTGGCTGCCTGATGCTTCATAGTTAGCAATGCACATGGTCAAGAGATCTCTCTCAAAAAGATGTGCCCCAAAGGTACCAAATCCACATTCTATGTCAAGGACTGTCCTAACCTGAAAATGACATAGCAAGAAATAACATCAGCAAGAAGAGTTTCTGTAAACATACCACACATCCGAAGTCTTGCTCTAGCCAATCAGAGCATAAAGTGATCTATATAGTATGTCTAAATGTGTTTTGTAAAAAAAACTATGTTTTAAATAATGGATCATAGTGGAGATCCTAAGGCCTTGTTGCCGGCATACTTTTGCAAAGTACAGTAGTAAGCTCTGATATACACTTTCCAGCACATTGGGCCTGTAGAGTTTCCCAAATCAAATTACGTAGAAGTAGACTGGCACTTTCGAGCCAGCCCACTCAAAATGCAAGATTTCTAAAGTACCACCAAGTGGAAAGACCACGACAGACAAGTGTTGCTGAATAAAAAATCATGATATAAAAGGATCATCTTAAACTGATAAATCAGACAGGGAAACAACTTATGAATGAAAAACTGTTTCCCAAATAAACAGAATATTTTTCCCAAGAATAACTGAACAACGATTATTTGCTTAAAATTGCACCATGATTTTAATGAAAATAATGAAGTAGAAATTTTAACAACTTGAAAAGGTATCAAGCCCAAAGGAAATGCTCAATAGAAATCACGTGGCTTACTATTGGAACCACTATAAAGGACAGGTGTCCTAAATCCTGAAAAAATCGAAGTGGATGGAAAATCTTGGCAGAAGCCAGCAAATTCATAGGGTGTTGACAAGGAGCACTAGCAAGAGTGGGTGACTGCTTTAAGAATAAGATTTTGAACCAAAGAATGACACATCGGTGACAGAAATACCACTGGTTCAGTTCTATACTTCAGCTAGTTCTGGGTACGCCTTCACTGATATGAAAGTCAAATAGGTAATTGCTACTAGTAATAGCATAGGTTAATCTGAACAGATGGCAATAACTCACCCCGGCCTCATTGAAATTGAATTCGTTCCGCAACCCAATCATCTCGGCAATTTGATGGGCATAATCCTCCACACCGTCGGCCATGTGCGCGTCCGACGGGAACGAGATCTGGTCCTCCTCCACCATCATCCTGTTATCAATGAGCAACCACCAAATTCACAACCAGCAGACCAAACCCACGACCTCGAATTTTAGCGACGGAGCAAATTTCGTTGACACACACACAGACCTCTTGAACAGGCTCCCGGACGAGAACTCCTGGCCGCTAATCCTTACGTTGTCCTTCCAGATGAAGCCCTTGCCGCTGGGCCAGCGCACGGGAATCCGGTAGCTCCTCGGCGGCGCGACGAGGCAGGTGACCCTGCCGTCGCGCGTGCACCGGCGTTCGTAGCTGATGACGACGCCGGCGCCCAGATCCGAGACGTCGACGGCGTCCGTGACGTTGTAGTAGCAGGGCACGTAGCTCTCGTACTCGGGCGGGCACACCTCCGCCTCCTTGGCGCGGACGCCGCCGCCCGCGAGCTCGCCGATGTCGAGCAGGTCCGTGACCAGCTGCTCCTGCAGGCGGCGGTACCCGCGGTGCGCGGCCGCGGCGGCCGCGCGCGCCGCGTCGCCGCGCCCCGCGTAGAGCGCCCCCGCCCACGCGACCGAGCCCGCGAGCGCCGCCGCCGCCAGCAGCAGGACCCCGATCTTCACCGCCGCCGCCGCGAGGTGCCGCTTCCGCGCGCCGCCGCCCCGGCCGAAGCCGCCAATGCCGTTCTCGCTGGGCTCCTTGGGGTCGTAGTACGCCTCGTCCGCCGCCGCCAGCTTGCCCCCGATCCCCGACACGCCCCTGTGTAACAGCGGCCGCGACATGCCTGCTGCTGCTGCGGATGGATCTCACGAGCCGCACCAGCGCCGCATGGAGCGCGACACGCGGGCCGCCGCCACGCCACTGGACCGCAGCAGCGAGCAATTCCGCGGTGGCCTGCGCCGCGCTGCCGCCGCCGCTGCTCCACTGAGCGAGCGCTACTGCCTCCTCGCCATTACACGAGTAATGGGGGCGAGAGAGAACAGAGAAGATAGCAGCGGCAGTACAGCACCAGACCAAGCAGCAATCGAGTGAAGGCCCTTGGGCGTTTTTCCCTCCGGAATCCGGATCTCCTCCTCCTTTTACCCACGCGTCACAGGACGGAACGGAACGGGAAGAGAGCAGCCAGACGAACACGGGACGGGACGGACACGACGCTGACACTGGTGGGCTACTAGTACTCGCTAACACACCACTAGTATAAATAGAGTAGGAGATTACGGTGCTCGGATGTGCAAGTGACAGGTGGGCCATGTTCCACTGGGCCCGCGGGCCGGTGGGAGAGACGGTGGTGGTGCTGTTGGGAATGGAACTGAAAAATTAATGCGCGCGGGCCCCGCGGGATTTTGGAGGTGTACCGATTTCGTTTGACGTGTGTTGGGGACTTGGGGTTCGGCCGGTCTCGTGATGCTACAGAATGTCGCATTGCTCGCGTTGTTTTCTCAACGTGCTGGCACCGTGGCGCCCTGACGCTGAATTTTAAACTCTGGCACGTACTCGTAGTAGAGATTAGAGTAACACTGATGATTGACAGACTGATTTGTTAATAATTATGCTGGGACATTAGATCCCAAACCACTGTCGCCGGTCGCCGCCGCCCGCATGGCATGTGCAATCCCGGGGATCGAAGGTAAAAAAAAAAAAGGTCCTTCAGGTTCAGCATGTGTACTAGGGCCACGAGGTTGGCAGCACACATCAAAAGAAGCTATGCACATCGTCGGAGGGAAGTTGCTGAAATCCGTGAAGTTATTGTTCTTGTGTCCTTGCTCTTACTCTAACCGGCTAGATTGTGTTGTGTCATGGCCTCATTGGAGCACCGGGCATGCTATACTCGACAGCAGGCCGCTACTGAACCGCTACTACTTCATACTATAAATGTTGGTAACCTTATGGTTGAACGAAAAATAGTGTCTAGTGTTCAGCGTGTGTAGTATGGCGTTCAGATCTTAGATTCTGCTATCATAAATTCAGAACCCCATCCTTAAGGTCTAGTGTATGACGGACCATGCGGCTGTGCCGATTTTCTTCATGTACCTTGTGTGAGCTGCTGGCTGCCGGTGCGGGTACGGTACACTGCGAAATCATGCCGGCTGACCGTTCCGATCCTAGGGCAAGTTGTAATAAACCAGCAAAAACCCGCTCGCCGCATGCACCCGACGGGAAAAGCGTGTGCGCGTGGCTGGCTGGCTCCCCCGTGTGCCGACGCCGCTTTTGCGGCGGATACTGAGTCCGTGATCATGCGGGATGCCGCGAGCCCGCCACTTCGCTGCGGCTGGAAAGGCGCATCCGGTCGGAGAGCACACAGGTGCGCGGCCGCGGCTCGCGGCGGCAAATCGCGCTCCCACGCAGGGCAGGGCACGGGGCGATGGACTTTGGAATCCAACGGTTGGATACGCCGTACGCGGAAGAATCGATCGCGATTGCATTTTTTGGGCACCTGAACTGCGCGCGCCCATCGCGGTAACACGGGCCGTGCCGACCGCACGACGCAGAGGGCCGCCGCGCCCTTGTCCCACACCGAACCTTCCGGTCGCCGGTGGTGGGCACCCAGGCGAGTCGAAACGGCCGGCCTGCCTACCATGCGCCCCACCCAGCCGTGAATTGAGCCGACCCACACCCACTCCTCTCTGTGAGGCTGCAGCGCCCATTTCCTGGCCCTGGGCTCGCCGCGCACAGCCGCACTACGGCACTAGCTAATCGCTGCCTCACTGCCACTGCCATCCCCGATTGGATTTGGATTTGGTTGGCTGCTTGATTTGACGTCGTGCGGCTATGTAAAAGCGAGCCCGGGCGAGTGGGTCAGTGATGCTTCCATAAAGCTAGGCCACGGTGTTAGTTGTTCCCCCAATTTCTGTTGCCGTCGCCATCTGTATCTGTATAAACTAAGCTCTCAAGTGATTAACCCCCGTCTGACTGTATGAGCACTGTGGCTGTGAGGCAATGAGTGAATGAGCACTGATTACTCGAGAGTGCAGAATTGTGATGAGGAAATATATATGGTCAGCGGACTAATTAAATCGCCAGAGACTGCTGTTAGGTCATCTGTCACTGGCTCGCTGCATGAATTCAAGGCAGGCTAGCACGTTGGTGACGAGGAATGATTTGGATGTGCCAAGCAGACACCACTATCATGCGTGCATGCTGATCGACTTCAAGAGGACTAACGGAGAGATTTTCGTTTCTATAATTATTATACAGAATGCCTCTGGTGCTGCAGGGAGGCTCCTCTCTTTTTCAATGCTTCACTGGAAGGGAAGATCGGGACATGCAACGACGAGGGTTTGTGTGTGCTGTGTAGAGCTGTAGGGCATGGCCAACGCCCAACGCTGGACCATTCATGTCGGTCGCGAGAAATCAGAAATGCCAGCTCTGCATGGTGACCCATGCATATTAGTTCGATCGTTTCGCTGGTAGAGCCAACAGCCATAAATCTTCACACTGCTTCTCTAGCTGGTTACACAGTGCCTGCCACCGATGATGTCCATCTCTCGTCCTCTGCATTTACTGGGTGCTTGTGTTCTACTCCATGACTCCATGCTACTAAGCTTGATGCAATCAATGGAGACTCCTCCCTTTCAATCAAAAACAAAAAAGTAATCAATGGCGCGGAAACGGCGAAACGCCCATTTCCTTCAGGCATACCACACGTACAAAATGCATTGCACATGAAGTAGCGAATGCGCAACAGTACGAGGCCACGGTACTGCCTGTACAACACAGATCTCCACTTCGTTGGATCGACGATCGAGACGCGGTTTGAGATGAGAGCTGTCCGACAGTGGTCACGGATCGGAAAGGTAGCGGAGTGACGACGAGCACCGGACGGGACCCGTTCGGCGAGACAAAATAGAACAGCTAGTAGGATTTTAACACGGTCGTCGATGCCATAAAGCAGGTTGGTAGATGGCCACTCCATATTATCCGTGTGGGATGCGGCCAAGATCGCACCACCAGCCCAATAATTCTGATCCACTAGTGGTTAGTGGTTACTAGTAACTAGTACAGCTTGCAATCTATTGCTGATTTTGGGCCAAACACACGGGGTTAGCAAATCTGGATGAATCTATCAGGCCATTTTTTTTAATGATGACCAGATCATCCAATGTAGAGATAGAGGAATACTATTTTCTCTGGACCATGGACCAAACAACTTTAAATACGGAACACAATCTCTAATCCAAGCACATGCCCTCGGTCTCTCTGCTACAAAAGCATTCACTGGTGACCAGTTGCATTTTCCAAAGACATACAGGTTCACATAGCGAAGATTAGCATGTCCAGGAGACCAATAATCGACATATGAACGGAAGAATTCAGCAACTATTTTATCTTGGGTGAAGTTCAGATCAGAATCAGAACCCTGAAACTCTGGTGCCCGCCATTCAACGTCAAGGTTACATGCCGCTGTGACAAACAGGCCAGCAAGCACATTATGGTTCAAAAACCAAAACGGTCTTCAGTGTCAGTAGTCAAAGAACGGACACCAAATTTCAGGTCATTATCCAATTCCGTGAGGATGAATCCTATAGATACAGTTGAAGATATCACAAAATAAGCAGTACTTGCTCATTGCCAAAAACAAACGACAAGCCATATCAAAGCGGGCAGGGATAATAGTATAGGAATTCAATGACACCATTAAGAAAGATCATACAAAGCTACTGCCAATTAGCACCAGGTGCAATGACTTGTTCTCGTTTGCCCAACAGTTGCAAGTAATCACACACACATTTGCAAGATGCCACCAAGAGCTCACCGTCTTAGTACAACTACTACAGACAGGTTTTGTTTGAATAGAGAGTACAATGAGGTCCAAACAAACTAGGAAAACCTTAAGATTTAATTGCAGCCTTGTGGTCCAACCAACATTGCTGAGGTTTCCACCTTGGGTCAGATGCAAATGTTCAGCTAAAGCAACATGATGTAATGTTAATTGAAGGATATGCTACAGAAGAATATAGATTTACAGATGCTATAGCAGTGGTGTTCAGCACAGCTGTTTTAGCTGTTGCAGCTGCAGCTGTTATTCTCTAAGCCAAACACTGTAAGAGCAGCGGCCTTTTAGCTGAGGCTGCTGTTTACAGCATGCAACAAGTGCAGAGTTTTCATGAACCACACAGAAACTAGATGGCCACACTGAATTTTCCTCAGTTTTAGTCTTATATCCGATTGCTAGGGGACAAATAAACAATCAGAATGCTATCTGGAGTATTTCAAAGTTCATGTCCCAAGTTCAAAGGGCACACTTAGATAGCCAACTAACAGTGTAAATCCTTGAAACTTAACGTTAACAAAATAAATAATATCAAGGCCCTGAAATCGAAGTAGATGGAGCAGAAAGGTGCTCGATAGTATAAGAGCCACATAAGTCATATAATTTGCTCAATAAAAAGAAGGTTTCACATAACTGTTGGGCCAAAAAAATCATAAAATGCTGCTAATTTGATACAAACATGGTGCTGAAATTAATCATGTTACCTGTTGATTTATTTCCGAAAACTTGGAGAAGTGGAAGTGCTTCCTCACAAGCTGTGTACATGTGTCGCTAATACCATGTAATTTCACAAGATGTTGTGTTAGGCCACAGATATTGACTGCATAGGTAGAAGGATGAATGATCCCACTGACCAAACAAAGGACTTGTATGGATAGGGGGGCAGAATCCTTAAAGTTTCGTTCAATTCAAACTTGAACTGAATTGGGGAATCCCTAGAGCAAAATACCTTTCTAAAGAGACCCTATGAAGAATATTCTTTTCATACAGCTGGACCACAGATGAATAATTAAAAAAAAAAATGATGATGTATTTAAAACCTCCTCTAAAAAACAAAGAAAACTAACATGAACCACTAACTAATATGTGTAGACCTTTCACAACCAAAAAAAATAACCTAATATGTGTAGACAATAATGTTACTATGTACCAGTTACAAACAAGAAGCGGTAAGAAATCCCAAATTGTTTGATGTGGCGATACGATCTTTCATGATTCTCATCAGCAGTTAAGAACAATATGGGAGGACTTATGCATTGATGAGAGTCAAGAGATATGAAGCAATTAATCAAACAAATGAATTACAGAGTAACTATGCTGAGTATAAGACTCAGCGCTCAGGCTAAAAACTATTACAGGTGAGGGTAAATCATTCCAACATCCTGACTTAGGTATTATTTCTTAGCGGCAGCCTTTATCCGAGAGATAAGGCTTTCCCCAGCATCACCCAAGCTATCCAATCCCACAAGTTTTGTCCCAAAATCTCGGTACATTGTACTCAACCGTTGTTCATCACCCTCTATTGCAGCCAACACAACTACATGCTTTCTCATTATCAATCCATAGAGGAAAAGTGAACCAGAGCCTAACTTCCTAGAACCAATTCCAACACGCAGCAAAGAAACTGAATCTGGTTCAGAGGTAGATGGGTCATGGAGAACTGAGAACCCCCCAAAAGCAGCATCAGGAGAACGGAATAGATCATCCAAATCAATGCAGCTATCTTTGACAGTGTCTTTGACTTCACCATTAACACCCACTTTTACTTCAACATTAATATCCACTTTCTCAGGAGAGTACACATCTTTTGCTCTCTTTCTAGCTGCTCTTAAGATGTTAGCAGCCTCCCTGTACCCACTAAGAAGGGCTCCATGCATCGTAGCGGGGTACCGCCTATTTGTTGCCTCCCCAGCAAAGAAAACTCTATCATGCACACTCTCAGCTAAAATGTCATAGTCATCACCAGAAGCCCCAATAGCCACATATGAGTATGATCCATAAGTAAACCTATCTGTGCCCCATCGAGTGCATATTGCTTGCAACGGATTTGGAACGTTAATCCCCTTGGGCGAAAAGATTTTCCTAAGTGTTTCCAGTACCTTCTGAACATTTTCCATAGGTGAAGCCTGCTCAAACTGGACTGCAGATTCCCCAGCAACAAGAGCAATGAGCAATGGCCCTCCTGAGACAGAAGAATAGCTATAAAACAGGAAGAACTCACCACGCTGCCCAGAGTCTTCTGTCAAGTGACCAAATGTATCAACCTTGCCATCCCAGAAATCATATGGGAACAACATCACAACCTTATTAAGCAGACCAAAACCCAATCGTTGGATGGCCTCTTTCTTCTGAGCTGGCAGCTCAGGCACAAACTTGATGTCGCCCTTCTTTAGCACACCAAGAGGAACTGTACACAACACCATATCACCACAAAATGCCTGTTTATCAGTGTGAACCATCACGCCATCACGCCCATACTGTATCCTTTTCACGTTCTGCCCATAGAATATCGGGATGCCATCAGCAAATGCACGGACAAACTGGGAATTTCCACCAGGAATAAAGCAGTGGTCTCCGCCCATTTCATATGGATCATCCTGATCCCAGAAGGCCATGGAGAGATCAGCAAGAGGGGCAGCATTCGCATACTCCAGGTTTGCCAGATGCCAGTCCAGAAGCATCCTTTCTTCATGCTCAGCTGCAACACCATGCGCTGCCCGGAACGCCTCAAGTGCCATGCCCAATGACAAATCAACACCATGTGGTACACCATCTGCAATCACCTGCCTCAACTGGCAAACCTTGTCCAGAAGCTGGTTAAAGGCAGCCTCAACACGAGCATCCATGTCAGGATCAACTGGGCGGCCGTCTGGAAGATACAGCGGGCATTTATCCCGCACCTTGTGGAGCGGGAATCCAAGCTGCCGAGCAACGACACCAAGCGGATTACCGTTGATACCGGTGAGAACGCTGCCTCCAAGGTCAGCAGCAGCAACAATGTCGGGATGCTCTGCAGCAGAAGAACGCATTGTCTTGGTAAACACACGGCCACCAGGGCGGAGCCGGCCTTCAATGACGGCCACCTTGAATCCAAGCGCAATCAGGTGCCGTGCGGCAGCCAGACCGGCAAAGCCAGCGCCAACAATAAGGATGGATGGGGTAGGAGAAGACGGAGGCGGCCGTGGTGGCAGCGAGAGGACGGCGGGGGCGAGACCGAAATTAATGTATGCGTGCTCAGACAAGAAAGAATGCGCCGCGGCAACAAGCGGAGCGTGCTCGGCGCGAATGGATGCGAGCGCGGCGTTGGCGGCAACGGGGTTGAGGGGATTCGAACGCCAGAGCGCTACAATGTGATTGCGGACGACAAGGTAGTTGGACTGCTCGGCGCCGCCAATGCGCGGGAGCACGGCGGCCACGATCTCGTCCTCGGAGAGGGTGTCCGCGGGGAAACCCGCAGCGAGAGCGATGAGGGCCTCAGAGTCGAGCTCCCGGGCGAGGCGGAGGGAGGAGGAGGTGGGGGGCCGTCCCCGGCGGCGGGGGACGCCCGTCAGATGCGACGCGGTATGGGAGGAAGAGGAGGAGGAGCCGCGCAGGACGCGGACGCCGGCAGTGGGGATCATACCGGGGAACTGCTTCTTACGGCGGCGGCGCTTCCGCGCGACGGTGGAGTCGTCGACGGCCGCGGTGGCCGACGGCGCGGAGGGAGTTGGGGAGGACGTGGGCGCGTCGTCCTCCATGGGCTCCGCGGCTGCCGCGGAGTCTCCTGCCGCCTCCCCGTCCTCCATGGGATCCGCCGCATCGGAGACATCTGCGGCGGTGGCTTCTTCTTCCTCCATGGCTTCCGCGGCTTCCCGGCCCTCGTCTTGGTCCATTGGGACGGGGGGCGACTGCTCCATGGCTTCAGTGTGAGATGGGGGCGGCAGTTGCGCCTTGCTGCCCTCCTCCATTGGGAGCTCGGCGAGTGGGAGCGGGGAATCGGGTGGAATTCAAGGGTTGGCCTAGGGCCGGCACTATGCGGGCGGAAGCAAACGGGACTCGGGAGTCAAGGGATCCTGCGAAGAGCCAAAGAGGTCAGGAGGCCTTTTCAGAACAATCTGGTAAGCGTATTTGCAGAGGAAGCCTATACCGCATCCCCCTTCAGTTTTTTTTCCCCTTCTGATTTTTTGTTATCTTCTCTTTTTTTTTTTTTTTATCTTCGATCTCTTTGTCCAACAGCTCACGCTCTTCTCCAGGACAATGACAAGAAGGCCTCTACCTCGCCAGATCTATGACGACTGTTGCTCAATTCACCATGGCCGTCGCCAGATCTACCAGATCTGTTCAAGCTCTTCTTTCTTCTTTCGACGCCCACTTTTCTTCTTCTTCCTCGCTGGACAAGGAGGGGGAGAAGAAGGCTCCTACCTCGCCAAATCTGTGACGACCGTTGCCCGATCCGCCATGGTTGTCGGTTGATCCACCAGATCTGCCCGCGCTCTTATTCCTTCTCCCAACACCCACTTTTTTTCTTGTTCCTCACCGACGCTGGTGGAGCGAGCCGGCTCGGCAAGTCAACGGCAGCGGAGAAGAGGGCGGAGCAGCAGCGGAGATGGAGGATGTAACATCCCTAAAAATCACAAACACCAAAAATCAGAACCAACAAAATTTTTTCTAAAACAATCCCATGTTTGGTGTTTGACATGCTAGGAAACCCACCTAGTTGCACAAGTAGTGCCTAGTAGCATGTGTGAGCATTGCATTTAAATTCTAAGTTGTGATTTGGTTCTTATTTGATTTTATGTGATGATAATAAAATCAAATAACTTTTCTAACCGATAAACCCTTGTGTGTGTTGCCAACCATTGGACATGGTACCTTGCTACCCTAGTGACCCCTAGAGACCCACTAAGGGTGTATGCATGTTGGCAACATGTGCATACACATGTAGGAGACGATGGCTTAGTTAGAAAATAGGAATAAGAAATGGAAAAGGGATTGGATGGAGAGGAAAATTGGCAAAGGCCAAACCAGCCCAAGCTCCCAACTCAGCCCGGCCCTTTAGCCAGCTCGCACTCGGCCATGTGGCCCAGCTAGGCCGGCTCGGCCCAGGTTAGCGCGGCCTGCCTCGCCGGCCCAGGCTCAGCGGTCGGCAACTGCTCGGCCTCAACCTTGCCCGACGGGCCGCGAAGGCCAGTGGTCCAGCCAACTCAGCCTGCTCTCCAAAGTGGCCAGCAGGACCGAGCGGCCCGATTGGCCCATCAACAGCTGGTGGAGCGAAGCCGGCTCGGCAAGTCAACGGCAGCGGAGAAGAGGGCGGAGCAGCAGCGGAGATGGAGGATGTAACATCCCTAAAAATCACAAACACCAAAAATCAGAACCAACAAAAATTTTTCTAAAACAATCCCATGTTTGGTGTTTGACATGCTAGGAAACCCACCTAGTTGCACAAGTAGTGCCTAGTAGCATGTGTGAGCATTGCATTTAAATTCTAAGTTGTGATTTGGTTCTTATTTGATTTTATGTGATGATAATAAAATCAAATAACTTTTCTAACCGATAAACCCTTGTGTGTGTTGCCAACCATTGGACATGGTACCTTGCTACCCTAGTGACCCCTAGAGACCCACTAAGGGTGTATGCATGTTGGCAACATGTGCATACACATGTAGGAGACGATGGCTTAGTTAGAAAATAGGAATAAGAAATGGAAAAGGGATTGGATGGAGAGGAAAATTGGCAAAGGCCAAACCAGCCCAAGCTCCCAACTCAGCCCGGCCCTTTAGCCAGCTCGCACTCGGCCATGTGGCCCAGCTAGGCCGGCTCGGCCCAGGTTAGCGCGGCCTGCCTCGCCGGCCCAGGCTCAGCGGTCGGCCTGCTCGGCCTCAACCTTGCCCGACGGGCCGCGAAGGCCAGTGGTCCAGCCAACTCAGCCTGCTCTCCAAAGTGGCCAGCAGGACCGAGCGGCCTGATTGGCCCATCAACAGCCCGCTCCTGCCGCTCCACGCCAGGCCGCATCGCCAAAGCCGCGCTGACGCCTCCCCTGCCCCTCAGCCGCTGACACCTCGACCCCACCCGTCATACCCCTCTTTCCCCAACCGGTAAGCCTGCCCTCTGCTTTTTCTCTGCCGCGCGAAGGACAGAGCCACGGCGCCGCGCCCGCCCGTGATTGGAATCCCAGGCGCCGGCAGCCGTTCCCCGCCGTCCGTCTCGCACCCCTGCCACGCGGACGCCCCGGATGCGTGCCACCACAGCGGTCCGTGCCACCCCGAGCCGCTCCCCAGTTCAAAATGAACCGCCCTCTGGCAATGACGTCGCCGGCGTCACCCTGCCATGGTGACGCCGCCCTGCCCTACTTTTGACCGGCGCCACGACAAATTGGGAGCGCCCGCGCCTGCGCGACCGCCCGCGCTCACCAAAACCCCAGCCTGGACTCTCCACCGCCGCCCGATCGCTCCCTCCTGCTTCATCCGCCGTCCGCGGCCTTGCCCCCTCGCCATGGCCGCCGCCCGCCTATAAAAGGAGGAACCACCGAGCCCCTAGGGTTTCCCTACCATCGCGCCGTCGCCCTGAGGTAACTTCCAGCCCCACACCGAGAGAGAGACAGAGGGACAAGGACGGGAAGGAGAACCGGAGCCGGAGCAGAGCGTCGAGACCGCGAGCCGCCGCCGTTCGAGCTCGCCGGAGGAGAACCCGGCGGCCTTGAACGACTACACCGCCGTCGCAGCTCTGCACGGCACCGCACCAAGCCTCGCTGCACCGCCAACCTACCGCCCCGAGCCGAGGTGAGCTCGCTCGCCGCCGTCCGCCGTTAGTCACACCGCCGCCGTGAGCTCCCCTGCCGGAGGCGCAAGGCGATGCCTTGGCCACCGCAGGCACGGCGCACACCCACCTCGCACCCACACAAGTGTTGGTATTTTTAACGCACACAGATAAATCCGCAAGCGCACGAATACCGTTGTAGCTTTCACCCGGAGGGTTTTAAATATCGTATCCACAGGGAAACGTGTGTGGGTCGCCAAACAACTAGTTTATCTATGGGTATCAATCAAGGTTTAAGATATGATGGGTAAAGAGGATTCCTATGGTAATGATCCTATGCAAGGCAAGGTTATGAAGTAATTGTCCTTCTAATGTTCACTTCGGGACGCCACTAGACGGGAAAGCACCACAAAGGATAACTCTACCGACGTGACTACGGTCCTACTAATTTAAGAACCTACTCAATTCGGTGTGGACGGGCCGTCACCTCCCGTAACTACCACACAACCGAGAAATAGGGCGCAAACACAGTAACCGACCCTAAGCACCACGCTTATGCTAACAATTACTACTCTAATTCGAGCGCTAACAAGAACTAGAGCAATCATAAGAACTGTGAACCAATGAACAAAAGAGTAAAATAAATACTTGAATAAAGATCAATTACCAGAAGTATCCCGGATGCAGGCTTGGAGAAGCCTGAATCCGCCAAAGTACAAGCCCGAGGAGAAGCACCGACATGCCGGCACCACCTCCAACTCTTCCCTCGCTCTCTATCTCTCTATTATGCTAAGACTAGATCCTAATGAGGGCTAATCTTCTCTTGATGGCTAGGTTTAGTGAGGAGATCCATTCAAGGGACCCCTCTCAGCTGATCCCGGCTGGAGCAAATGAAATTAGGGTTTTAGGGATGCCTCCTCCAGGGGCCAGGAGCCCTGCTTATATAGCCCCCTAGGATGCACCGCAGCCCTCGGATCAAACCGACCTAAACGGACGATTATTATTCATCCTCAAAGGCGGTGGAACAGGATCCGCGAGGCCGACGCCGATTGGCCGAGGTGCCCGCGGCCGCCCAAGGGGGAGTCGGCCGACTCTCCACCGAGCCCGTTCGGGCTCCCATTTGGTCCGAGCCTTCTCGAACCTTCCGATTATAGAATTTTCACCGGTTCCCGATTATCTCTATGTAAACCCGACATGTGGGCCTTCCTTGGGTATTTTCACCGACACCCCGCAAACAAACATTCACCAAAACTCGTGGAATTTTGTCAGTATAACCCCTATATCTAGTTGGTGAACATATTTTAGTCCTTTCTCATGTTTTAGTTGACGGTAAAAATTGACACTTAACGACCGTCAACAACAAGCCATAAGCCGGCCGCCTTGAGCCCCCGCGGCTCGGGAAACGCAGGCGCGCGAGCGCACGACCTCCATGGCCGCTGGCCGGAGCGCCCCTCCACCACGGTCGTTTCGCTTAGCGCTAGGACTCAGCGTCGCCACCACCGTCTTCGCCTTCGTGTAGAACGCGCCATGCGCACGTTTAGATGAACCCGGCGCGCCACCAGTCGGGCGGGCACCTTTGCCCCGCCTTGGCCGCCGCGGTCTCAAGGCCGCCGGAGTGCCGCCGCGGCATCTTGCCACTGTGCGAGCTCCGCCGCGCCTTTCGCTCTCGACGCGAACCCTTCGAGTCTCCAGCGATGCCAATCGGAAGAAGGAGGTGAAGATGGGAGAGAAGGTGGAGCCTTGGCCATCTTTCCGCGGCCGCCGTCATCACCGCTCCGCCGCCGCTGAACTCTCATCGACCGCTGGATGTGTCCGCTCCGCCCCACCTAAGCCCGCAACGCGCCCTGCGATGCCGCGCCACTGCAAGAGGCCCTGCCCGGGTCCCTCGCGGTTCTCACCGTAGGGCGTAGTCACCACCGTCGCCATCCGCCGGACCCTGCCCGCGGCGCCGCCATCGGAGCAGTACGTCGCCGGAACGGGACCGCGAGCTCTCGCCGCTGTCGAGTCCCCGTCGCACCCTTCCGACCGCCACTAAGTGAGCCCTGCGGCTCCCTGAAGGTCACAACCGAAGGAAAGGAGCCACCTTGAGCTCGATGTGTTTCCACTCCTGCCTCGACGTAGCTCGCCGCCGACACGGCCATGGCCGCCACGGAGCGAGGCATGTCCCAGCCGTCCCGGCTCCCTAGACCGCCGAGAACGCGCTATCGCCGGCCGCCGTCGTGCACAGAGGCCCTCCGCACCGATCCCTTGCCGCGACGAGTCGCCTGCACGCACGGCACACGACCTCGCCGGCGTGAACGCACTCCAGAGCGCCGCCGTGGCCGACTCGCCGCCTTCACCGTGAACTGCTGCACTAGCACCCCGCGACCCCTTCCGGTGCCCTTGACCGCACCTACACGGACGGGGCGACGCCGCCAAGCAGCATGAGCCCTGCCAGACGATGTGACGAGCCCTGTCGCGCTCGCCACCTCGGCACCGTGACCACGCTGTATTCCTCGTATCGCGCCGCCATTGCGTCGCAGCTGCCCGGCCTCATCGCCCGATGAGAGTGGACCGACGAGCCTGGACTAGCCATGGAACGTACAGCCGCGTAGCTGATGACGGACAAGGTCCCGTTTCACCCTGGCCGATGCCGTCGGAGCTCCGTCGCACAGCCATCGCCATGGTCGCCATGGAGCGAAGCTCGTCCCAACCACGACCGGATTCCTAGCCCGCCAGGACGAGCCACCGCTGTCCTTGCGCTCACATAGCGCCTCCAGAGGGCAGGGAAGCCCTGGCGCGCACCCAGAGCCCCGCTCGCGACCTGCTGCAACCACGCCGTGCGCGCGCCGCCGCTTGCCATGCCGCCCGCTCTGCCGTGCCGCTTGAGCCGGCCGCCGAAGCCCCGAGGCCCTCCTGGACCTTGCGGCCACGGCCAATGAGCCCCTTGGCCTGAACGCAACCCCAATTGAGGGCGAGGAGTCACCCTTGGCCCCAATTGCGACTGCCGCACCACCGCGCGCCGTCGGCATCATGCCGCAGCCGCCGCCGGCCAGGCCAAAGCTCCTCCGCTACCCTTTTTCCCGCCGCGGCGCTAGCTAAAGCGCAAGGGAGACCTTGCGCATCCCGGAGCCGCTCGCGACCCGCTGCTGACACCCCGCCTGCGCCCCGAAGTGGCCCAGCTGGAACCTCGCCGCCGTGCTGCTCTGTTCCGTGGCCGGCCGCTTGGGGGCCGAAGCCACCGTCGACCTGGCGTGCTCCTCCGATGCCCGTGCCATGCTCGCCATGACCCCGTGGATCCCACGAACCCCGTAGACCCCGCGCGGAGCCACCACCGGCGCGCCACGGCACTTCCCGCCACCGGCAGGAGCACCGTCGTGTGCTGAGAAAGGAGAAGGGGAAAGGAGATCGACCAACAGCCGCTCCATGGACCTGATTCACCGTGGACCCAGACAGATGGAGGAAGAGGTGAGCTCGGCTCACCGTAGACCAAGTCAATGGTCCGCTGGACCATTGCCCCGGGTGCACCGTGAGCCGGCGCTGTGTAGACCAAGCCCATTAGCGGCCCAGGCCGCGCACGTGGCAGCCTCAGAAGCCAACACGTGTCGGGCCGGCCCGGCCCAACTCGGCCCGTGTCCAGCCCTAACCTGGCCCGCCAGAACCCAAAGTGGGCCCATCGACGTTGACCATTGACCGATCAAACTTTGACCGTTGACCCGGACCCACCTGTCAGCGACCAGACCAGCCGGACCCCACCTGTCATCCACTGTAACCCACTGGTCCAGTCAGCATGCGCCACGTGTCAGCCTGATTTTCTCTCTCCCTTTTCTTTTTCAAAATATGATTTAAACTTCGAAAAATCATAACTTATTCATACGAGCTCCGAAAAATATGAAACACGCGTCCAAATTTTCCTAAAATCGAGCACTACGTCGTAGGCTTATGTTTGCGTGCATTTGGATTCTTCATTTTTCATTTGGTTCTTTGTAATAATCTATAGGGGTCGCTGTGGGGGGTATAAATCCGGTATACCACCATGGACAGTTCCAGGGCTGCTCGGCAAGACGGCCCAGACCAGACAAGACCCAGCCCATTACCGACCAGGCTGGTGGGCTGGACTTCAAGACGATGTCGTGGTCCGCAACCGACCAGGAGGTGGATCGCGCACAAGGATGCTTGTCCCGCAAGTATACTTGATCGGTTAGGTCAGATAGAGTCCTCCCAGGGCACGACTTGATGTAACCGACCACCTCACGTGTACCCTTGGCTGCTCGGCTATATAAAGCGGCCAAGGACCCCCCTAGAACGTAGGCTATTCTCTGGCATCCTAGACCTAGAGAGCTTAGCGCTTCATTGTAATCCGACACTTGATCATATAGCATAACACGAGAAGCAGGACGTAGGGTATTACGCTTCCGAGCGGCCTGAACCTGGGTAAACCTGGTTGTCCTTGGTTTGTCTTGTTTCTCGGACGTCTAGATCGTAGATCGTAACACGCCCTTGCCGAAACTCACCGCCGTGGGATACCCCGTGGTGGACTGCCGGTTATCCGTAATCGACATGGGGCGCGCCGTGTAGGGGGTGGAGTTTTCGATCTCAAGGCGATCCGATGGTTTCCTTCCTCGCTTCCATGAATCTCGAGGCCGCGCGCCTTCACCTTCGGATCGGTCACCCGGACCACCAAGATGGCGGCGCCCCTCGCCTCCGTGGAAGCATCCGGGCCGGTCTCAGCACCGCCCACTGGGCAGACGGTCCCAGCACCGCCCACCATGCAGATGGTCCCAGCACCATCCGCTCACCTGGTCACAGCGCCAACCGCCTCGCCGCCGGTCGCAGCACCCGCCGCGCAGGATTCCCCCTTGCCCTCGGCAACGGCGGATACAACAGATCTCCGAGCACTCGTAGATCGGCTATCTTGCTACAAAAGAAAGCCGATCGACAACTCAGATCTGATCGAGCTCATTGACCAGCAGGGTCGCGGGTTGGCTGAGATCACGAAGCTAGTTGAGGCCACGCGTTGATCCGCAGGGGGCCAGACTTTTCTGATTTCACACCCGTCCAACCACGTCGGCGAAGTTCTGTCCGTCGCAGCAATACAGATCTCGTCGGTGGCAATCAGCCTGTCGCTCGACCAGCTCCCTTCAGATCGGCTAGAAGGTCCCGTTGGTTAGATCCCAACCAGGACAGCCGCCTGATTCCAACTGAGCAGATCCAGCGCAGAGCGAACGTTCCTCCTCCCCCCAGGTTGAACGAGTTTATCGAAGCACGACAAAACTGCCGAGCACCTGCCCGACAGTACCAAGAAGGCCGTGCTCCGTCGAACAAGTTACCTGCAGCAGATCCACCTGCTCAGCCGCGTGATCCAACCGTTCTGTCCTTTGGACTGAACAACGCGGCGTCGACCTATACAAGGGACATCCAACAGAGTTCGATGCGCTCTTGATCCAGGATGTTATCCCGAGGAGTCCCGTGCACATGATCAGGATGGTGGAGATCCGAGAGTTAGACACGTCTCAGGACGCCAACCCGGACTCACCAACCATCTCCGAGCTGCTCGCAGGATACTCCTCCGACTACGCCGATTACCTCTCCTCGGACGAAGATTACCTCATGGACACGGAACTCAATCCGACCACCGTGGACACGCCGATCACTCCCGACCACCGGACAGAGACACCCAGCAGCGCGCTGGATTTCCCTGAGTATCCGCCTGGTTTCGGACCGACGATTTTAATGGTCAGCAATGATGAGCCCCCGACTCCAAACGAGACGGACGCCCAGCGGCAGGCGAGGAAAGATCGTAACAACGATCGCGCCCGACGACGCATTGCCGAGCAGGGCCGCCCCAACGGAGGCGCCGGACCACGGCACCAACCCTGGCGTCGCAACCTCAACCCCGAGTTCAACGGTGCTGGTGACCCAGTGGTCCACGAGACGCCCATGGCGAACATTGCTGTGGCCATGGAGAAATTGAAGCAGCTTCCCCCCGAGACCCCTGGACTCAACGAGATTCAGGAATTCCTCGCGGCGGCCGAGGACCAAGTGAACGACCTTCGTTCCATGGGCTCCATGGCCAGCTCTTACCGATCCCGCCGTTCTCGGCAGAACCGGAATCAACGTGAGCAGCGAGTCGAGAGTGGAGGGGACAATTCATCCTACAACGGCAGATATGCCTATGAAGACAGAGGGGACTACGACGACCGTGTTGAGCAACCAGGCAAGGCTCCACGACGTGCACGCCCTCAGAACAGTCATCGACGCCCTAATCGCCAACAAGGCAACCAGGGCCGACAAGACGATGAAGTAATCCAACCCGAGCGTCGGGACCTCCGAGAACGGATAGATGAGCGCCTCCGAGCATGCAGAAACATTGGCGGCATCCCACCCTTCTCCGAGGAGCTCAAGGCAGTCATATGGCCTAAAAATTTCCGTACCTCGGAGATCCGGGCGTACGATGGCAAAGCAGATCCATCCCATTGGATCATGCTCTACGAGGTGGCCGTCCGAGCAGCAGGGGGTGATGAGTACGTAATGGCAAACTACCTCCCCGTTGTGCTCAAAAATACAGTCACCACCTGGCTGCTCCGGCTACAACCCGGCTCCATCCACAGCTGGGCGCAGCTCCGCCAAGTCTTCGTCGACCACTTCAAGTCTACTTGTGTCCAACCAGGAACCAAGTACGCCTTAAAGCAGGTCCGCCTTCGCCCAAAGGAGTCCTTACGGTAGTTCATTCGGCGCT
This sequence comes from Themeda triandra, assembly GCA_018135685.1. NCBI lineage: Eukaryota > Viridiplantae > Streptophyta > Magnoliopsida > Poales > Poaceae > Themeda > Themeda triandra. Next base: position 1,527,490 of record JAENPR010000065.1, on the reverse strand, counting down.
TTTCGGACCAGTGGAATCGCGTACCTGAGATCTCCCAGGAGACAACCGTCGAAGCATTCATCGATGGCCTGGTCCAACCACGTGGCCGAGACCTCCAAAAGGCTCTCCTCCTCAGACAGCCAAAAACCATGGAGGAGCTACTCGCCATCGCGCACGATTACGCGCTCCTGGACGACGGCCTAAACCGGGGCGACGATGGCCCGTCGGACCGCAATTATCGTCGGAACAATTCCAACGACGAAAGTGATGCTGACCGACCACTGCGCCGACAAGAGGAGCGCCACAACAACCAGCGTTTCATCCGTGGACCTGGTCCACGCGACACCGAACCTAACTTCAGATGATGTGGCCAGGACAACTACGGTGGCGGCAAGCGCAACCGAAACCGCAACGACAACGCTGTCAACGCGGTTAAGGGGCAAAAGCCAGTCGGGGATGAGGTGCTCAACAAAATCTTTGCCCAGGACTGTCCTCGGCATCCTGGTAAAGGTCACACCATGGGCGAGTGCCGAGTTCTGACGGACGCTCTCATCAAGTCTGCTTCCAAGAGGCCTCGACCCAACCCCAAGGCCAAAAGCAAGCCCGCTGACAAGCCAGAAGAAGAAGACGAGGACGAGACACGAGATGTCAACCCTCGCCATGCGTTCAAGGAACCCGAGCGGAACTTCACCGCCGTGATCTTTGGCGGAAAAGTCGGGCTTGAAACAAGTTGCGACAGAAAGTTGTTGACTCGCGCCATCATCGCGATGCAAGAGCCCGATGTCCTCGTTGCCGATGTCAAGCTATCGGCGTGGTCCGAGCAGCCCATATCTTTCAGCCGCAAAGATATGTGGGCGCGCATCCCAGATGCCGGACGATTTCCACTGGTCCTCGACCCAGTGATAGCCAACATCCACTTCGAGAAGGTGCTAGTCGATGGCGGCAGTGCTCTGAACATCATATTTTACCCAGCCTTCAAAGCACTCGGCATACCACAGGAGCAACTACAGCCGTACGACACACCGTTCTGGGGCATCATGCCCGGAAAGCCTTCTTACCAAGCAGCACTTCCGTACCGAGCACATCACCTTCATCGTGGCTGACTTCGAAGGGACCTACCATGCCATCTTGGGCCGCCCTGGTATTGCCAAGTTCATGGCTGTCCCCCACTATGGCTACTTGGTGTTGAAGATGCCCACCGAGCAGGGAACGCTCTCCCTACGTGGCAACGTCTTCATGGCTCGAGAGTGCGAGACTGCCGCCTATGCCGTGGCAGAATTCCAAGACCTACAACACGCTTTGCAGCACACCAGCTTGGGTGTCGACGACGTTCCGCCCGCAGAGCTCGAGCAACCTGTTGGATTTGGTCGGCGCCCATCCAACAAGGTGAAGAGCGCAAAGACGGTCCGCCTCTCTGACGAGGACCCTTCCAAGGTCACCAAAGTCGGAGCTGAGCTTGACCCCAAATAGGAAGACGCGCTCGTCCAATTCCTTCAGAAAAACATCAGCATATTCGCGTGGAAACCCTCCGATATGCCTGGTGTCCCCAGGGAAAAGGCCGAGCACTACCTCAATGTCAAGACGACGCCAAGCCGCCGAACGACGGAAGATGCGCTGGTTCGCCCGCGACCGCAAGGAGCTCATTAGGATAGAAGTAGCCAAGCTTTTAGCCGGGCTTTATCAAAGAAGTGTACCACCGGACCGGTTAGCCAATCCGGTGCTTGTTCAAAAGAATAATAAAGAGTGGAGGATGTGCGTTGATTATACGAGATCTCAACAAACACCGCCCCAAGCGGCATTCAATCTCCTCGAATCGACGAGGTCGTAGACTCTACCGCCGGCCGCGAGTTGCTCTCATTTCTTGACCGTTACTCCGGTATCACCGATAGCCCTCAAAAAGGAGGACCAAGAAAAAACCGCTTTCATCACCCCCTTCGGTGCTTTTTGTTACACGACCATGGCTTTTAGTCTCAAAAATGCTGGAGCTACGTACCAACGGGCTATCCAGTCCTGCCTAGAAAAAGAGATCGCCGACGATCTTGTAGAGGCCTACGTAGATGACGTGGTGATAAAATCAAGAACGGCGGACGCCCTGATCACAAACCTCGAACGCACATTCAAGAAACTCAATGAGTTCCAATGGAAGCTCAACCCAAACAAGTGCGTTTTTGGAGTACCGTCCAGTATCCTTCTCGGCCACCTGGTCAGCCAGGAAGGCATCAAGCTAAATCCCGAGAAAGTAGCAGACGTCCTGAAATTACGACCACCCCGGTGCGTCAAGGACATACAAAAACTCACTAGGTGCCTAGCCGCTCTGAGCAGATACATCTCTCGGATGGGTGAAAAAGGACTCCCCTTTTTCAAATTGCTCAAAGCCAAAGATAAGTTTGAATGGACCGAGGAGGCCGACCAGGCCTTTAAACAGCTTAAAGCTTACCTCACCTCTCCTTCACTCCTGACAGTCCCTAAGCAGGACGAGGAGTTGCTCCTATACATAGCCGCAACGACCAACGTGGTCAGCACTGTGTTAGTAGTCGAGCGTGAGGAGGAAGGACACGTCTATGGAGTCCAGCGCCCCATATATTACATAAGCGAAGTGCTCAGCGAGTCCAAGCAGCGGTACAACAAAGTACAAAAGCTCTTATACGCACTCCTGATCACCAAACACAAGCTGCTCCATTACTTTCAAGCTTTCAAAATCACGGTTGTTACCGACGTACCACTTGGCGACATCCTTCGCAACCGAGACGCCAGTGGTCGGATCGTGAAATACGCGCTCGAACTGTCCGAGTACACACTCCAGTTTCGCGCCCGACGGACGGTGAAGTCACAGGCCTTGCCTGACTTCATCGTGGAGTGGACGGACATCAGCCTACCCCTGGCCGATTCAAACGCCGAGTACTGGACAATGTACTTTGACGGCTCCCTAAACAAAGATGGTGCTGGGCTGGTGTCTACTTTATCTCTCCTTCCAAGGACACGATAAAGTACATTTTGCGTATCCACTTCAAAGCATCCAACAACGTAGCTGAGTACGAAGCAGCCTTACACGGCCTTCGTATCGCCGTTGAACTTTGCATCAAGCGACTCATGGTCTATGGGGACTCTGCTTTAGTCATTAAGCAGGTCAACAAAGATTGGGATACAGTCCACGAAAAGATGGATGCCTACGTTGCCAAAATTCGTAAACTTGAGAACAAATTTTACGGTGTGGAATTCATCCACGTTCGCCGCGAAAAGAACGTAGGAGCCGACGAGCTGTCCAAGCTGGGCTCATCCCGTGCCAAGTTACCCCCTGGTGTTTTTGTTCAAGACTTAATCAAACCTTCGATCCCTGATCAGGTGGAACATACACCAGAATCCACTTCGGTGGTCAGCTACCTGACCACACTGCTCAGTAACGCCAACGTCGAGGATGACGATGGTCTCCTCAGCCGGCAGGCAGATGATGAGGGTACAGAGTTAGCTGACAAGGCGACGCCTCTCCAAGAAGACTAGAGAGAGCCCTTTATCAAATACCTGAATGACCACCTTGTCTCGGAAGACAAACTCGCTGCCCAACAGCTGGTCCGCAGAGCCAAGGCCTATGCTATGGTCAATGGCGAGTTGATGCGCAAGGCACCCAAGTCCATTATCTTCCAGAAGTGTATCACTCAGGAAGCGGGGATCGAGCTTCTTAAAGCCGTCCACGAAGGTACTTGTGGTAACCATGCAGCGTCCCAGACACTGGTCGGCAAAGCCTACCGGGCAGGTTTCTACTGGCCAACTGCCGTTACTGACGCTGAAGATTACGTACGGCGGTGTGTCAACTGCCAAATGTTTGCCAAGCAGATTCATGTCCCAGCACATGATTTACAAACAATCCCAGCTGCTTGGCCTTTCTCATGCTGGGGACTGGACATGATCGGCCCTTTCAAACCAGCTCCTGGTGGCCACACAAACGTCTTCGTGCTTATTGACAAATTCTCCAAGTTGATTGAATACAAACCAGTCAAGAAAGCCACAGCCGAGAAGGTAGTCCAGTTCCTCGACGAGGTCGTCCACAGATATGGTGTCCCAAACACCATCATCACTGATCTAGGCTCGCAATTCACAAGTGATGCATTCTTCAATTATTGCGACGACAGCCTGATCAAAGTCAAGTATGTTTCCATCGCTCACCCGAGAGCTAACGGACAAGTCGAACGTGCTAACGGAATGATCCTAGACGCACTCAAAAAACGAGTCTTCCAGGTTGACACCAAGCTCAAACCTGGTCGGTGGCTCAAGGAGTTATCTGCAGTGGTCTGGGGACAGCGTACTCAGACCAGCCGCAACACAGGAGTCTCACCATACTTTATGGTGTACGGCTCGGAGGCTGTCATACCAGCCGAGGTCGCTTTCCAATCCCCACGGGTAGCCTACCACGATGAAACCACCTCCGACGAAGCTCGAGAGGTGGACATAATCGCTAAGGAAGAGCGGGTCCTTGAGTCATGTGCTCGGACTGAGAAGTACTTAACCACGGTACGACGCTACTACAACCGCAACGTTCGAGGATGATTGTTCGTGGTCGGCGATCACGTGCTCCATCGTATCCAAAACACGGACGGCCTCCACAACCTATCGCCAAGGTGGAAAGGACCGTACAGAATAAAGGCTGTAACACGCCCAACATCGTACCGGTTGGAGACACTAGATGGAGTCGAAGAGCCAAACTCTTGGCATATAGAGATGCTCATACGCTTTTACCCATAAAGATATGTATCTTGTACTCTTGATTTTTTCCTCTATTAACAAAGTTCCTCTTTTGTTGTCTCTTTTTTGTCCCGTCGCAATTTCTTCTCTGAAATTCCGCACCACCTTGCATACATGCGCCCTGCATAAGTCACATCTAAACTTTGTGTTTCACTCGCCGAGAACGATTCGAAAAGGTCCTGCGTCTCGGTCCTCTGTCGATGTGCTACAGCTCCGCGCTACACGGCACTAGGAGATCCAGCAGGCACCCTCTAATAGGTACTTAGGATCGTACCTAGTGATCCCGGCGTACCGCGCTGTTCACTAGTGCGTCCCTTTGTCACCTTGACAGAGCTAATCGCTTCAAGAGTGAGCGTAAAACTTATTTGTCGACATAATTTTCTAAAAAACATTTTGCATCGAGTTATGCATAATGATCTAATTAACAAACAGCAAAATACTTATCACCCGCTTAAGTATGCCTACATTGTCTGCATCTTAACACGACCTTAAGTTTGATTCGAGCACCCCGTGCTCAGCACCACTTATGTACAAGTTTTAAATAAACAAGTTTAAAACAATGGCCCTACTGACCACCATTCTCCGCTGCGGGGTCCTCGATGAGCGTCATGTCACCGACCAGCTGCTCAGCAACAGGGACGAAGGTGGCCCGGAGCTCCTCGGCGTCAGCATCGCTGAGTTCCGGCGCAATCCCGAGCGCGACGGTGGCCGGATCCGCCGCTGCCACCCTCGAGCGGACCACCGCCAGCACCGTGGACACCGCATATGTGCCCGCCCGCGAGACGAGATCCCGCAGCGCCGGCCACAGCCGTTGACACTAGTATGCGACCACCGTGTCTTTGCCGACCGGGTCCGCTGGGTGCACCTCCTCCGGGAAGACAGCACGGAGAACCGGCTTAATGTGCCTGGTCCTCCGATCAATCTTCTTTTGGAGGTAGGCACAGGTCTCCCACAGGCACTGGAACTGCGCAGTGTGATGATCCTTAACATCTACAGTCGACAACAATGTGGTTAGCATGTGCTGTTAGATCCAGTACATGGCAGGCAACCTATGCAATTGACCTAAGTTGTGCAACTTACCGGTCAGCTCCGCGATTTGTGCAGCATCCGCCTTGGCCTGCTCCTGGGCGGCTTCCAACTGCTTTGCCAGAGCGGTTTTCTCCCGCTCCAAGGCAGCAGCCTTCTCCTCTAGCCCTGATGCAGAGGCAGAAGTTATCACATTTTCATGACAACAGAACCGTGCTCAGCCTGGTTACAAAGGATATGGTTACATACCTTGTCGGCCCTCCTCCAGCACCGCCACCTGTTGCTCCAGCGCCAGCCGAGCAGCCTCCTTCTCGGCGAGCCGGGTCTCATAGACCCGCGCTTGCACCAGCATGTTGGCCTTCTCCTCCCGGAGGGTCCTGCATTCCTCATCAATCGGCGCGAACCGTTGAATGGTCCGCGCACGCTGGGCATTGGTGGTCTGCAGGGTCTATAGACAACAACAGTCAGTATGTGATCGGCACATCCATTTATCACAAACACCAAAACCACCATACCTGGATTCGGGAGGTGAGCGTCTCCAGGGCCTCCCTAATGCCCTCCTCCATCATCTCCTCAGGCACCTCATCATATGAGGTCCACTCCTTCCCCACTGTTGACGGTCGTTAAGTGCCAATTTTTACTGTCAACTAAACATGAGAAAGGACTAAAATATGTTCACCAACTAGATATAGGGGTTATACTAACGGAATTCCACGAGTTTTGGTGAATGTCTGTTTCTCAGGGTGTCACCGAAAATACCCAAGGAAGGCCCACATGTCGGGTTTACATAGAGATAATCGGGAACCGGTGAAAATTCTGTAACTGGAATGTTCGAGAAGGCTCGGACCAAACGGGAGCCCGAACGGGCTCGGGGGTGAGTCGGCCGACTCCCCTTGAGTCGGCCGATCAAGCTACCTCCACCAATCGGTGGAGGCTCGCGATCCCGCCTCCACCGACCTTGAGGAGCAATAATTATCGTCCGTTTAGGTCGGTTTGATCCAAGGGCTGCGGTGCATCCTAGGGGCTATATAAGCGGGGCCCCTAGCCCCGGAGGAGCAATCCCATGAAACCCTAATTCATTATTTCCGAGAGAGGATCGGGTGAGGGGTCCCTTGAATGGATCTCCTCCCTAGAGCCTAGCATTCAAGATAGATAGAGAGAGTATAGGGTGGAGGTAGAGTTGGAGGAAGCCCGGCATGTCGGTGTCTCCTCTCCGGTTGTACCGCGGGATCAAGTCTCCTAACCCGAGGCTTGGTTCTAGGATCATTCCGCAATTCAACTTCGATACTAGTAAGTTCTTGTTATTATTGCTCTTTGGTTTACGAGTTTACTTTATTCGCTTCCGGTTGGGAATAGAGTAATCGTTCGTAGCGTAAGCGTGGTGCTTGGGCTAGGTTCACTCGTAGATGCTCCCTATCTGGCCGGAAACGTGGTAGTATCGAGGGAAGTGACAATCCCTTTGTTACCTTTGTAGCCCACTTCCCGTCAGTAGGTAAGGTAGGTCCAAAAGTGCTAGGTTAAGCATCCTCTCGTGGTGTCTTTTCTTAGGTGCTCCCATAGAGTAGTAGTTGCAAAGCTTGCCATAGGTTGGAAGAAGACCGTGGTAGTAATCCTCTCTATATCGCTCATTACCTTGTCTCGTAGCTCGGGGTTAAGTATAGACTTGGGTTAGTCGGATGCACGTTTTCTCCTAGCGGATAAATAAATAACGATACTGAATATCTCCCTGGTGAAGTGCTCACCGATATCCGTGCGCTTGCGGATTATTTCTCTTTGATTCTTTCGTGTGCGTATCTAGTATCAACAAGCATTTCTGGCGCCGTTGCCGGGGAGAAAGACGGTCTGCCGAGATAACCTAAGTCGCTTAACCATGTATTGTTCTTTTATCTTTTTTCTTGTTTTCTCGTTGCATTTTATTTTTCTATTGTTATAGATAACCCAAATTCCACGCCTATCCACCAATATCTTGCACCCATGAGCACATGCTTAGAGCCTCTAGAATCCATGATTTTCACATCTAGCTATGAGCTACACCAATCTGTGGTTGCAATAGGTCAAAGCCAACCCTTTTCGACTAGAGTCCTATCTTCTAATCAAGAGGGTAATGAACCCAAAGTCCTATCCTCTGATCAAGTAGGTAATGAACTTCTTGCTACACTTAGGGAATCTTTTAATCTTCCTATAAATTTAGGTTTAGACCTAGCCTTACAAGACCATGTTCTTATTCAACATCTATATATGGGTCTTGATAATATCGCCTTTGGAGGAGTTTTCCTTTCTTTACCCTTTAGTGAAGTGAGGTTTGTCCTTCCTATTAATGGACATACTCCTTGCACTAGACTTCATGATAACATCCTAGAGGTAGAGAAGGAATCATCCCCCAAACAAGAAGAGGAAGTTTCCGTAGCCACTTTGCAAACATTCCAATCCCATAATTTGGCTATCCATCCCAAACCTGCGGTACTCCAAAACCTCTAAGGGAAGAAGTAATTCTATCCTTAGAAATTCTTTTTGATGGCGATTTTGGGAGGAGCATAAACTTCCCGCTTCATAAGAGATCTTTTAGTGCATACATTGACAATCTTCTTAAGAAGAGATCTCTTAGAAAGCGTCTCACATCCAATCCCTTTGAAGGACGTTTAGAAAGACTCAAGGATGGCATGTCAAGTGATGCCATAGAAGGAGAGCGAAGCCATCTACAAGCCACTCTTATCTTCTCCCCTTCTATGCCCACATCAGATATAGAATACAAACCCATCCTTGATCCCTATAACTCATTCTATGCCCTTTCTCCTAAACCTCCGGATGATCCTAGAAGTCCATCTAGATATCCCATGCATAGGAATCATCAAGACCATATAGAGGATTGCAAAGAGCAACATCCATGGCTAGAGAGCATTAAAGACATATGTGCTATTGCCATTAAATGGATGGATAAGGCCTTAGATGAGATCATTACGAGAGACAATCCAAGGGAAATTTTGGACATTTATGTCGAGTCACCCTTGGAAGTGGAAGATGATGGAGGCTTCAATGAGCAAAGTAGTTACTTCTTAAACACCCCATCAAGACCTTGCTCATATGAAAAATCTCCCGATTCACTTAGTCTCCCCAACATTACCCCACACGAGATTTTCAACCCCTCATACTCCTTATTCCTATAGATATCGAAAGGGTGGTTGTAGATGCATATGTTTATCATAAATGTTGTAGATCTCGTTGTGTTGAATCTTGAGATAGTACACATAGATTGGTGTTGGAGGGGAACCACTTCACCAATTCACATCTTGAAGGTTTCCCAAGGACAAGCTTAGTGTCCTAAAACAAGCACCGTTGAGACCATGGCATAACTGTTCACCTTTCTACTTGTGTTGTCCTTCTTAAATGAGCATAGAATTATAATTGCAAAAATATTCCTTCGGGTATTCTTGCCACTAACCTTTCCAGGTTCGATACAAAAAGATCGAAGGAATAACAAATGCAAGGTATGTCCAACCAATCATTATGCAACATTGAATTGCATTCATCCAATCTTGATTTCGCCGAATTCAAGCTTGGGGGATATACTTCCATAAATACATCTTTTGCCATGTTGCTACATTATTTTGGTTGTCCCTACCTTTAAGGCATGCTCAATTTTTCTAAACAACAATCATGCTCGCCATCACCGTTTGAGTAAATCTCTATACTTTGCTTTCATACCACCTTTGTTTGCTATAGTATATGTAGGTTTTGAGGTATTTTCATACACCTTTTAAATTAGGCATGGTGCTTAGTTTAAACTGTTTTCCCCGAATTGAGTTAGATAAGGTATCTAGTTTAATTCTTGAACCAAAAGGTGTGCTGATCCTACTTCAAAAGGCTTTTAAATTAAGCGTGGTGCTTAGGTTAAAATGCCTTCCTAAATCAAATTAGACGTGGTGTCTAGGTTGATCTTTGAGCCGATAGTATGCTATAGTAGATGTTGGAATATTTTGTTGGACTAACCCCTGCGACAAAACTTCCAAATCCAAGTTGGGAAAGTCCAGAGATGAACTCACATCGAGATAAAGCAAGGCATATGATGAACTCGAACAACTTCGCACAAAAGACAATAGCTCATTCATCATCCAAGAAAGAATTGAAAGAATCCACGGCATGCCTATTCATGGTGAACACCGCCAAATCACCACTTCGTGATGGAACAAAGAAGGAGACAAGAGTCCTACAAGAAGGATCTACATCAATAGCACTCACCCAAAGGAAGTGGATGAACAAGGTGACAAACTATGAGCAACCTTGAAGACATCATAGCATTGAGCTCAAAACTCGAGTAAGGTCACCAATGAGAAGCTAGGTGCAACTCACCTCATTTTGGCCAATCAAAGGCCTGCTCTTGTTATTCTTGAAGACACCATCTTGCACGTCGGCAGCAAGGACAAGCATGGCATGATAAGCATGCATCCTTGTGTCAACCAATCACCATCAAGGGTTGATTACCGACCAAGCCCAAGAAGACCATGAACAACTACATTTGCAAGATGATGTCCCTAGGTCATTTGAAGATGAAGCCCGCATACAAATATTAATGAAGTCCCTTCCTTGATCATCAAGGCAGATGGCGTATCATTAACCGCAACTCTTCGCCATACTGCTAGAAGACAAAGACCATCAAGGAAGAACTCGAGTCTACATCTCCAATGAACATCAATTCGTCAACCAAGGCTCAACAAAAATCAAGAATGGTTGACAAAAGAAGATCATGCAACTATCTGCATCCTCATATCATGGATTGGACAGTCCAAAGGAGAGATCTTTGCTCAATGGACCTAGAATCAAGATCCCTCTCCGATAGACTTCAGAATAGAGGACGGACAATGTCTAAAGAACATGAAGTTACAACACACTTCGAGGGATGATTCAACACACACACATTTGGCTTCTAGTGATGAGCAACAACAAGCTTGGGAGAGGAAGGCCGCCGACTCCTCTAAATAATGATCCAGCAACACTCTTCCTCTTCTCAAGCCCTCGTCGCTCTAGCACGCTGGTTTGCAATCCCTCCACTCGCAATTACTTCTCCTCTATAAGTTTGATTGTTTTCTATACATGTCATACACATCAAACTTGAGATAAACTAAAATCAATCCTTAAGAGAAGAAGTAATGTTGAGCAAATGTTCTATGCTAATTAAAATTTTCAACCCAACTTTTTTGTAGCATAGAATATGATCTTAGCTCTATGACAAATCTACCCTTGTTATTATATTCCTTCGGGTATGTTTTGTCCACTAATCCTCTACAGAGAAGAAACAATAAATGGAACACTAGGTCGAGGGAGAGGCCCACTAGAAGCATCTACTCTTCATCCCAGGGTGCTCCAGTGATAAAGTTCTGAACCTGCAACATGCACACTAAACAAGATGCTGCCAACATCACAATTAAAGGTTCGCTTCAGACCACTGGACAAGGAAAGAACATAGTGACACTTTCCTCAAGAATTACCAACTCAAGAGGTGCAGTTCTCAAGGTCTCTACCTTTGAGATCAAATGAAGCACCGAAGAATTGAACATGACAAGAAGTCCCTGTTCGAGGACTTAAAACACCGAACCCTTGCCAAGGAGGTAACTTGGTAGTTATCCATATTTCCCACTTCAAAGATTGCATAAGTTTTTCCTTTAGCATATTTACTTTTTGCATAATCAGTTCTTGTTGCATATTTACTTTGCTTTTGCATCCGCATTAGAAAAGAAAATAATTTTGTCTCGCATTCCATCTAGAAAATGCTAAGCCCCATGTGAATAATTTTGTGGTGCGACAGCCCACAAAGATATCCACTGTGGTGGCATAAAAATAAGTTTTCATCTTGGTTGCATTTTTCTGTCTGCATATCATAAATATAAAATTATAAAAATATTAAGATCCTGCTAAAAAGATTTTATGTGTTAAGAAGGTTCTAGACATTCAAGGCTCAAAGGGTTATCACTAATGCTTAATCAGTTCCACAAGCTTTGTTGTCTATTTGAGCTTCACATGAATTTAAAGGATCAAGAAGAGCTAACAGAAAGTGTAAGGACGTCCCCGTCCCTTGTCGGAGTGCTTTGTCTTCAACAACAGCCGCAAAGTGATCTTTGTCTCTACAAACCATTATCCCCGACACTCCGTGAGGAGCAAAGTACGCCTTCACCGCGCCGGCAACACCAATTACTACGTCAACATCCAGCTTGGGGAGAGCACCCCCTTGTATCCAGCTAAGTATCACTAGCTTATCTATCTATCTATCTATCTATTTGTTAAGTTTGCAAAATAAAATAGAGGAGAGTATGTGAAAAGTCTCGCCGCTAAAATGAACCCTACGTAATAAGCTCTTATATGGAAATGATGAATAGTTGCTCTGCCGTAATTCCTTTCAAGTACCTAGTTTTCAACCTTGCACTCTCCCGAGTTTTGGACACAACTGTTTAGATTTGAGATTTACTCTGAACCTGAAACTTGTGGGTAGCGAATGTTTGATCTAAGTCTAGGTAGTTGACGGATATGATATGGGAAAGTTTTGAGCTGCTGTCCATCTTGTTCCTAGAGATGCTAGAGTTCTGGAGAGTTTATCTTTTAAAAATCTTAAAATTTTTGCATGATGAGTTCCTGTATGACGAGAGTTCAAAATTCCTACCACAGCCATACATTCATGCTTGCTAGATTAGGAAAACCCATCTATTTGTATAGATCATATTGTAGGCTTGAGTGTAGTCTTTATAGGCATTGAGTGTGGTTATGCTGTGGACCCATAAGGAACCAGTCATGCAGTTAAAGTCAATACTATGTGCTCTCCATCCATTGATCTATGCTACTTCTGTCCTCAGAAGCATGCACCCATTTTATAAATACTACATTCATTCTGTGCTACTTCTGTCCCTAGAAGTATCACCTACATATAGATCCACATCCACCACATATTATGCTGCTCCTACCTTGGGAGTACGCAATCCCCCACATATTGTGCTGTCTCTACCCTGGAGATACGCGCTTATGCTGCTCCTACCCTGGGAGTACGCATCCATCCATCCATCCATCCATTCATTCATCCATCCACATATATATACGCCACTCATTTCACTTCATCCAGAAAAGGTTCTACTCCTATCCTGGGAGTGAACATCTAGAAATAATCATCGCCATTCCATTTGCCTACATAAAAGCTCCAGTCATTATCATTTCAAGTTATACACTCCCCGTTGCTAAAGTTTCGTTTTCAGAGGATTGATTGCTCTAAAAAAAAAAAGAAAAAAAAAAAAAAAAAAAAAAAAAAAAGAGAGAAAGAAAGAAAGAGTAGCCAAGTCCTTCCTTTCAAGAAGTTTCAAGGTTTCCGAATAAAGGGAGTCATGTTATCCCCAAAGGAGCAAGTGTAGAAGTAGATGTTCACCAAGTGATCACCCTTCATAATCATTTCCTTATCATCATCATCTTATCATCCATTCCATTCCCTCATTCACATGCACATATGACTTTATTATTATTTTAGTTCCTACTGGATCCATGGTTTAACTGTGCAATATATGCAAGTGAGTTTGAGTGTCTCCCCACCTATGAGCTCCATATAAGCCTATTAGAACGTAGGGTGAGAGAGAGAAGGCTCTTTTCACTATGCCTTAGTTCCACAAATACCACATATTCTGAGAGAAGAGAGAAGGCATACACTACTCATGCCTTGGAGAGGATCCGAAATACCACAAATGAGAGACCCGAAAGTTTCATACAAGGAACTCGAGTTTTATTTGAAAATCTTGCAAAAACTCGGAATAATAGTTGATCAAAGAGCGAGAAACATAGCGCTCGACTTGACCGTTCGTCTTTCAACTACTCAAGACCCAAGTGACGGCTACAAGCCCCATGTGAAAGGTAATATGAGTAAGTTTTGAGTCGAATAGTTCATTCTAATCCGGAGGAGAGTTCTTGTTTGAACGCATGTGTACTTTTGAGGCGTGAAAGCATTGTAGCAACTCCCGATCCATCACCGAGTTTATCTTTGCTCGGGACGAGCAAAAGGTAAGCTTGGGGGAGTTGTTGACGGCGTTAAGTGCCAATTTTTACTGTCAACTAAACATGAGAAAGGACTAAAATATGTTCACCAACTAGATATAGGGGTTATACTAACGGAATTCCACGAGTTTTGGTGAATGTCCTGTTTCGCGGGTGTCACCGAAAATACCCAAGGAAGGCCCACATGTCGGGTTTACATAGAGATAATCGGGAACCGTGAAAATTCTGTAATCTGGAATGTTCGAGAAGGCTCGGACCAAACGGGAGCCCGAACGGGCTCAGGGGTGAGTCGGCCGACTCCCCCCTTGAGTCGGCCGACTGGCTACCTCCACCAATCGGTGGAGGCTCGCGGATCCTGCCTCCACCGACCTTGAGGAGCAATAATTATCGTCCGTTTAGGTCGGTTTGATCCAAGGGCTGCGGTGCATCCTAGGGGGCTATATAAGCGGGGCCCTAGCCCCCGGAGGAGCAATCCCATGAAACCCTAATTCATTATTTCCGAGAGGATCGAGTGAGGGGGTCCCTTGAATGGATCTCCTCCCTAGAGCCTAGCATTCAAGATAGATAGAGAGAGTATAGGGTGGAGGTAGAGTTGGAGGAAGCCCGGCATGTCGGTGTCTCCTCTCCGGTTGTACCCGCGGGATCAAGTCTCCTAACCCGAGGCTTGGTTCTAGGATCATTCTCGCAATTCAACTTCGATACTAGTAAGTTCTTGTTATTATTGCTCTTTGGTTTACGAGTTTACTTTATTCGCTTCCGGTTGGGAATAGAGTAATCGTTCAGTAGCGTAAGCGTGGTGCTTGGGCTAGGTTCACTCGTAGATGCTCCCTATCCGGCCGGAAACGTGGTAGTATCGAGGGAAGTGACAATCCCTTTGTTACCTTTGTAGCCCACTTCCCGTCGTAGGTAAGGTAGGTCCAAAAGTGCTAGGTTAAGCATCCTCTCGTGGTGTCTTTTCTTAGGTGCTCCCATAGAGTAGTAGTTGCAAAGCTTGCCATAGGTTGGAAGAAGACTGTGGTAGTAATCCTCTCTATATCGCTCATTACCTTGTCTCGTAGCTCGGGGGTTAAGTATAGACTTGGGTTAGTCGATGCACGTTTTCTCCTAGCGGATAAATAAATAACGATACTCTGGAATATCTCCCGGGTGAAGTGCTCACCGATATCCGTGCGCTTGCGGATTATTTCTCTTTGATTCTTTCGTGTGCGTATCTAGTATCAACACCCACCATCCTCGAAATCATGATACGATTCGGAGGAAAGGAGGTGGCGCGTGCCTGAGGGGGCTCCCTGTGGATCTCTTCCATAGGAGAGGACGGGGGACTGGGCTGAGCAGTCGCCCCGGGTTCCTCTGGGCTGCTGGCTCCGGCGTAGCCTGCGCGGTCGGCCCTGGGGTGGCCTGCGCCGGCTCCGGACTCGGCTCGGCAGGGCGACGGACGGGCTCAGGCGACGGGACCATTTCCTGCCCCGCTGGCTCCTTGGCCCGTGGCGTCTCCACATGTGGCGGAGCACTGGTGGCATCCACCTCGCCCTGCTGGGGCTCTGCGCTCGACGCCGCAGCCGCTGCTGGTGGTGTGGCAGTGGGTGGGGCCAGTACTTGGCCGACTACATATCAAAAAACATCGGCATGATGAAAGTCCCTAGTTTGGTTTTGGCTAATTGATGAAACCTAGGACTAACCTTGTTTATCTAAGTGGTTGATTTAGAGAAAGGTTGTCCATATGATGAGCTTATTGCATATGAAGCATGACACATGTCATGTGATCAAAGATGAAGATCAAGACGATGCTTGGCTCCATGGACCGGTGTTGAAGGTGAAGGGCTAGTCGAGGCTTCGGAGTGAAGGACCATGCGATGGTGAAGCTCGGGCAAGACTAGGCGCCGATGGACCGATGCACGGTGAAGGGCAAGTGAAGTCGAGGTCGATGGATCGAGACGGTCACATGATGGTGTGAAGTGTTCATATCATTTGGAGGAACAAAATGGGCTCAAGGCAAAGGTATAACCGATAGGGCCATTTTGTTTTGCACTCAAGACACCATAGAGGGTGTGAGTGGTTTAGGATCGATAGCCGCACTATTAAGAGGGGAAGTCTTATCGGCTATTCGACGCACGGGTGCCACTAGGTGAATTCATGAAGTGCATTGCATGTAGGGCCTAGTGAGCTAACCTAACCTTTGGGAAATGTTTGTGAAAAGCTAACACACAAGCACATGGAGATGTACACTTGGTTGTGTTGGCATATTTACAAAGGTGGCGTTTGGGCGTGCTGTGGTTTGTAGGGTTGAGTTGGGCTTGGGTCCCTCTCTCCCTCCCGCCAAGCTTGCGAGGCGGGATTCGGCGCTTTCGAGAAAATTGGAAGCATATTTTCTATTGCGCCGGATGCAAAATTTGGTTGAATTCATGCTATCTCTGCTGATCAAGTTGGTATACTTGTTGGATAGCATGTCTGAGAAGTTGGCGTCTCAACGGGCTGAAAGACGGAGTTTTTGCAGTGCCGGACGCGCAGTGCTTTGGCGCAGGACGCGTCCGGCGCGTGTTGAATCGGCTCGGGCTGGTGGCTCTGCGATGCTGAGCGCCGGACGCGCGCCGGACGCACGCGGCGGACGTGGGCCGTTCACTGTGCAGAGTCCGACGCGTTGTAGGCTTCGGCGCGAGGCTGCTGGGCCATCTGAAGGCGGCGGACGCGGGTCGTGCGTCCGGCGGCCACCGGACGCGACCAGAAACTTCTGAGTTTCGGCCGGCCGGTTTCGGACGCGGCGCTGACGCGCATCGGCGAAGCGCGGACGCCGCCGGATGCCGACGTGGCGGCACGCGGTTGGCCGCGGCGCCAACAGTCGTCTGGGGCGCGCGCGCGGGCTGAGGCGCCGGACGCGTCCGGCGGCCTGCAGCGGACGCGTCCGGCGCAGTGAATTTGCGCCCTCAAGGGGGTAACGGCTAGTTTGAAGAGTGTGGGCTATAAATAAGTGGGTGGCCGGGCTTGGCTCTCTCTCTTGGCTCTCTCAACTCATTCATTCATCCTTTGAGCTGAAGAAACACTCTCCCTCTCATCTCTCTTGCTTGATTGTGAATCCAAAGTGAGATTGAGAGATCACCTAGTGCATTGCATTGCTTGAGGGCATCTAGTGGCACTTGTGGGTGGTTTCGTCGGTGGATTTCTTGTTACTCTTGGAGAGTACCGCTCCTAGCCGGCTTGGAGATTGTTGGAGGCGTTGGCAAGAGAAGATGATTGTTCTTGGCCACCTCCGGTTGCTTGTGAGAGGTTTGAGCTCACCTCGTGGGGATCACGAAGAGCATCCTAGTGGATTGTGCGTGTCGTTGAGTACCTCACTTGAGAGTGGTTTCTTGCGGTGCCTTGCGGGGCGAGCCTTGAGGGGCTAGTGGCTTGAGGGTCACACCGAAGAACCATCTAGGTGTTGGTCGACACAACCGGTGACTAGCTTGGCGGTGCCCAAGTGAACACCGGGTGAACAAAAACAATTGTGTTCATCTTTGTTCCCGGTGATTGGTCTCCGATTGTGTGTTGCCTATTGATTGATTGTTCATCTCTTGGTGATTGGCAACCTCGACTCTACGCGTCGGTATAACAAGCTCCTACCCTCTCTCGCATTACATTGATTACTTTCTTGCAAAGTAGAATTGCTTGTGTGGTCGGTCGGGAACCACTTCTTGTGTAGATTAAATCCCGTGGGTAGAATTGCTTGTGTGGTCGGTCGGGAACCACTTCTTGTGTAGACTAAATCCCGTGGGTAGAACTCTTGATTACTAGTGGTAGCTTTTGTGTGCACTAGTGATCACCTACTAGAATTGTTTGGATAGGAGGCTTGCAACACCTAGTAGGCTAAGCATAACTTGCTTTCCGCCGTTTGTGTATCTAACGAAGTTTGCTTAGTGAGTTTGTAGAATTTTTATAGGCTATTCACCCCCCTCTAGCCATCTAGGACCTTACACATGAACACACAGCTGATTCTCAAGCAAGCACTTACAACTGCAAGTACACAGCTACTTACCGGCAAAAGCTGCCTTGAACTTGGCCACGCCGCCGCTTCTTGGGGCCCCGCCCCCAGACCCTGCACTGGGCTTGGGGACTGCCTTGGGCGGGACCTGCCGCCCACCCGGGGACTGCTCGGCGCCCTCCTTGGCATCCGCCCCCGAGGTTGGCGTAGAGGGGGTGGCGGCAGGCTTCGGCTTCGGCGGAGCAGGGGTTGGCCCGACGTTCCGCGGCGACCGCCGCGGCACGGGTTGGGGCGACTTAGAGCCGTCACTCCCATCCCCGGCGCACACCTGGCGCTTGCGCCGGTGCTAGGCTATGGTGATGGTGTCGTCGGAGTCCGACGACACCGGGCTGTCCGGGGCCGGCCTCTTGCTGCCGACCTCGGCACCGGCCTCCATGCCGAGGTTTAATTTACCCCCGGTGCCAAGGTTGGCCGGCTTCTTCTTCTCCTTGGGGGCTGCACCGGCCGGCTGCTTCTTAGCCGCGCGCCGTTGCCCCCTGGTGGTCGCTCCCACCACAATCACGTCATCATCATCATCATCATCATCTTCAAGGCTAAGGTCCACGACCTCGCCCTGGTCGGCAGTCCTCTGCGGACGCCGCTGACCACGAAGGGCATCGCCCTCTGGCCAGTTCTCAACTGGTACAGCTGAAAAATACTGGACGCTTCGTCCCTGCACACAAGATAGTACCAGTGCTCAGCAAAATATCACTGGTCAGACACAACAACACATTGCACAGAAAGTAAACTTTTTGTCGCATTACCTCTGGTGGTGGGTTGCTGAGACGGTAAGGCAACTGCTTGGTGGTCGGCAGAGAAGTATTTGAGTTATACTTCTCAAGTAGGACCGAGAGCAGATGGTTGTTGACACCAGATGTGGCAAACGGGATTACCGCAAGCGGACGGGTAGTCAATGTAGCACTTCACCGGGAGTATTCCAGGTATCGTATTTTCCACAGGGAACGAGAAGTGGACTAACTAGGCCAAGGGATGCCGTCAGGCAATGATCAAAGGGCTCAGGATGGGTTCGAGAGGTAATTCTAGTATTCGGTTCTAACTTAGCTTATCCTAAGGGTACGTGAGCACTAACTCTATCTTTCTGCTGCGGCCGAAGGACGAGACAGGATGCTAAAATAACGCACCTGAAGCGACCCCAAAGTCGGCCTACAATCTAACCTAACAACACGCTCAGGAGAACTCCAAGGTCCCAACGGAAGGCTGTCACACTACACTTGTGGGCGTTCCTGGGTGCAGCCAGACGTTCACACCGGCAGATCTAGTCTAGACACCGCGCCTACACTATCTCTACTACTCTAAACACGGCTAGGGTTTAAAGTACTTCACTCAAGAGCCTGACATACGCCCGCTCAGGAGAGAGCAATGTGCCAGCAGAAAGGGTGTACACTTAAAATAAACTAAGACAGAAAGTAAATACTGAAAGTACTCAGATGAAAGAAAGTAGATAGTAAACTTACTAGAAGACAAGCATCCGCTGAGGCGCTCCTGGAAGAAGACTCCCGACAGGCCGGGACTCCTCCGCTAGAACTCCTCACTCTCTTCCCTCTATTCTCACACTATAGCTTAATAGAAGCTCTTCCTATGATACATGGTGCCTTTTGGACTAAGCTAGAGGGGGGTATTTATAGGGGAGATGGAGTAGGGGTTACTCCAGCGCCACGTCAGCGATCCGCGTGACATCTCCTCTACACCCTTGGATCAAACCGACCTTCTCACCGACTTGAATGGACGATGCTCGGTGTAGGACACGTGGCGATCATGCGGGGAAGGCGGTGGAAGCAAACCGACCTCAAGTGGGGCCCAACCCCGGTCGGCCGACCTATGGTTAGCGACAGGGGGTCCCACCGGCCTTCTAGAAGGTCCAGTGGCGGTGGTTGAAGTGCCAAGGTGTCCCGCCACCAAGGGCGGTCGGCCGACTCGGCCTTGGGCCTCCGGCCCACGTGGCAGCCTCCTCCCCGGTGCAGTCCTGACTTGTCACTTGTCTTGCTTGCTCGTTTGGAGCTTGCTCAAATTTGCTCCATCCACGCTTGTTCAGGCTTGATTAGTACCTGTTTGTACCTGCATCCAAATAGTGACATGTACATGTGGAACCAAGTGAATTGCACCTATATCACTACTTGTTTGCTGGGTGTAGCTCTTAAATGTGACCAATGTTGACGGCTTTCATGAGATGAAAACAGGGTCTAAATGCCGTCAACAAGATCCCCCACACTTAAGTCTTTGCTTGTCCTCAAGCAAAGTTTAGAGAGAGAAAGATACTACAACATTATTGAGATATCAGCAAGTACTAAGTTTACTCAGGCAGAAATCCCTCAAGTGGGTTATGTGGTACTGTCTAACATAAATCCTTCAGTTGTTGAAACAAATGGAATAGTTCTCGAGGCTCAGTTGTCTACTCATTTCATATCCTTAATTAGAGTTTTTATAGATTTTTTTTTTGAAAATAAAGCACATGTGTCATTCCTACTCCTCAACTAATATCTCTAGTCACTCAAGTGGTATATGAATCCTCACCAAGGCACATCATGTATTTGCCTTTAAAAACATCCTATCTCTAATAAGGCTTTATATGGAGCTTGAATAGGTATGTCAAGGAATAGCATACTTGCAGTGCATATGTTGTCTTAGTTAAGAAATTAAGGTCTTGGACCACAGCAGAGACTTATCATGTCCCCAGATCAAGATGTAAAGTGGAGAATGTAATGTATGATGAAAAAGGAATTGGATGAATGATGGATGAGATTGCTCCTTCTTTTGATGCTATCTCTCTTTCTACTCTATTGAGACAAGGCTAGCTCTTTATTATCAATCTTTTTTTTTTTTTGCTCTATCTCAATAGATGCCTAGCCTTTTGGGGTATGTCTCACCTAACAAATGATAATATGAGAGAGTTTTTCTAACTTTTGGAGTATGGAGCAATCTAGGAGATGGTGAAGGTGCATACTTCCAGTGTAGAAGCAGCACAATAATGGTGGTATGGATGATGATGCGCGCTCCCAATGTAGGAGTGGCATAATGCTGGGGGTAAGATGCGTGCTCCCAAGGTAGGAGTAGCATAAACGATGAATGGTGAGATGCGTACTCCCAGGGTAGGAGCAGCATGATAATGGTAGTTAGATGCGTACTCCCAGGATAGGAGTAGCATGACTGCTTACTTCTGGATTAGAAGCAGCGTATTGGGTGATGTGGATCTTGATCTTAGGGCCACGACAAACCTCTAACAAAGGTTCTACAAGTCTTAACCAAACTCAATGCAAGCAAGTAGCTTATGTAGAAGGCTTTTGGAATTTTGATATATATGGCCGTGGTGGGTATTTCAACACTATTGAGGAGTAGTGACACTATGGTTTTATGACATTTTTCAAAGTTAAACCATCTAAGTACTTTAGACGAAAAAGGCATGAAGCATGAGCCGAGAATTATATCACATTTATCAACAACCTAGTCAAAATGATGGTCCTATTAAGAATGTTTGACCCACAAGCATGATCATGTGCAAGAGTAAAGTTTAGCAAAGCTTCTATCTCTAAATATCATAGATCAAGCAGTTTTTAAGTTCTAGATGCAAGTCTTCATTTTATTTATTATTTTATTTATTTATTATTTTAAAAGCTAATAAGTAAACAATTAAGGAAAAACTGAAAAAGAAAGAGAAAGGAGTAGGAGGGACATACCAGACAGCGCAGCGTTCCCTGCGTAGAGGCTGGCTGGTGGGCCAGGGGTCAATAGGTCTGGTCGACCGACCTGGACCTGGGCTCCGTGGCCTGGGTTCCGACTCCCCTCGGTCTCCTAGTTAGCGCAGTGTACTCGGTTTGCCGAATTGGCACAAAGTGTCGGTCGGCCGACCGGTGGATCGGGTCGACCTTCGTCGTGCCAACTTGCAGAACCGTCAGCACCTCGAATCCGTGCCTGTTTCACCATTTTTTCGTGTTTCTGGGGAGTCGGTAGACTCCCCCACACTTGGGCTTTGTTCACTATGAAAATGACACAGCAAAAACGAAGTGAAAAAACACGTACCCTGCTGGTGGCAAAGTGCACCAACAGGGTTAAACAACCTTTTTTTTTCTTTCCAATCTTCCTTTGTATTAAAAATCGAATTCCTAGGCACTATTACATTGTGATGGGAAATTTAAAATTCAAAAAGGAAATCAACTAGGGAAATTTTGAAAAATAAAAGTGCCTAGTCTCTAAAAACTATTTTTATTCTAGGGAGAGGGATCTCTAGTAGATCCTCCCTACCGATTGCCCTTGCAATCCTCTTGACCTTCGCATTATTGCTAATGCGCAAGTCACGGAATGCATCTAGCATGTCCATATGGGTGATCCTAAGCTCCGCCACCGTCTCCATGAGGGTTTCGTTCTTCTCCCTCAGATTCGCTCTTCTCCTCCTCATCCTCAAAGTGCCCAGGTGGGCCTCTGATGGGAGGTGGAGACAAGTGCCTCCGCACGGAGACGCTGGTGGAGTCGTTCGACTCCCTCAGGGCCATGCGATCGTCGGAGTCCAATGGTGGGATGAGGGTCTTCCCCATCCCCGGTCCAGGACCCTTGATCCGGTGGAAGTGCGGCGTGCGGGACGGCTCGAAACTTGAGCTGCCCCCGGTGTTGGCAGAGATGACGATCGGGGCTTCCCTAGCCCCTGCAGGTGGCGTGTTCTTCAACGCCAATTGACCCGTGACGGGTCGCCTTGGCGTGGTGGACCTCGCGGGAGATTTCCCGAGGTCCTCTTCGGAGTCGGGCCGAGCGCGATGATGGTCCCGACCGGGCGGGACGCCGGGGGTGGTCCGGCGACCACGCCTGGGTCGGCCGACCCAAAATGTTGGTCGGCCGACCAGGGGTTTTTCCCCACGAGGCCTCCCGTCGGTGGCACCATGGCCGGCGGCTCGGATCCATCACGTGCACCGCCATGGCATGATCCATGTCGGCGGCGGCGACCGCGGAGGCATGGGTGAGTCCGGGCGAAGGACGATTTGGTGGTTTTTCGTGGGTGGCGCCATGGCAAGGTGGATGATGCTCAAGGGTGGCTCAAATGGGCAATGGAGGTGATGAACTAGGCTAGAGTGTTGTGGGAAGAGGGGAGAGTCCTAGGGGGCTTTTAAAGGCAAGGTGGAGGAGAGGGTTTCGGCGGATTTCGAAAGAATTCGAAAGGGAGCGTCCTGAGAGACGCCTCCCCACCGATCCTACTCCTTCGCCGAATTCGAATTGGCGAAAAGCCCGGTCGGCCGACCAGGGGTTTTGCCCCGTTTGAGTTCGAATTTGAACTACAGGCTCCCCTAGCCGTTCCAAGGATTTCTGCGAATTCAAATCGCAAATTCCTTGGTCGGTCGACCGGACCCTAGTTGGGTCTAGTCGACCAGGCTGAGGTCCTAGTTTGGCTGCACCACCCTGGGTTCGAGTGGGTGCCAAAACACAGGTCGGTCGACCTACACCTGGCTCCTAGGGACTAGCTCCCAAGTGCTCAAGTGTTCCTAGAAATTCCTATTCTACCCCTATTTCTAACCAAGCCAAGTTACATGCGCTTTAAGAATTTGTAAAGTATCAAAGCTAGCATGTTGATGAAATGAACATGTAGATTTTAGTGATTAGTATGTAATACAAAATCTATCATGTCTAATTCTTCTTGTACGGAATCATGTTCATAGAAAAGCTTAAGGCGATGGCCATTTACCTTGAAGATGTTGCCATCGTCGTCCTGCAGCGTCACGGCTCCATGTGTCGCGGCGTTGACCACCAGGTACGGGCCTTCCCATTTGCTCCTTAACTTTCCATGGCCAAAGAGTTTGACCCTGGAGTTGAACATGAGTACCTTGTTCCCCGGATGGAACTCTTTTTGCTTGATTCGCTTATCATGCCATCTTTTAGTTTTCTCTTTGTAAATCCTGGCATTGTGATAAGCTTGCTCTCTCCATTCCTCCAACTCGAGATCTGGATCTTCCGATGTTTGCCACCGAGGGCGTGTCCATATTCCACCTCTTTATGGCCCAATGTGCCCTATGCTCCAACTCGACGGGCGTGTGGCATGTCTTTCCGTATACAAGCTGGTACGGGGTCATACCGATAGGGGTCTTGTATGCGGTCCGGTATGCCCGAGTGCATCGGGAAGTCTACCTTTCCATGCCGATCCCATCTCATTGACGGTCTTCTCGAATGTTCTTGATTTGCTTGTTCGAAGTTTCGCTTGTCCGCTTGTCCGGGGTGATAAGGTGTACCCACATTGTGCCTTATCCCCATTCCTTTCGTACTCTTGTAATCTTCTCGTCAATGAAATGGCTGCCTCCATCACCGATGACTAGCCTTGGGGTGCCGAACCTTGGGAGGATGGTGTCATGAAACATTGCCTTGGCGTGTTTTGAGTCTCGCGACCTACACGGCATTGCTTCGACCCACTTAGATACATAGTCCACTTTGTTGACATTTCTAACGCCACTCAGTGTTAGGTTGTCATCCCCAACATGGCGCCAAAAATGCTGGTACTAAATAATGCAACTGCTACTAGAAATAAATATGGGATCCGCAAGCGCACGAGATAATACCGATGTAGCATTTTAACCAGGAGTAATCCAGGTATCGTTATTTATAATTTTACCACTTTGGGAAGGGAATGCACTTGGATAATGAGTGATGAGCAATGCACATGCGATAATGGAGAGCTTAACCTTGTCCGTATCGTTCATCTCATACGGGGTAAGTGTCACATAAAATATAGGAATGAATGATAAATGACATAAGATAAATGAGAGCATTTAGCCACATAAAATAATAGTAATAAGCCATCTCAACTTAGCACTCTAAGCTTATAACACTAGCATGGACTAGGACGATCTAGGGTATAATCCTATGTTATTCTAACTACAAAGTCAAAGCATACAATGATTAGTGCAAGAACATCTAGCAATCATGGCGGGAAAAGGTTACATCTATGCATAGTGATATTACCGAGAGAAGACTAGAGACATAGCAATGACTTCAATGTAATAGGTTTGTTCGCTAGACCTATACTCGGGAGAAGGGCTACAAAGGACTCAACAGACTGTCACTCCCGCGATCTACCTCACGATCCGGAATATAGGGTGCAATCGCAGATAAATACGGTATAGGCACCATGCCCACACAATATCTATCACTCACCCATTGGCCTAATGAGCAAGCGCTATACGATCCTATGCATAAACATAATTCTAGTCCAACTATGCTAAACATATAATCAAAGTAAACTAAGAACGATATAATTGAGAACATAATCAAATAGAGCAAAGTCAAGTCGATATAATAGAATAGAATAAAGTACTACTCATAGTATCACGAACAATGATGAATATTACAAGAATGTAGAGGGGAATTACCAAGAACTCCGACAGATCCGGACTCCAAGCTAGGCTTGATTCCCTCTAGATCTATTCCTATGTAGCTATGCTACTAAACTATGGAGCTCTAATTGAGATGGTGGCTCTGGCTTCTCTGAATCCTCTCAGATGAATGAAGAGAGAATGAATTAGGGTTTCACCCAGGGGCCAGGGGCTCTGAATATATAGCCCCCTAGGATGAACCACAGCCCTCGGATCAAACCGACCTAAATGGACGATAATTATTCATCCTCAAAGGCGGTGGAGGCAAGATCCGCGAGACTCGACGTGATTGGGCCGAGGTGGGGAGTCGGCCGACTCCCCCTTGGGCGGCCGACCGCCGCCGCCGTGGGGCCCGGCCTTCGGGGGTCGCCTTACGGAGTCTTCTAGATTATACTTTTTCACCCGTTCGGTCTTTATCTCTATGTAATCATGACATGTGGGCCTCCTTTGGTTCTCTTTCGATAACCCCCGCGAAATAGATAATCACCAAAACTCGTGGAATTACATCGTGTAACCCCTATATCTAATAGGTGAACTTATATTAGTCCTTTCTCTTGCTGCGTTGACGGTATAAAATTGATACTTAACGACCGTCAACAAACTCCCCCAAGCTTACCTTTTGCTCGTCCCCGAGCAAAGATAGACTCATGATGGATCGGGAGTTGCTACAATACTTTCACTCCTCACAAGTACACATGCGTTCAAACAAGAACTCTCCTCCGGATTAGAGTGAACTATCCTGACTCAAAACTCACTCATATTACCTTTCACCATGGGGCTTGTAACCGTCACTTGGGTCTTGAGTAGTTGAAAGATAGAACGGTCAAGTCAAGCGCCATGTTTCTCGCTCTTCGATCAACTATTATCCCGGAGTTTTTGCAAAGTTTTGAAATAAAACTCAGAGTTCCTTGTATGAACCTTTCAAGTCTCTCATTTGTGGTATTTCTGGATCCTCTCTAAGGCATGAATAGTGTATGCCTTCTCTCTTCTCTCAAAATATGTGGTATTTGTGGGACTAAGGCATAATGGAAAGTGCCTTCTCTCTCTCACCCTACTTTCTAATAGGCTTATGTGGAGCTCATAGGTGGGGAGACACTCAAACTCACTTGCATATATTGCACAGTTAAGACATGGATCCAATAGGAACTAAAATAATAATAAAGTCATATGTGCA
This sequence comes from Themeda triandra, assembly GCA_018135685.1. Lineage (NCBI taxonomy): Eukaryota > Viridiplantae > Streptophyta > Magnoliopsida > Poales > Poaceae > Themeda > Themeda triandra. The sequence continues at coordinate 1,501,203 of JAENPR010000065.1, read as the reverse complement.
TGTGAATGAGAAAATGGAATGGATGATAAGATGATGATAGGATGATGATGGGATGATGGTGGTAAGGAAATGATTATGAGGGGTACTCAACCGGTGAACATCTACTTCTACACTTGCTCTTTTAGGGATAACATGACTCCCTTTATTTGGAAACCTTAGAACTTCTTGAAAGGAAGGACTTGGCTACTCTTTTCTTTCTTCTTCTTTTCTTTTTTTTTCTTTTTTTCTTTTCTTTTTTTTAGAGCAACCAATCCTCTGAAAACGAACTTTAGCAACGGGGATTCATATAACTTGAAATGATAATAACTAGAGCTTTTATGTAGGCAAATGGAACGGCGATGATTATGTCTAGATGTTCACTCCCGGATAGGAGTGGAACCTTTTCTCGGATGATGTGAAATGAATGGCGTATGTATATGTGGATGGATGGATGGATGGATGGATGCGTACTCCCGTGGTAGGAGCGATAGGTGCGTATCTCCGTGGTAGAGACAAGACAATATGTGGTGGATATGGATCTATATGTGGGTGGTACTTCGAGGAACGTAGTAGCACAAAATGAATATAACATTTATAAAATGGGTGCATGCTTCGAGGACGTAAGTAGCATAGATCAATGGATGGAGAGCACATAGTATTGACTTTAACTGCGTGACTAATTCCTTATGGGTCCACAAAGATAACCACACTCAATGCCTATAAAGTCTACACTCAAACCTACAATATGATCTATATAAATAGATGGGTTTTCCTAATCTAGTAAGCATGAATATATGGCTGTGGTAGGAATTTAAACTCTCATCATAAAGGAACTCATCATGCAGAAATTTAATATTTTCACGAGATAAATTCTCCGAACTCTAGTATCTCTAGGAACAAGATGGACAAGCAGCTCAAAACCTTCCCATATCGTACCCGTCAACCACCTAGACTTAGATCAAGTGTTTGCTACCCACAAGTTTCGGGTTCGAGTAAATCTCAAATCTAAACAAGTTGTGTCCAAAACTCGGGAGAGTGCAAGGTTGAAAACTAGGTACTTGAAAGGAATTACGGCAGAGCAACTATTCATCATCTCCATGCAGAGTTTATTCTAGGGATCACTTTTAAAATAGATTGCAAGAGCTCTCCAAAAGTAGAAAAGATAAATAAGGAAATCTTTCTGGGTTTCTATGGTTATGCATTTTTTTTAGTTATTTTAACAAAGCATACTTTAACAAGGTATAAATAGATACGTTGGAAACACTTAGCTGGGTACACGGGGGATGCTCTCCCCCAAGCTGGATGTTGACATAGTCTCGCGATGTTGCCGACAGTGCACCGAAGACGTTCTAGTCCTCCAGAGTGTCGTAGATAGTTGCTTTGTTGGAGACAATCGTTCAAGTGTCGCGGGCGACTCCGATAGGGGACTGGATGTCCTTCTGCCTGTTATCTCTTCATGATCCTTGATGTTCTGTGAAGCTCAAATAGACAACAAAGCTTGTGGAACTGATTAAGCGTTAGTGATAAAACCTCTAGGCCTTGGTTGTTTAGAACTTTCTTAACTTAGATTTGTTCTAACAGGATCACAAGAAATATTTTTTATCTTTTTATTATTTAAGGAATGCAGACAGGGAAAATAAATATGCTGAGAAATTATTTTTGTGCCACCACAGTGAATGATTATCCACATGGGGCTTAAAGTTTTTTCTGGATGCAAATGCATAGCATCTTTATTTTCTTTTCTAATGCAGAGATAAAAACATAACGATGCAACTAAGATGCAAGTAGGAAAATAAATATGCTAAGGTAAAAATATAATGCTGAAAAGTAATTGCCGATAAATACCAAGTTACCTCTTGGCGCGGCGTTCGGTGGTTTTAAGTCCTCCGAACGACTTGTCATGTTCGCTCATTTTTCAAGGGGCGCATTGGCCGGCGCCTCGATGACGTCGCCTCGTGTGTAGGAATTGATTCTGATTTTGCTTTTACCTTCCACACCTTCTTTGTTGGAGAGGATGACCTTGAGGAGGAAGCTTCTTGGATCACTTGTTTTTCTTCGGTAGCACCTCTTCTTCTTTTACAACATTCTTTTCTTCGGGTACCGGTCTTCATATCTTGACACTTCTCCCTCATAGTCGCCCATCCATCTCGTAGTGATGTTCTTCTTGTTCCGCGACGGGTACGCTGCCTTCTCCTTGCTCGTTCTTCTTGGGCTCCTCGGTGATTATATAATTATTGTTGAAGTAGCGGCGTACCTTCTCGGTGGGAAAGTGGAAATGGATTTCTCCCTGTTCCAATATAGATGATAGCTCGGTGATGTTCGGGAATGGTCTTCCTAGGATGATTGGAGGATCATAGTCATCTCCCATGTCAATGACTAGGAAGTCTGTAGGGACATAATGGTCATCTATCTGGATGAGGACATCCTTCACTTCTCCTTCGACGAAGCGGAATGTCTGATCTGCCATCTGTAGCTGTGCATAGGTAGGCTCCAAAGGCATAGTGCCATATAGATATTCATAGGTTACCTTGGCCATGATGTTGACGCCCGATCCGGTGTCACAGACAGCTTTATTGAAAGAGCTTCTGTTGATGGAGCATTGAATGGTTGGGACACCTGGGTCATCCTTCTTGATCAGACGTGGGGACTTGAATAAGTGGTCATGCTCCTTGTGGACTGCAGTGACCATCCTCACTGTCTCCATCTTCTTGGTCTTATTATCTTTGTTCTTGCTCTTCTTAGCTGGATTCTTCTTCTTCTTCTCATTGTTCTGCTGATGAGGGTGTCTTTGAACTGCGAAAGACTCTATTCTTGAAGAAGAAGGTTTCTCTCTTGCCCTTGATGTTGAAGATGATCTTGGCGGTGTTGGCATACATGATGGCTCCAAAGCGGTGTTCAAGAATGGTCGTCCCGAGAATGATAGGGGACCTTTCATTACTTTGCTATCCACTACCACAAAGTCTGCTGGAACATACGAGTTGCCCACTCGTACACATATATCTTCTAGTACTCCCAAAGGGACACGGAGTGACTGATCTGCAAGCTGCAAGCACATGGTTGTGTATGTTAAGGGGCATCTGAATAGCTTCTCATATATCACTCTTGGCATAATGTTGATGCTTGCACCGAAGTCACAGATTGCTTCATTAAAGTTGGTACTTCCAATGGAGATTGGAATGACTGGTCTCCCTGGATCACCCTTCTTGATTGGCAGAGTTGAGTCAATCCATGACCCCTTCGATGGATCACTCCGACTATCTTCTACATTGAATATATCAACAAGATTTGCGCTTTCGAGCTCTTCGGGTTGTCCCGCCAGTTTTCCTTGACCGGTGGAAGGAGCAAGGTTAACAAGCTGTTGTACCTGCGACTCAAGTATCTTGTTGAAGCTGAGCCGACTCTTGATGGCATTGGAAAATCCATCCATTCTGTTGCTTGAGTGTCTCTAGGACCTTGTCATTTGATGTCGCTTCTTGGACAGATTGTCCATCATCTTGCCTTGATTCAAAGACTAACTCTCTCAAAGGCGGCTAGTTGTAATTATTGTAGGAAGAGTTGTTACCTTGATAGTTGCCGAATAATTGCCCGAGTAGTTAGGCCTCTGCTGCCGATTCCAACCTTGATTCTGCGAGGACGATAGTAATTATTGTTGTTATTGTTATTGAGGTAGTTCACGTCCTCCTTCAGCTCGCGCTTAGCACTGTGTGCCCAGTCTCTCCACACTCTTCACATGTCATGCGAGCATCATGTATATGCATGACTTCCTTCTTCTCTGTGGCTCTCTCATCGAGCCTCTTCATTAGCAGATCCATTTTGGCAGACGGCATGTCTACCTCCTTCAGCTGGTGCATTCCTCCACCTCTCTTGCGGGTCTCGAGTTCTTTCTTCACTCCAACCTTGGTTGGATGCCATCTTCTCCACAAGAGCCGTGGCTTGAGGAATAGTGAGTGATAAGAATGTACCTCCGGCGCGGCATCCATCGTCTCACGTGTGCTTTGTTGCTAAGCCCATGGTAAAATGTCCGCATAAGCAGCCAATTCTCCATGCCATGATGAGGACACTCGAGGATGTAATCTTGAAAGCGCTCCCAAGCTTCTCGGGACAGTCTCATCATGGTGTTGCTTTGAAAGCTTGATATCTTCCCACGAAGAGCATTTGTCTTGCCCATGGGGAAGAACTTCGCCAAGAAATTAGTGGAACATAGTGCCCACGTAGTATTCTTCTCCTTATTGGCGTAGAACCACGCTTCGCTCTCCCCAAGAGTGAGAATGGGAAGAGGCGAAGTAGTATAGCATCTCGGGGACATCCTTGATAGTGAATGTGCTACAAATCTCCGGAAGTGTTGGAGATGAGCACTAGCATCTTCATGGGCCTTCCCACGTAACCGGCTTGCTTGCACCATGTTGATCGGCGCGGAGCTTGAGCTCAAAAGCTCCTTCGATGTTTGCAAAATGGTCCAAGTACGAATGTTATCCGTAGTTGGAGCCGAGAACTCGCGGAGTGACTTGTTCGCCATGGCTTCAAACGCCGGTGTCAAGTCTCGTACGAAAGGTCGACTTTACGCTTCGACAAACTTCCAAGTTGAGTTGATGATGATGATTGATTGGTCTTCTTCAACCTCGCTTCCGGCCTTCCCGAATAAAGCTTCGGATCGTCAATATAATTATCGGAAGAATTGTCTTGATTACCCCGCATAAGATACACAAGTAGACAAAACAAGGGTAATCCCGTAGAGAAGGGTTAGTATGACAAAGACAACTCAATCACATTATCTAGTGCGATCTTTGCTCATTATCCATTGGCTTTCAACCTTCCCCGACAACGGCGCCAAAAATGCTTGTTGACATTTCTAACGCCACTCGGTGTTAGGTTGTCATCCCCAACATGGCGCCAAAAATGCTTTGGTACTAAATAATGCAACGCTACTAGAAATAAATATGGGATCCGCAAGCGCAGATAATACCGATGTAGCATTTTAACCAGGAGTAATCCAGGTATCGTTATTTATAATTTTACCACTTTGGGAAGGGAATGCACTTTGGATAATGAGTGATGAGCAATGCACATGCGATAATGGAGAGCTTAACCTTGTCGTATCGATCATCTCATACGGGGTAAGTGTCACATAAAATATAGGAATGAATGATAAATGACATAAGATAAATGAGAGCATTTAGCCACATAAAATAATAGTAATAAGCCATCTCAACTTAGCACTCTAAGCTTATAACACTAGCATGGACTAGGACAATCTAGGGTATAATCCTATGTTATTCTAACTATAAAGTCAAAGCATACAATGATTAGTGCAAGAACATCTAGCAATCATGGCGAGAAAAGGTTACATCTATGCATAGTGATATTACCGAGAGAAGACTAGAGACATAGCAATGACTTCAATGTAATAGGTTTGTTCCGCTAGACCTATACTCGGGAGAAGGGCTACAAAGGACTCAACAGACCGTCACTCCCGCGATCTACCTCACGATCCGGAATATAGGGTGCAATCGCAGATAAATACGGTATAGGCACCATGCCCACACAATATCTATCACACACCCATTGGCCTAATGAGCAAGCGCTATACGATCCTATGCATAAACATAATTCTAGTCCAACTATGCTAAACATATAATCAAAGTAAACTAAGAACGATATAATTGAGAACATAATCAAATAGAGCAAAGTCAAGTCGATATAATAGAATAGAATAAAGTACTACTCATAGTATCACGAACAATGATGAATATTACAAGAATGTAGAGGGGAATTACCAAGAACTCCGACAGATCCGGACTCCAAGCTAGGCTTGATTCCCTCTAGATCTATTCCTATGTAGCTATGCTACTAAACTATGGAGCTCTAATTGAGATGGTGGCTCGGCTTCTCTCCGAATCCTCTCGGATGAATGAAGAGAGAATGAATTAGGGTTTCACCCGGGGGCCGGGGGCTCAATATATAGCCCCCTAGGATGAACCACGGCCCTCGGATCAAACCGACCTAAATGGACGATAATTATTCATCCTCAAAGGCGGTGGAGGCGGGATCCGTGAGACTCGACGTGATTGGCCGAGGTGGGGAGTCGGCCGACTCCCCCTTGGGCGGCCGACCGGCGGCAGCCGGTGGGGCCCGGCCTTCGGGGGTCGCCTTCTCGGAGTCTTCTAGATTATACTTTTTCACCCGTTCGGTCTTTATCTCTATGTAATCATGACATGTGGGCCTCCTTTGGTTCTCTTTCGATAACCCCCTGCGCAGAAATAGACAATCACCAAAACTCGTGGAATTACATCGGTGTAACCCCTATATCTAATAGGTGAACTTATATTAGTCCTTTCTCTTGCTGCGTTGACGGTATAAAATTGATACTTAACGACCGTCAACATCCACTGCCACCAGGATGTATTCATATCCTTGCGATGGTGGGAATGGACCCATGTAATCTATCCCCCAGACATCAAAGAGCTCCACTTGAAGGTTGTTTGTGAGGGGCATGGCGTCACGGGTATTGATATTCCCGTGTCGTTGCCACCTCTCACACCTTTTGATGAAGTCCTTGGTGTCCCAGTACATGGTAGGCCAATAGAATCCACTTTGCCAGATCTTGGCATGGGTTCTAAATGCACCATAATGGCCTCCATATTCAGCCCCATGGCATTTTCGATAACTGATGCCCTCTTCTTTTGGTACACACCGTCTCGGATCCCATCTTGGCGCACCCTATAGAGGTAAGGGTCGTCCCAAAGATGTGCCTTGCTCTCCTTAATCGGCTTCTTTTTATCTTCCCCCGGAGGTACATAGCCGAGAGACCATGTAGTTGACGATGTTTGCGTACCGGGGCGAGTAGCCGACACCTTGAGAAGTGTGTCGTCCCGAAGAAAATCGTTGATAGGCAAACTTTGTTTGTCTTCAACTGCATCCTAGAAAGGTGGTCTGCGACCGAGTTTTCTACTCCCTTTTTATCTTTTATTTCTAAGTCAAATTCTTGGAGTAGCGGGATCCACCTTATCAATCTTGGTTTAGCGTCTTTCTTAGTAAATAAGTATTTTAGAGCAACGTGATCGGTGTAAACGATCACTTTTGCTCCTACCGATAAGACCTAAACTTGTCTATAGCAAACACTACGGCTAACACTCTTTTCGAGTGGTTGCATAATTAAGCCGAGCTCCGGTTAGTGTTTTGCTAGCATAACGAGATAGCATGATGCTTCTTATCTCTAGTTTGTCCTAAGACAGCTCCTACAACATAATCACTAGCATCACACATTATCTCAAAGGGAAGCGACCAATCGGGGGTTGTATGATTGGCGCGAGACAAGTGCTTTCTTAAGGTAATAAAATGCATCTAAGCACTCATCATTAAAATCAAAGGGTGCGTCTTTAGCTAGCGAGTTTGTTAGAGGCCTAGCGATTTGCGAAAAATCTTGTATAAACCTCCTATAAAAACCAGGCGTGACCAAGGAAACTACGCACTCCTCTAACATTCGTGGGAGGTGGGAGCTGTTCTATGACCTCTATCTTTGCTCTATCTACCTCTATTCCACGCTCGGACACTCTATGTCCTAACACTATCCCTTCCCTAACCATAAAATGGCATTTTTCCCAGTTTAGGATCAAGTGTTTTTCTTCGCATCTTTGTAAGACGCGCTCCAGTTCTCAAGACATCCGTCAAAGGTCTTGCCATAGACGGAGAAGTTGTCCATGAAGACTTCCATGATTTCTTCAATCATGTCTGAGAAAATGGACATCATGCACCTTTGGAAGGAAGCGGGAGCATTGCATAGGCCAAAAGACATGCGCCTATATGCATATGTCCCATAAGGGCATGTAAATGTCGTCTTACTTTGATCGCTAGGATGGATCGGGATTTGATGATAACCCGAGTACCCGTCAAGGAAACAGAAGAAAGAGTGTTTCGCCAACCGTTCCAGCATCTCATCGATGAATGGCAACGGAAAGTGATCTTTCTTTGTAGCCTTGTTGAGTTTTCGGTAATCTATGCACATCCTCCATCCTGTGACGGTTCGTTGTGGGATTAGTTCATTATTGTCATTTTTAACGACCGTCATTCCTCCTTTCTTAGGTACTACTTGTACGGGGCTGACCCACTCACTGTTTGGAACAGGGTAGATTATGCCCGCGTGCAAGAGCTTCAAGACCTCCTTCTTTACTACTTCTCTCATCGCATTATTTAGCCTCCTTTGAGGCTCTCTCGAAGGTGTAGCGTCGGGTTCTATTGGGATACGATGTGTGCAAAGAGCGGGGCTAATCCCCTTAAGGTCTTGGAGGGAGTATCCTAAGACAGAATTATACTTCTCTAGAACGGCAATAAGTCTAGCGGTCTCTTCTTCAGAGAGCTGATTACTAACAATGACTGGTTTGTCTCTATCACCGTTAAGGAAGGCATACCTAAGCCCAGAAGGAAGTGGCTTAAGTTCTATGGAGGGTTTAGGTTGTGGTTCGGATTCATCTAGCTCTAAGGGCTCGTCTAGGTCGGGGTTTGTTTCTGGCTCTTCGATGTAATCCTCAGCCTCTTCTTGTATATCGGGCATTGATGCCTCTATATGGCCGCCACCATTACCTCCTCTATTGGGTCAATTTCGGGGTGTTGTTCGATTTGGTATTAATTGAACCGACAAAGGGAACCGAAAGGTTCGTGTTTTTCCCTAGTTGACCCCTAACGTACCCGCTCGAAAGTCACTCGAAATCGAGGAGCGGATATCCAATTAACAAGTCAATGTCCTCTACATCAAAGATGTAGAAATTTAGGAGGACATTTACTTTGTTAATGGTGACTAGTGCATTTCGTGCAAGACCGCAACTCTTGACTAATTTCCCAGACGGTAGTTTGAGAAATTTGTCGTGGAAGTTAATGGTTCCTCACCGAGGAGTGTTGTTGCTAATGTTTTAGACATTACATTTGCTCCTACGGCTGGGTCGTAAAGAGATTTGATAGAGATCCTACCTATGACACGGGGAATGGTTGTGAAACAGATAGAAGTCGATGACATCGACGACATCTCTGTTTCCTCGGCCCATTCGCTGCTCATGACAGACATTAGCTCTTGGGCGGTTGCCTTAAGGTAACGTGCCTCCAAGCGTGATGAGATGTGCTTATTTGGGCCTCTATCAGGTTTCTTGTGCACGAGTTGGTTCGAGACATTGCCAAAATCGGCAAAAAGGTTTGTCTCGATGTTCAAGGGATATTCCAAGGGGTGAATTACTCCTTCCCTTGGAGGTGTTTGTGGTTCGGCTCGTCGGCTTGGGTTGTGATATTGGGCTTTGTCGAGGTTTCATCCCTAGGGGTTTGGTCTTCCTCGGGGCTTCACTATGATCATCGGTGTAGGGGTATTGTCTAGTATGGTTGCTAGGACTACCTTACCTTCACTAATGGGTAAATGAAGGAATGCTCCCTTCGAGGCTAGATCTAGGAATTGTGCGGAACTTTGCCTAAGGCCGAGATAAAAGTGTTGCATTAACGTTGGCTCGGGTATGGCTAAGTCCGGACCGGAGGACGTTAAGTCCATGATTCGTGTCCATGCCGCACCTAGAGACTCCTTCTCTTCTTGTTGGAAGTTTAGGATATCTCTCGGAAACGGGCTACACGGGAGATGGGGAAATAGGTCGGCAAAATTTGGCTTGTAACTTCTCCCACTCTCCGTCTACACTACCTATGTAACAAGAGTACCAGCGTCTAGCTTTTCCCGTTAAAGAGAACGGAAAAAGCTTCCACTTAAGGGTAACTCGTCTCATCCCCTGGATGTGAATGCACGAGCAGAGTTGCTCGAAATCACGTAAGTGGGTGTATGGGTTTTCATCTCCTTCTCCCGAAAAGGGATTCTCTCGAACCATCGCTATGAGACTCGGGTGAAGTTCATAGCGGGCGGCTAAAATAGCCCGAGAAGAACTAGGCGGCTCCAACTCGGCGCCGTTGGAGCCGCGTAATCAAAAAGGGTTGTTTGATCCATAGGATAGGTAAATAGGATTCTAATCTAACAAGGGTAATTTGACGACTATGGCTCTAGCTAACCAAATACCGTTCCTCGGCAACGGCGCCGAAATGCTTGTTGACACCGAGATGTGGCAAACGGGATTACCGCAAGCGGACGGGTAGTCAATGTAGCACTTCACCGGAGTATTCCGGGTATCGTATTTTCCACGGGAACGAGAAGTGGACTAACTAGGCCAAGGGATGCCGTCGGCAATGATCAAAGGGCTCGGGATGGGTTCGAGAGGTAATTCTAGTATTCGGTTCTAACTTAGCTTATCCTAAGGGTACGTGAGCACTAACTCTATCTTTCTCGCGGCCGAAGGACGAGACAGATGCTAAAATAACGCACCCGAGGCGACCCCCAAAGTAGGCCTACAATCTAAACTAACAACACGCTCGGGAGAACTCCAAGGTCCCAACGGAAGGCCGTCACACTACACTTGTGGGCGTTCCTGGGTGCAGCTAGACGTTCACACCGGCAGATCTTGTCTAGACACCGCGCCTACACTATCTCTACTACTCTAAACACGGCCAGGGTTTAAAGTACTTCACTCAAGAGCGACATATGCCCGCTCGGGAGAGAGCAATGTGCCACAGAAAGGGTGTACACTTAAAATAAACTAAGACAAAACTAAATACGAAAGTACTCGGATGAAAGCAACTAGATAGTAAACTTACTAGAAGACAAGCATCCGCCGAGGCGCTCCCGGGAAGAAGACTCCCGACAGTAGGGACTCCTCCGCTAGAACTCCTCACTCTCTTCCCTCTATTCTCACACTATAGCTTAATAGAAGCTCTTCCTATGATACATGGTGCCTTTTGGACTAAGCTAGAGGGGGTATTTATAGGGGAGATGGAGTAGGGGTTACTCCAAAGACCACGTCGCCGATCCGCGTGACATCTCCTCTACACCCTTGGATCAAACCGACCTTCCCACCGACTTGAATGGACGATGCTCGGTGTAGGACACGTGCGATCATGCGGGAAGGCGGTGGAAGCAAACCGACCTCAAGTGGGGCCCAACCCCCGGTCGGCCGACCTATGGTTGGGCGACAAAGGGTCCCACCGGCCTTCTAGAAGGTCCAGGGTGGCGGTGGTTGAAGTGCCAAGGTGTCCCGCCACCAAGGGCAGGTTGGCCGACTCGGCCTTGGGCCACCGGCCCACGTGGCGGCCTCCCGGTGCGATCCCCGACTTGTCACTTGTCTTGCTTGCTCGTTTGGAGCTTGCTCAAATTTGCTCCATCCACGCTTGTTCGGGCTTGATTAGTACTGTTTGTACCCGCATCCAAATAGTGACATGTACATGTGGAACCAAGTGAATTGCACCTATATCACTACTTGTTTGCTGGGTGTAGCTCTTAAATGTGACCAATATTGACGGCTTTCATGAGATGAAAACAGGGTCTAAATGCCGTCAACAATGGTGGACGTCGTTCTCGTCTGCCTTCTCGTCTGTCTCCCGTGCTGAATCCTTCACCCCACTGTATTACCACAGTGGGTTGATTCTTTCCTTACACGGTTGAACACGACGGACCATCCACATCCCGGCCACCAGTGCCCCGTTCACCTTCTGGTTATCAATCAGCGCTAGAAGCTCCTCCACCTGCGCGTCCCCAACAGGCGGTGCTTCTCCCCACCTGGGATTAGCCTCTGGGATTTGGTGGATGTCGCACGGCACCTTCCTCCCAATGGCGACATCCTGGCTCATATAGAACCAGCTCCTGTTCCATTTCTTGGGGGCGGAGTTGAACTTACTCCCCAGCCAGGACGCGGCCAACCCATCCCGGAGCCGGATGTAACATCCCCCGGCCACTTGGGACCCCCCGGTCTCCACCCCCTGTTGGCGGTCCTTAACTCAGATTTCTACCCGCCAACTATAGGTCATTATGGGGGAATAATTATTTCATTGCACATATATCATTACTACTAACCCAATTCCACATGTACTTGGAAGTTGTAACATTTTGCAGAAATATACATCAAGTGCATGGTATTGTATAAAGAAATGCGCCTTTCGGAAAAGCGTCAAGCCAAAGAGGGAGAGCAAATGTCAAATCTAGACCAAACTAGGCCAAACCCTCTTACCAGAGTGCCGGAGATCCAACCATGGGTACAAGTGTCCAAGATGAACCCATGAGAAGAAGGGCCAAAGTCTAGACCAATTCTATCTTGGGCTGCGGGACCATGTCTCAAGCAATTTGGACGCCACGGATTCATACGAACTCCGATTTGGGCAAATGACCAGCCGATTCGAAGCCAGCTGAAAGGCCCACACACTGGTGGCGAAAGCAGAGGCCCAGCGGGCCCCAACTGGGCGCGAGCGCGCTCGAGGCACGAGCGCGCCTGTCCTGGCGCCAAATGGGCCCAGCTTTGGTCGGTCGGTCCATGACGATGATCCAAGGCCAAATCTGCTGGTGCTTCCAACATGGAAGGTGTGAAACCGCCTCTTTGAGGTCGGTTTGGTCCCTTCCATGTAGGGATGGCTCTTTTCCAAAGAGCCCCCTCCACCTCACCTATAAAAGGAGGGCCATTCCCCCTCCTAGAAACACACACCACAACAAGAGCCTCTCTCTCTTCCTCCACTTGTATCTTTTCTTTAGTAGTTTTAGTTATGTAGTTGGAGTAAGGCAAGCCTCGTTGGAGAGCTTGAACCTCTAGGGGGAATCTCGGTATGAATAATATCAAGGTTTCACTTATGTTCTTGTTCTTATGTTCTTGTTCTTAGTTGTTCTTATATGTTCTTATTCTAGATGATCTTGTTCTTGTTCTTAGTTCTATTAGTATAGTTGTGTCATAGAACTAGAGCATAGTTCTTATGATATGATCTTGGCATATGAACTAGAATATAGTTTTCATGTCTTGACCTTATCATATAGAACCTAATGTCTAACACTAGTGCATGCATGTTTAGACTTAGGGCTAGGTTGTGATGTTGAGGTCTATCTTAGTGTAGTCTTGGTCAATGTTGGCTTGCGGGTTCGTCGTTCGTCCCCGTGGCGGAAGCTCTAGTAAGAGGACCCCTGATAGAGACGGGAGCTCCTGATCACCGCTAGAGTTGTAGCAACTGGCATAGACGTGGTGTCTAGGCTAGGACCTACCTTCGTTTGCCTCGTAGTCCACGGTTGAGGTGGTAGGCGGTAGGTGGTGACAGCCCTGTCCGTCCCTTGTAATCCCCCACGTCCGGCTACGGCGTAGAGCTACAGCCGGCATCACTTGGGCGGACCGGTGCGATCCGGTGCCCAAAGTAAGTTAATAGTGGCCGGGCTATCTTAACTTAGAACCTCACTAACAAGCATGTGTTTGTGTGATTGTCCGTTGTCCCGACTCGCTTGTTTAGGAATGCCTGCTCCAGTCTAGGTTTCTTTGTTCTTTCTTTTACTTTATCCTTGAGTTGGCTCGAGTGTGTGTGTCGCTTATCCTTATACAAAACCTTTGTTACCTTTGTTATGAGCATTGGTCTATTATGCAATCTTGTTATTTTGTCCATGTCCATATTGGAGTCTTTTATACCATGCCTTCCTTTGGGAAATATAAATAACGATACCCTGAATACTTCCGGGTGAAATGCTACAACGGTATTTCCGTGCGCTTGTGGACTTGTTCTGTAATCATTGCAGAGTACCAACCGGCGTTTCTTGGCGCTGTTGCTAATTCTAGTGATGACGTTAAGAAACGCCAACAAGCATTTCTGGCGCCGTTGCCGGGGAAGGCGTTGGTTAAAAGAATTTATTAGGGCATGTTCATGATAGCTTGCTTGTGTTGTAGCCATTGCTCAAAACAGAAAAAAAAAATTATTTTTCTATATCGAAAAAAGATTTATAAAACTATTTTCAAAAAAAATATATAGTATTTATTAAAATCTTGGTTTGTTTTTAAAATTTTGCATGAAGCATGTTTCGGTTTGAAGTATGATTGTTGCAACATCATATCTTCATGGGCTCTTTAAATTAAGCATGGAGCTTAGGTTAAATTGCCTACTTTGATTGAATGACATGTTTGATCACTTGTTTGAAACTACGCATGTGATCTTTGAATAATTATACCAAGCCACAAAAAAAAATCTCCTTTTTGGGACAAGTTGATTAGCCATGTCGATGGAAGCCAATCATAGCTTCGGCTATAAACCTCGTCCTAGTTTTTGGCGATCAAGCTTATGACCATAAAGCAAGCACTGCCGGGGAGGTACCCGGATTATAAAAAAAACAATTCTTTTCCCTTACCAATAAGGCAAGGATATGTTTTCAAGTTACCATGCACCTTCGGGTATTCTTGGTCACTAACCATTTCGTGGAGATTAAGAAGAACAAGGGACATATGGTACGTGAAGACACAGAGTCACATCATATAAACACTTTGATGCCTTTGAAAAAAAAAAAGAAGAAATAGAGATGTTGGCTCTACCTTGCTTGAAAAAAAAAAAGAGACAAAAAAAAAAGGAGAGTACTGAAAAAAAAAAAAAAAATTATATTATGATGCAAAAAAAAGAGAAAAAAATATATTGGAGGAGAGGGAAGGAGCAGGGGGCTCGACGCACCAAGTGTTGCCCGACTTCACCCAACATCGCTTCAACAAGGAGCCACCTCCAAGCCTTTGCTACAACTATCAAGACCCATGGCCCAAACACATTGAGCTATGAATGGGCTGGTCTTGAGGTTCACCAGGGGAAAAGCCATCATACAAACCGCAAAGCAACAACTTCAACAATCCATACATGTTGCCGAAGAACAACACTCGGTATGCAAAGCAAGCCGTGGACGATCAATTCGCTCGGTTTGTTGAGATGGTCAAGAAAGACATGTGAGCGTTCCGCTCATGGACGTCTTGCATGTACCTTCTCACACCAAGTACATAAAGGACATCATCAACAACAAGCGCCCATTGTCGTCCATGGCTATGGTCAAACTGACGAAGGAGTATAGTGCGGCGATTCTGAATCACTTACCAGAGAAGAAGAAGGATCCCGAATGCTCCACTATCACTTGCTCCATCGGCGGACAACAGTTTGACCACGCACTCTGTGATCCTGGTGCCAGCGTCAGTGTCATGCCAAAGATAGTTTTTGACAAGCTGAGCTATACACGGCTGTCACCAAACAACGATCACACTCCAATTTGCTGACTCCTCCTTACGCTACCCAGTGGGAATAGCATAAGATATACCTGTGAAGATACGAGGATACTTCGTCCTGGTGAACTTCGTCGTACTCAACATAGAGGCCACCAAAGAAACATCGCTTATCTTGGGACGATCGTTCCCCAGTACCGCTGGGGCACAACTTGATGTTGGAGCTAAAAAAAATCCGGTTCAACATCAATGGAAATGAGGAGAAGTTCCAGTTCCGGTCAAGGAGGACGGAGGAGTGCAACATGATTCGCATCAAGTATGAGCCAGCCACACGAGAGGTCACGGAAGTTGAAATCTGACCTCATGGTGCGAACATGATTCCCAAGATCATTTGGGAACGAAGAGCGGGAGCAAAAGCCGAGAAAAAAAAGAGCAAAAGCAAAAAGCTCCTAAAGAAAAGAAAGATCCAATTCGGCACAAAAGAAAGAAAAGAAAGCTCCCGTAGAAAAGATATCGAGACAAAAGTTGCTCATGCACAACCAAAAGAAAACAAGAAAGAGGGCAAGCTCTGACCCAAGACAAGGTGGAACCCGAGAAGAAAACCGGTTCCCAGGGTGATAAAGGCGGACAAAGTTTCCACACCTCCGAAAGAGGTCGAACAACCACCTTCTACACCATGCGCCACCACACCCCCGAAGAAGAAGATGGTGCGGAGGCCCAAGCAAGCGCACCCGTCTACTTCTCCTAAGACGGATGTACCAATATCAAGCGCAACCTGAACAGGAGAGAAGTCCCGCTTCACAGACTATAAATGGTGAGCCCTGACCGACAGGCCAATCGGTAAGTTATCTTTTTACATTTTCTTCTAAAAAAAAACCTTTGCTTATCTTGTTCTCCTTGCAATGTCTTCACCTTTGTTGGATGAATCTTATATATCTTTTCATGCCTTCAATTTCTATGTTGTATAGTTTTGGTTTGGAAGTATTGGTTATGCATCTTTTGAATTAAGCATGGTGCTTAGTTTGATTAAATGTACAATCATGCTTCCATAGGCTCTTTAATTTAAGCTTTATGCTTACATTAAGGTGCCTACCTAGATCATATTAGACATGGTGTCTAGTTTGATCTTTGAACCAAAGTCAAAGTATAGATTTTTGGTGAATCATATGGACTAACCCCCGCAGGGATTTATCAATTTCATGGGGTAGTCTTGGAGATGACAACGAGATGATCTTTTGTTTGGTGAACCAAAAAAAAAAGTCATAACATAATAATAATAATAATAATAATAATAATAATAATAAAATAAACCTTTCAACCCCAAGTGTCTTGTCCTGTTATCTCAATGTCACCACAAGACAAGCTTGGGGAGGGGGTCTTCCTAGCAAGCTCAAAGGAGGCCATGAACCGAGAATCGCCATAGCATGCACCACTAGCGGCATTCCGTGCTAATGGTAAGTAAAGAGCTAGCTTGGGGAGGACCCCCACATGAGGTACCTGCATTGCATATTTAAATTCCCGCAATCTTATTTTCTTTCTAGCATGTTTAAATTCAAGTTTCTTATCTTGCATTGAAAAAAAAAATTAATTCCACTCTATATATGTGCCATGAAATGTTTAGTTCCACCCATGTTGAAATGATTGGTTGCTCTGATTTATGTCTCGTTTGTACTTGTCTAAAAAAAGAGTTTTCTCTAATATTTGGGTTTATCGGCTTTATATTATCATGCTCTAGAAACTTGAGTTAGTGGGTTGCATACAATTACTCTCATCTAGGTTATTGCACGATATGATATAGTGACTTAGACCACAAAGAATGAAACGTCCCTTTGAAAAAACCTAACGTCCGGAGTCTTTGTTTCAAAAATTTTCAAAAGCAATAGTTCCTCGGTGATCGCGAAATACCCACCGAGCCATATGATTTATCTCGTAGAATAAGAACCTTCATACGCCGCTTGTTCGTACATTGAGTTCGGTCGGATTGTTACCGACGTGAGATTATGACTCTACACCCATGATTGAGATTCACTTGCACCCACCAAATAAAAGCCAACTCTTACACTGAGAGTTGCGCACAACATGCACCCTTCACCATCCGCCAAATAAAAATGCCGACCCTTACCCTGAGGATCGCGCACCCCTCTCATGTAGTTTGCAAAAATTCTCCATGCATTGATTCATCATGACATCTCTCTCCACCTCATCCTATCCATCAATAAAGTTTTGGGCTATGTTCTTAGTCAGAAAAAAAAAGAAGAAGAAAAAAAAAAAGAGTGAGAGAAAAGAAAGAGAGGAAAAAGAAAAAAAAGAAAAGAAGAAGAGAGATTTTTTTTTATAGTTAGAAGGTTTATCACTCTTATAGGCAAACGGGAAAAGTCTTAGATCCCCGTTCAAACAAAAAAGGAAAAAAAATGAGAGAATAAATTTAGTTGTTCTTTGATAGCCCATCATCTCATTCATCAATAAAAGAAAGTATGTCATGATGCATGGAGACCCAAAAATACCACAAAAATTAGGAATCATCTTTCATTCCATCCACACACTTGCACATCTCAATCAAGGTGTATAGCTTAATCTCCGTAAGGTTTAGTCCTTGACCTTACAACATATGTGATACAAGTATGCCCACTTACATACTGTCGGGTACCTAGATTAGGGGGTCCTAAATCAGGTACATTGGAGGGAAATAACCCAACCCATTTCACCTCTAAATCTCCCAAGAATTAACCAGAGAAACCACAATCCTTCTTACACTGGGCCGGCCCACTACCAGGCCCGCAAGGCCTCAGAAACCTTCTGGCTCGAGCAGCGGCCGCTCACCCGCTCGAGAAAAGAAGTACGGAGACCGCTCGAGCGTGCGACTGCTCGAGACGGTGACGGAAACCGCTCGAGCGTGCGACTGCTCGAGACGGTGACGTAAACCGCTCAAGCGAGCGACCGCTCGAGCGGGACGGATAACGCTCGAGCGAGCAGCCGCTCGAGTCCGCCCACAATCATTGCCTATCCAAGGCACGCACATGGCTACAGTATGCGTAATAGTGGGAAGTATGCCTGCTCCGCCTAACCCCATGGCTACAGTGTGCGACATAGTGAGAAGAACGCCGGTCGCTTCTCCTATTCCGCTGCCCGTACCCGGGATTCGGGCGTGCCAGGCAACACTATTACACCACGCCGAGTACTGTGACGCGTACGGCACTCTCTCCGAAACGCCATAGTCAACTCTCCGTACCACCAACTACGTCGTCCCGTCCCGTCGCTCGAACCATTGCCCCCTCGAGGCAGCCCCCAACAGCTCGAGGAGTGGTGATGGACGCGACTTGAGCATGGGGCGCCCAGTGCCCTGTCTTTCCTACCTCGACGCCCATACCGCGGGGTTCCGGACATACGTGCTCGGCTATACCAAGCACCATACCTCGACTACGTCGGCCCACGCCCGAGAAGGACGGACGAGGCCATCACTAACCATACCGCTACAGGCTCGAGCCCGACCAGAGGAAGCGTCTACAGTCTCGACGACTTGACATAGTGCATGTGCCTCGACGTCACCCCCACGACAGCCCTATCTACTCTGTACGCCTGAGCCTCCTCTTGGCCTATAAAAGGGGACGCCAGGGCCTAGCATAGGGGACGGTTTTTTCGGACCTTCACTCACACACACTTTCACACACTCATTCACGGCTAAGTCCCGCTTGTATTCACCCCTGTACAAGCACCCCGGTGCAAGATAATACAAATCTCTCCCCTTTGCTGGACGTAGGGCATTTTTTGCCTGAACCAGGATAAACGCTAGTGTTCATCTTGCATCACCATCCGGATTAGGGAACACGCATAGAAATTTACTCGTTGGTGTTATACCCCCCGGGGTACGAAACACCGACAGTTGGCGCGCCAGGTAGGGGCTCCGCGTGTTTTCACCCGATTCCCGCCATTTTCCGGATGGCATCACCCACTCCATCGTTTCCGTTAGCCACGGTGATCTGGTTTGGGAGTCTAGAGTTCGTGTCGCTCGGCCCAGGCCACGACATGGCTCTACTCTCGATCGGTGAACCAGGAGGGGGACGCTCGTCACCCCCACGTGCCGGGTGGGGCCGCGCGCCGACCGCGCCACCATGGCTCGCCACCACGTCGCCGACGCCACCAAAGCATCATCATCACCGTCGCGAGCACGAGCCTTGAGCACCCTGCTCGTGTGTCCTCCCAGCCAGACGCCACAACGCACCCAGCCGGGGTGCCAAGTGTGCTCCAGGAAGTGCCACATGGACAGGGAGTCCTTGACGTGGACCCTAGCTTCACGTTTGCCATGCGCTCACCGAGAGAGCCCGGCGTGGCGCCTCGAGCGCGCACGGCCGACGTCGCCCAACCTCGCGCCGCACGGATCTACCGGCTCATCGCGGCTCCCGTTTGGGCTTACCAACGCCGCCACCACGTATGCCAATGAGATCCGGTCGGTCATGGGACCGCGGAGGAGAGCCCCGGCCCCTCTGCGTGCCACCATAGACTTGGAGATTGTATGGCCGGCGTCGGTAGACCGCGGGTTTGACAGAGCACCTGGCTCGCAACGCCGCAACACGGTCGGGGATATGCGCCGCTGGATCGAGGAGGAGAACACGGGGAGGCCCTGGACGCCGCCCGCCGCTAACCCGGACTCCGATGACTCAGACTCAGGGTGCTATGGCCCGGCTCGCGAGTGTTTTCATCTCAACGACGACGTCCCGTCGGATGACGAGACCAGAGATGGCGCCGCCATGGCCGTCCCTGCAGCCAACCGGGCAGATGTGACCCCAGCGGTCGGGACATCGGCAGCTGCAGCCCTGCAGGTGATCGAGCCGCGCGGACCACCACCACAAGCCCAAGACAATCGACGACTTGAAGACGATGCTCAAGCAGCACAATGGGCTCAGCTCAGGGAAATCGAGGCCAAGATGAATGAGGACCGCGCAAATCTGGAGCTGCTCAAGCGCGTGCTCGAGCAGAACCACCCGCTCCCTCCTCGAGCTCTTGGCGCTCGAGGAAAGGCACGAGACGTCTTCAACCGCATCGTCAACGACGGGCGGCCAGAAGCGCCACCCGAGCCAGCCCACTTCCCTCGAGCAAGCCAGAATGTGCTTGCGGCAGCTATGCTGCTACGGGACATGCCGACGCCCTCGAATCCGCATGCATTACGGATACGAGATGAGATCCAAGGGCTCCTCCAAGTTGCGGCCGTCCAGTAGGCCGAGAGCTCGGCCTCGAGACAGCGAGAGGCAGCCCCAGAACAACCACGGCACGAACGGGAGGGTTCCGTCCACCAAGAGGCACCCCCTCGAGGTGGTAGAGCCCCCGCTCGAGAACGCATCCTCGACAACCGTGCACCTCAAGATGCGCGTCATGACATCAACGACAACCGACGACGCAAGGCGGCGGGTGCCGAGGACCGTGGCTATAAGGCCCATCGAGGGGCCGCTACGACAGCGACGAGGACCGGCAGACTCTCGAGCCTCCGGGCCCTCGAGTCTTCAGTCGGGCCATCCGCAACACGCCGTTGCCAAACCCGTTTCGACCCCCCACGAGCGTGGTCAAGTACAACGGGGAGACCAAGCCGAACTCGGGCGGCCGACTTCCGGCCGGGGCCGCCACCGGGAGGGGCTCGAGAGGATAAGGCGATCATACGCCAGCTCCCTCTGTTTCTCTCTGACACCGCTCGACGGTGGCTCGAGGAGCTTCCCCCCCATCAGATCCACGATTGGGCCGACCTAGTCCAGATTTTCGAGGGGAACTTCAAGGGCACGTACATCCGACCCGGCAACTCGTGGGATCTCCGTAACTGCAAACAAAATGCCACGGAATCTCTCCGGGATTTTGCTCGACGTTTCTCCAAGCTGCGCACCGAGCTGCCGCACATCCCACCACGACGTCATCCCGGCGTTTGTCTCGTGCACCACGTGCAAAGAGCTCGTGCGAGAACTCGGGCGCAACCGCCCAAAGACGGTGAACGAGCTCATGGACGTCGTCGCCGACTACGCTGCCGGCGACGAGGCCGTGGGGGCCTTCTTTGGTGGGGCTGGGAACAAGCCCGCGCCGTCCCCAGGAGGCGGTGAAGGCTCGAGCAAGGCCCAGAAGAAGAACGGGAAAAAGAAGAAAGGCAACCAGCAAGGCAAGCGCGCGGTCGTGGAAGACGAGGTGGCCGCAGCCGAGCGCAAAAAGCCTAGGCCCCCTCCGGATGGGGGCGTCTTCGACAACATGCTGAAGCAGCCCTGCCCGTACCACAAGGAACCGGTCAAACATAACCTCGAGGACTGCCGTATGCTTCGAGGCTACTTCAAGAAGTTTGGCATTGACAAGGACGATGGCAAGAAGGATAAGGGTGGCGAGGATCGAGCCAACGACGATGACGACGGTGGGTATCCGCCCATCACTGAGTGCTACATGATCTACGGCGGCCCGGCCACCCAGATGACGCGTCGAGAGCGGAAGGCCGAGCGCAGGGAGGTTTTCGCCATGAAACCCGCCACGCCTCAATTCCTCGACTGGTCGGATGCTCCCATCACGTTCGACCGTGATGATCATCCAGACCACGTCACCAATCCCGGCTCGTACCCTCTCGTCGTCGCCCCGATCATCCTCAACGCCGCTTCACCAAAGTTCTCATGGATGGAGGCGTAGCCTCAACATCATCTACATGGAGACCCTCACGTTGCTCGGCCTCACAAGAGCCGACCTCCGCCCGAGCGCCGGGGCTTCCACGGAGTGGTCCCGGCAAGAAAGCGCTCACGATCGGCCGCATCGACCTCCCCGTCGTCTTTGGGACACGCTCGAACTTTCGTCGAGAGGTCTTAACTTTCGACGTGCCCGGTTCGAGGGGACGTACCATGCCATCCCGGGCGGGCCGTGCTACACAAAGTTCATGGCGATCCCCGCCTACGCCTACCTCAAGCTCAAGATGCCGGACCAAAAGGAGTCATCACCGTCAACACCACGTACGAGCACGCCTACCACCGCGATGTGGAGTGCGTCGAGTACGGGGAATCCCTGACGAACTTGCTGGGAACATCTCAAGACCTAGCCATGATGCTCGATCACATGGCGGCCGAGGCCTCTGCTCCAACACCCAAGCGACAGGCTGGCAACTTCGACCCCGCTGACGACACCAAGAAGATCCCGCTCGATCCTAGCTCCTCGGGGAAAAGACGCCGGTCATCGCCGCCTCCCTCGACAAAGAAATAGGAAGCGGTGCTCGTCGACTTTCTCCGCGCAAACGCCGACATGTTTGCGTGGAGTCCTCGGACATGCCCGGCATACCGAGGGATGTCGCCGAGCACGCCTTGGAGATCCGTCCGGTTCAAGACCCGTCAAGCAACGCCGCGCCGCTTTGACGAGGAGAAGCGTAGGATCATCCGTGAAGAGGTCGAGAAGCTCGAGAAGGCCGGATTCATCAAGGAGGTACATCATCCCGAGTGGTTAGCTAATCCCGTATTAGTAGAGAAAAAGAATGGGAAAATGAGGATGTGTGTAGATTACACTAGTTTAAATAAAGCATGTCCCAAAGTCCCATTTCCTTTACCTCGAATAGATCAAATCGTTGATTCCACCGCGGGTTGTGAAG
Source organism: Themeda triandra (assembly GCA_018135685.1). Lineage (NCBI taxonomy): Eukaryota > Viridiplantae > Streptophyta > Magnoliopsida > Poales > Poaceae > Themeda > Themeda triandra. The sequence goes on along the minus strand of JAENPR010000065.1, from coordinate 1,478,592 downwards.
TACTTTCTTTCCTCGACGCCTACTCGGCTACCACCAAATCAAAATGAAGGAGTCCGACCAGCTCGCGACTTCATTCATCACCCCCATGGGCATGTATTGTTATGTCACAATGCCTTTCGGCCTTCGAAACGCCGGGGCAACATACCAACGCTGCATGCTCCATGTCTTCGAGAAACACATAGGAGAGACCGTCGAGGCCTACGTCGATGACATAGTTGTCAAGACTCGAAAAGTAGAAAACCTTGTCGCGGACCTCAAATTGACGTTTGACTGCCTCCGGGCTAAGAACATCAAGTTGAATCCCGAGAAGTGCGTCTTTGGCGTGCCTCGAGGCATGTTGTTAGGGTATATCGTCTCCCAGCGCGGCATCGAGGCCAACCCCGAGAAGGTCGCGGCCATCATGAGGATGGGGCCGATTCGAGACCTAAAAGGGGTGCAAAAGATCACCGGATGCTTAGCCGCACTCGCCGGTTCATTGCGCGCCAGGAGAAAAGCCTTGCCTCTCAGTATCGGCTCCTCAGAAAATCCGAGCACTTCACATGGACGCCTGAAGCAGAGGAGGCCCTCTCGAAACTGAAGAGCATGCTTACATCTCCTCCTGTGCTCGTGCCGCCACGACCGGCTCGAGACGGCATACCCGCCGAGTCCCTCCTCCTCTATGTTGCCGCAACCACTCAGGTGGTCAGCACGGTCATAGTGGTCGAGAGGCAGGAAGAGGGGCACGCGCTCCCCGTCCAGCGGCCGGTGTATTTCATCAGCGAGGTGCTCTCAGATGCCAAAGTTCGATACCCACATATCCAAAAGCTGCTCTACGCAATCGTGCTCACCCGTCGAAAACTCCAGCATTACTTTCTTAGCCACCCAGTGACGGTGGTAACATCATTCCCACTTGGGGAAATTATCCAGAACCGGGAAGTCGTGGGTCGGATCGCCAAGTGGTCGGTCGAGCTCATGGGTGAGACCATCACGTACGCCCCACGAAAGGCTATCAAATCCCAAGTACTAGCTGACTTTGTCGCTGAGTGGACCGACGTCCAACTCCCTCCAGTCCAGATCCAGGCCGAGCTGTGGACCATGTATTTCGACGGGTCACTTATGAAGACAGGAGCAGGCGCGGGCCTACTCTTCATCTCGCCCCTCGGAGTACACATGCGTTACGTGGTACGCATCCACTTTGCCGCCTCGAACAACATGGCAGAGTATGAGGCGCTCGTTACCGGGTTGCGCATAGCCATCGAGCTTGGAGTCCGACGCCTCGATGCTCGAGGCGACTCGCAGCTCGTTATCGACCAAGTAATGAAAGCCTCGAGCTGCCATGATGAAAAAATGGAAGCATACTGCAATGAGGTGCGCAAGTTGGAAGCCAGCTTCCATGGTCTCGAGCTCAACCACATCCCAAGGCGCTTCAACGAGGCCGCGGATGAGCTGGCCAAAATCGCTTCATCTCGAGCGCCACTACCCCCAGACGTCTTCTCGAAAGATCTCCACGAGCCATCCGTGAAGTGGGACTCGGGGGCTGGGGCAGGACCAGCCATTGAGCCTGCTCCTACGACCGAACCCCCCTCGACGGGGGCTACAGTCATGGAGATCGACCAGGTCACGAGCCCGCCAACGGACTGGCGTGCACCGTTCCTCGAGTACCTCATTCGAGGGGCAGTTGCCGGAAGATCGAACGGAGGCAAGGCGACTAGCTCGTCGAGCCAAAACTTGCGTTCTTTACGGGGACGATAGAGAGCTCTACCGCCGGAGCCCAACTGGCGTACTCCAACGGTGCATCTCGATCGAGGAAGGCAGGAAACTGCTCAGAGACATGCACTCGGGGGCTTGTGGCCACCACGCTGCGCCAAGGACCCTTGTCGGAAACGCATTCCGTCGAGGCTTTTACTGGCCCACTGCAACTGCTGACGCAATCAAGCTTGTTCGAGCGTGTGAGGGATGCCAATTCTATGCCAAGCAAACGCATCTCCCAGCACACGCACTCCAGATGATCCCCCTCACGTGGCCATTTGCGGTCTGGGGGCTCGATCTGGTTGGACCCCTCAAAAAGACAACGGGAGGCCACACCCACTTGCTCGTGGCCATCGATAAGTTCACCAAGTGGATCGAGGCCAAGCCCATCACTAACATCCGCTCGGAGCGAGCGGTCGAATTCTTTACCGACATCATCCATCGCTTTGGAGTCCCCAACGTCATCATTACTGACAATGGCACCCAGTTCACAGGCAAAAAGTTCTTGGACTTCTACGATCGGAATCACATCCGTGTGAACTGGTCGGCAGTCGCCTACCCTCGAACTAATGGCCAAGTCGAGCGCGCAAATGGCATGATCCTGCAAGGACTAAAGCCAAGGATTTTTAAACGCCTAAACGAACACGGCAACAAATGGGTGGCCGAGCTCCCGTCAGTCCTGTGGAGTCTGAGGACGACCGAAAGTCGAGCCACTGGGTTCACCCCGTTCTTCTTGGTCTATGGGTCTGAGGCCGTCCTCCCCACTGACCTCGAGTACGGGTCCCCTCGACTCAAGGCCTACAACGAGCAGACTAATCAGGAAAGGCTGGCAAACGCCATCGACCAAGCAGAAGAGGCTCGAGACACGGCGCTCCTACACTCTACGCGCTACCAACAGAAGCTACGGTAGTATCACGAGAAGAACGTGCGCAAGAGGGACTTCAAGGTTGGCGATCTCGTGCTCCGTCGACGCCAAGATAACAAGGGACGCCACAAGCTGACTCCCCCATGGGAAGGTCCGTTCATCGTGGTCAAGGTGTTGAAACCGGGGACGTACAAGTTAGCCGACGGAAAAGGCTCGACCCTCACCAACGCGTGGAACATCGAACAGCTACGTCGCTTTTTCCCCTAGGCCTCGATGCCTTGTACATATTTCGTTCAAATTATACCGCTAGTATGAATAAATAAGTCAGTTCCTTACTTTTTGCTCATACGCAAGGTGGGCTCGACTTTGTTTCCACAAAGTCAAGCCCCCCTCGGGGGCTAGACCGGGGGGGGACCCCCCTGAAGTCCTCGAAAAAACGCACCTAGTTTTTTTCAAAGACGATGCTCGACGTAATTTTCCACTTCCCGCCTCGAAATTTTTCGTAAGCTAAGTATTTGCGTCACCTCGAGCTCATCGAGCCAGGGCAATCGAGCACAAGGCCTCCCACGCTTCCGAGCTACGGCGCCCTAACTCATCCCCCCTCGAAGTAGTTCGAGCACAGCGCCAACACTTAGCTAAAATAAAGTAAAGGCAGGAAGTGGAGAATGATATCGAGTGCAAAGAAAAAACTAGAGCGTAACGATTATAAGCATTCAAGTATTACGGTTCAAGGCCACTTAGGCCACTTCCATAACCAAAAAATTCTTGTTTTCTTACAAGGGCCTTGTTGCCCAGATTTCGGCTCGCAGGCCGGCTAGAACTACTCTACGCCAGGCGGGAGGACTTCATGCAGCAGATCGCCTCCAAGACGGGCGCCCGGCTCCTCTGCCTCGGCCTTGAGCTGCTCGATCCGGGGGTTGACCCCTCCTTCTTGCTCGCCCTCGACGTAGGCGAAGCCGCTCGCAACGGCCTCCATCCCGGCCCGGGCTTCCTCCCTCGAGACGCTGAATCCCGAGTAGAAGATGGCCATCGTCCGGCGCGCAGCAAAAACAAGGGCCTCCTGGATACGACCCCGCAGAGAGGCGCCGAACTCGCGGACCCGGCTAGCATAGCTCTGGCCAGCATCCGGCCCCTCGACGTCCACCACCGGCGGGAAGCCCCAGTTGGCGCTAAGGGTGTCGATGGCGCCAGTGATGCGGGCCTTGGCCGAGAATGCGCCTTCAGCCAGCGCGTGAGTTGACTTTGCGTACTCACGCGCGTCCGCCAGGTTCGCTTCCAAACCTGAAATAGAACGACAAGAGTCAGATACTCAATCAAGCGCTCGAGCAACGCGTATGTATCACGCACAAAAAAAAAAGGGGCGGGACCCGAGCACTCACCGGTGCAGCGAGTCGAGAGCCCTTGCTCACGCTCGAGCGCCCGCGCAAGCTCAGCTTCCTTCCTCCGGAGGGCGCGCTCGACGTCGCGCCTTTCCGTCCGCACCTCCTCGAGAGCCTTGCCGGCGCCCTGAATGGCAAGGTCCTTGTCCGTCACTACCTGACGGAAGTTGGCCACCTCCGTCTGGAGACCGCTCGCTCGCTCTTTCTCCGCTTCGAGCGCGCTGGCAAGGGCCCCCTTCTCGGCAGCCTCCCGGGTGACCGTTGCCTGGAGCTCCTTCACATAGGCCTCAACGCCGGCCTTCTCCTTCTGGAGCCGCTCCATGTCCCGGCACTTGGCCTTATAGCTTTGCAGCGCCGTGGCTGCATCCTTCTTGAGCTGCTCGAGGACTACGTACAACTGCGCATATTTCTGACGAGCAGTCTCGGCCTCCTGCACGGCTTGGGCGAGCTTCTCGCCTACTTCCTGCTGCGCTGCCCCGGCCTCCTGCGCCACTCGAGCGAGTTCATCTTGGGCTCTCTTGGCATCCTCCTTGGCGGCGTCCAGGGCGGCGTTGGCCTCTCGAAGGAGCCGGGCAGACCGGTGCAACTCTGCCTCAGCATCCCGCCCCATGCGCACATATCGCCGGATCTCGTCCTCGCTCTCACGGAGAGCGCGGATATGAACCGACTTGGCATATGAGCAGCTTTGCGCCGTCTAAAGCCACGGAAGAGAAAAAATCAAATACAAACCACGATAAGTCTGAACAAAAGAAAGGGGGGCCGTGCTCAAGGATACTCACAGAAGAAAGCAGGGGCAGGTCCTCGGAGACGAGCGACAGAGCGGCCTTCAGAGCATGTTCAAGCCACTGCCGGCGCTCCTCAGCCTCCATATGCGCCTCGAGCTCCTTTTGATCGTTCATCACGATCACAGGGGCCTCGTGGTCGAGAGGGTCGGGGAGCACCAGCGGCGGCCTTTCCCACAGGGGGAATTCCTCCCGCATCTCCTTGTCGACGGAAGAGCGGCGCCCTCTCACGGCCTCCAAGTCAACGCCCGCCATCACCACCCGCTCAGCCAGAGTCATAGGGCGTTGTGGCTGGCCCCAGCAGGAGGACGCCTCTTGGGCAAGCGCCCGCGCCTCGATCCGCCTCCGCTCCTCGATGGCAACGTCGGTAGGCTCGGTGTGTCCGAAACCGACCGTCCGCATGCGACTGTCGATAATGGCGGACGCCGTCTGCCTCCTCTGGGCCTCCTCCCAGTGGTCGGCCTCGGACATAACGGTGAACCCCACCTCGCCCGACGTCGAGTCGGGCACGAGGTGAGGCACCACGACCTCCCTAACCGCGGCGGCAGCAGCGGCGCTAATATGACGCCGCGGTGCTCCTCGAGTCGTTCCTCCCTTTGCTCGCCACCACGGTGCTCGTCGCCCGCAGCGGCGGCGGGCGGCTCCGCTTGCCGCCCCACCTCCGATTCTTTGCTCCTCTTGCTCGCCCGCAACCCCATCGGTGGCCGATGCTCCTCGACGCCCGCGGCGGCGAGCCGCTCCACCGGCCCGCCTCGCTGCTCCGCCATCTCCTCCGCCTTCTCCTCTTCTTGCGTGGCGGCGGGGCGCTCCTCGAGCGCGCCCTCTCGAACGGCGGCTTGGGCCTCCCCCTCCTCGACCCGTTGCCCAGCTGAGGACTCGACCTCCATCTCCCGAGGAGGGGTTGAGGCCTGGCTCGGCTGGGGCTCAGGCACCGGTCCCGCCTCCTGCATCACCACATCTCCCACGGGCCGATCAGAGGCTGCCGGCGTCTCCTCCTCCTCCTTCTCCTTGCGCTCCTCCTCGAGCTGGCGCAGACCGATTGGCCAGGAGGACTTGGCGCCCGAGCTCGGACTCTCGTCCTCAAGCGTGATGGGCTGCTGCTCCGATCCGGCCCCCGTCGCCGGGATAGAGGCCGCCGGCTCTAGCGCCGTTGCCCCTTGATCGCCCGCCGCTGCGTCGCCTAGCGCGCCTGATGACGACAGGGTCTCGAGCGGGAGGGCTGTCGAGGCCGTGGTGGTGGTGGTGTCCTCCTCCCCCGTGGCCTTGGTCACGGCCCCGGCACCTGCACGAGACGCAGCTGCCGTCAGCCTCCCACGCCTAAGCGCATCCTTGGCCCGCTCCAACCAAATGGGAGTAGAGGGAGGGAGAGTCACTCCACCTGGCATCGATGGGGTGCCGCTCGACCCTCCTGCGGTCCTTAGCCTCTTAGTAGGCACCATGAGGGGGAGGGATGGTAGGGTCTGCGGGGAACGCTTAGTCCCGGAAGAAAGAGAAAAACAAAAAATCATTGTGACAAAATATTCACACGCAAACGAAAAGTGCAATCGTGACAGTCGACAAGAAGACTTACCCCGGGCCGAGGTAGCGCCGCTCGAATGGCTCGGGGCTTCGAGCCCCGGCGCCCTCGAGTCGCTCGAGGGCTTGGGGACCTCGAGCCCGCCGCTTGCGCCGCTCGGGGGCCTCGAGACCCGGACGGCCGCCCCGTTCCGGCCGACTCCTTGGCCGGGTCCGGCACGGGGTCCCTTGCGGGATCCTCGGGTTCTCGCGGGTCGAGGTCCGCTCGGCCGGCGGTCGGCGGAAGGAGCCCGGCGTTGCTCGCCGGGGCCGCGCAGAACTTGAAGTGCGCACATTTGCAGCCTCCTACTGCCGGGTGTGCACGCCCGTTGAAGATGAACGCTGGCGGGAGGAAGATTCCCGCCGCGTCGGAGACGTCGCCCGCCCGCCATGGCTAGAAGGACGGGGCGACTCCTCCCGCCGCCCTGCTTGAGCCAGCGACGACGAGCGAGTGCGGTGGCTGGAGTGTTGGGACGCCCCACCCCGTTGCCTTACTTGGGCCGGCGACGGCGCTCGAGCACCGCGGCTCGACGACTCCTCCTGCTGACCCGCTCGAACCAGCGACGAGTCGTCGTGCAGGAGGCCTGGCGCCAACGTTGGCTCCTGCACGCGAGAGCGAGCAAGCATCAGGGCTCGAGCGACGGTGGCGTCATCGCTGTCGGTCGCCTCATCATCCTCATTCTCATCGTCCTCGTCCTCGTCGCTCGACTCGAGACTAGGGCTCCGGGCGGTTGGGCCCGCGCCGCGACGTATTTCACGCTCCGGCGGCGGCGCCTAGCCTTACGCTTTTCCTTCTCTTCTAGCGCACGGGCCTTCGCGCCTTTTTCTCCCTCCTCGAGACCACGGCGGCATGTCCTCGTTCGCCCCTCAGCGTCTTACCTCACGGTCGAGCGCATCCTCCTTCACCGGGGGCCTCGACTCCGCGTGGTCGTTGATATTCTGGACGAAAGGACAAGCCTCGATAAAGATTGCTCGAGTAAAAGAAACAACGAAAAGAGGATCTCGAGAAAACTTACGTAGCCCGCGGGTTGTAGTCCGACGCATGCGGAAGAGGCCGACTTGGTTCTCGCCAAAGTTCCTCCCACCGTCGATCGCGTCACGCACCCGAGCCACGATCGTAGCGACCGGGAGAGGCTCGTCAGGACATCCTGCTGGCCGTGAGCGCCGCAGGGTCGGCGTCCACCGTCATCTGGTCGAGCCGCAGCGGGCGCTCGGCAACCACATGCGCAATGTTGAGGAAGAAGTTGCCGGACCTCCGGTTGCGGAGGCTCGAAATGGCGTCGAGCAGGGAGTTCATGCGGGGCTAGCGCGCCGCCGGCTGGCCATGCGCCCAGTTGAAACCAGGCGCGTAAGCACGCGCGGTGTACTCCGGGAAGAGGCCTTCCTCATTACGGAGGTAGAACCACTCCCGGTCCCAAATGCGGAGTTGTTCGACGACCACGTGTCGGAAAGCCAAGACTCTTTCCTCTTCAGCCCGAGCGAGCAGGAACCCGCTCGAACGTAGCGGTGGATCTTTGGCTTCACCGCCTTCTCCTCCTCCTCCTCCTCATTCTCCTCCTCGTTCTCCTCCTCCTCCTCCTCGTCATCATCATCACCGTCGTCATCGGCGGCCTTCTTGTTCTTCACCGCCTTGGTGAAGAGCGTCGCCTTGAAGACGTGGGTGAACAGTCCCATCGGCGCCATTCCCAAATACCCCTCACACACGGCGGCGTAAGTGGCCGCGAGTGAGATGGAATTGGGGTTGAAGTGTTGAAGCTCAACCGCGAAATGGTGGGGGAGCGCCCGCATAAAGCGGCTCGGCCGCGCACCAAGTCCCCACCGGTGGAACCTGATGAAGCTCAGGACGTAGCCCTGCGGGGGATTGGGCGCGAGGTCGCCGTCGTCCGGCACCCTCCACTCCGGTAACCCCTCCGCCGGATTAGGCGGAAGTAATCCACCGTTCACCAGGTTGAGCAACATCCCCTCGGTCACCGTAGACCGAGGCCACGGGAGCGCGTCCTCCATCACCACCGGCGCAGAAGGCTTGGCGACGCTCTTGCCCTTGCCCTTGCCCTTGCCACCAGCACCATGGCCGGAGCTCTGGCCCGTCTTCTTAGCTGACCTCCCCATAACAGTGACAGGAGCGGGACAGAGAGAGCAACGGCGGCGGGGCACGAGGAACGGTGGCGCGGGGAATGGTGGCACAGAAAGCAGGCGCGATCGCGGGCTAGAGTGGCGCCGGTGATCACGGGCGGCGGCGGCGGCGGCGATTGCAGAAGGCGGCGGCGGCGGATTGGATCTACAGCGGGGCGCAACTGGCGACAAGAGCAGCGAAAAAGGCAAGAATGCGGGGAAGAAGAAGCAGGAGCCTACTCCTCCATATTTATAGAGCCCAAGACGATCCGCGCGAACCGCATCCAACGGCCCAGATTACGCCATCCAACGGCCGCGCGCACCCGGCGGACTCGACGAAAAACGGTAACCGCATTAAATGCCCTGACAAACCGTCACCTACTTTTTAGGCGCACACGACGCGAGGTGGAGCGGAACCGTCGCCAAGCCACGATCACCACGATACGCCGGTTTCCGCCTAAAAAGGCGCGCCGCTTGCAACGGACAAATACGCATCAAATGGGCGCAATGACGGGACGTCTCGACGGACGGTCCCTTACACGGTAAGAAACCCAGGGACTCCGGTCCCACAAGTAAGTCTCGAGGGAGCGGAGGCTGACCCACGGACGGGTTCGAACAGCCGCCCTCGAGCACCCGAGTTAGGGCGCCTATGGGAAGGAACCCTCGAAAGGTTCCGCTCGAGAACGAACCCTCGAACCCGAGATGGCGTGTCCAAGGCGGGCACTATGTATCTAAGAGATCCCGCCGACGGAGGCACTCGAGCCGCCGGCCCCCTCGAATGGGGCCGGTCCTCGGAAACTAAGAGCCCCGCTTTAATGAGAGCGCCCCGGCCACGGCCGTCTCCCCTCGAAAGGAGACGAGCTCTCACTTGGACTACCCGCCATCGGCTCACGGGGAGGTAGGTATGGCGCTCGCTCGACCGCGAGTAGTGTCGACCTCTCACCACTTGGATCTCGATCCAAGAGATCCAAATGAGGAACGGATCACGACTCCGGCCCGCCTATCCGGGGCACGGGGCTCGAGTCATACAAAAACCTCCTCGACACGGGAGGAGAAGGAAATACTCGAAGGCTCGAACAGTTATCAAAAATCTCCTGCCTCGAGATGCTGCAACTCCAGTTAATAACATTCTTGCCCAAGACCATTCATCTCAAAGCCCCCAGAGGAATGCCTCACTCCTCTAGGGCCTCGGGGGCTACCCCCGCGGGGGACGCTCGCGCGCCCCCCCCACGGAGAAAAGAACGAAATGATTCCTCGAGACACCGGCAACAATCCCAATTCTAGGTACTTCAACTCCACTTCATGATCCCTTGTTTGAAGTTTCACAATCAAACAAGGGCTCGGGGGCTACTGTCGGGTACCTAGATTAGGGGGTCCTAAATCAGGTACATTGGAGGGAAATAACCCAACCCATTTCACCTCTAAATCTCCCAAGAATTAACCGAGAAACCACAATCCTTCTTACACTGGGCCGGCCCACTACCAGGCCCGCAAGGCCTCAGAAACCTTCTGGCTCGAGCAGCGGCCGCTCACCCGCTCGAGAAAAGAAGTACGGAGACCGCTCGAGCGTGCGACTGCTCGAGACGGTGACGGAAACCGCTCGAGCATGCGACTGCTCGAGACGGTGACGTAAACCGCTCAAGCGAGCGACCGCTCGAGCGGGACGGATAACGCTCGAGCGAGCAGCCGCTCGAGTCCGCCCACAATCATTGCCTATCCAAGGCACGCACATGGCTACAGTATGCGTAATAGTGGGAAGTATGCCTGCTCCGCCTAACCCCATGGCTACAGTGCGCGACATAGTGAGAAGAACGCCGGTCGCTTCTCCTATTCCGCCGCCCGTACCCGGATTCGGGCGTGCCGAGTGCAACACTATTACACCACGCCGAGTACTGTGACGCGTACGGCACTCTCTCCGAAACGCCATAGTCAACTCTCCGTACCACCAACTACGTCGTCCCGTCCCGTCGCTCGAACCATTGCCCCCTCGAGGCAGCCCCCAACAGCTCGAGGAGTGGTGATGGACGCGACTTGAGCATGGGGCGCCCGGTGCCCCGTCTTTCCTACCTCGACGCCCATACCGCGGGGTTCCCTGGACATACGTGCTCGGCTATACCAAGCACCATACCTCGACTACGTCGGCCCACGCCCGAGAAGGACGAGCGGCCATCACTAACCATACCGCTACGTGCTCGAGCCCGACCCGGGAAGCGTCTACGGTCCTCGACGACTTGACATAGTGCATGTGCCTCGACGTCACCCCCACGACAGCCCTATCTACTCGTACGCCCGAGCCTCCTCTTGGCCTATAAAAGGGGACGCCAGAGCCTAGCATAGGGGACGGTTTTTTCGGACCTTCACTCACACACACTTTCACACACTCATTCACGGCTAAGTCCCGCTTGTATTCACCCCTGTACAAGCACCCCGGTGCAAGATAATACAAATCTCTCCCCTTTGCTGGACGTAGGGCATTTTTTGCCTGAACCAGGATAAACGCTAGTGTTCATCTTGCATCACCATCCGGATTAGGGAACACGCATAGAAATTTACTCGTTGGTGTTATACCCCCCGGGGTACGAAACACCGACACATACCTACCCAAAACTCCACTCTCAGCTTCAGTGGTAGGAAGAAGGCAGAAATTTGAAAATGCCTTTGGTGAGGTTACTATACACTTTTGAGCGATCGAGTGGGTCATTTGAGGAACTTGGTTTGTTTATAAAAACTTACAAAACCTCCGGACTGAAAGTTGATCTTGGGACGAATGAAAAGCACCGGTCTTTGGAACTGTTCTATTTTGCAATCGCCCAAGACTTGAGAAAATTAGAAGCCCACTCCTTCACGAATCATAGAGAGATACAATTGCCGATTTATTCAAATAGCAAGAGAACGCTCTCTTTTAGCTTGTACACTTGAGATATAATCGGCATCGTAGCAACCCCGATCAACAACCCAAAGCAAAGACTTGCTCGGACGAGCAAGGGTAAGCTTGGGGGATCTTGTTGGCGGTCCTTAACTCGATTTCTACCCGCCAACTATAGGTCATTATGGGGGAAATAATTATTTCATTGCACATATATCATTACTACTAACCCAATTCCACATGTACTTGGAAGTTGTAACACTTTGCGTAAATATACATCAAGTGCATGGGATTGTATAAAGAAATGCGCCTTTCGGAAAAGCGTCAAGCCAAAGAGGGAGAGCAAATGTCAAATCTAGACCAAACTAGGCCAAACCCTCTTACCGAGTGCCGGAGATCCAACCATGGGTACAAGTGTCCAAGATGAACCAATGAGAAGAAGGGCCAAAGTCTAGACCAATTCTATCTTGGGCTGTAGGACCATGTCTCAGTAATTTGGACGCCACGGATTCATACGAACTCCGATTTGGGCAAATGACCAGCCGATTCGAAGCCAGCTGAAAGGCCCACACACTGGTGGCGAAAGCAGAGGCCCAGCGGGCCCCAACTGGGCGCGAGCGCGCCTGTCCTGGCGCCAAATGGGCCCAGCTTTGGTCGGTCGGTCCATGACGATGATCCAAGGCCAAATCTGCTGGTGCTTCCAACATGGAAGGTGTGAAACCGCCTCTTTGAGGTCGGTTTGGTCCCTTCCATGTAGGGATGGCTCTTTTCCAAAGAGCCCCCTCCACCTCACCTATAAAAGGAGGGCCATTCCCCCTCCTAGAAACACACACCACAACAAGAGCCTCTCTCTCTTCCTCCACTTGTATCTTTTCTTTAGTAGTTTTAGTTATGTAGTTGGAGCAAGGCAAGCCTCGTTGGAGAGCTTGAACCTCTAGGGGGAATCTCGGTATGAATAATATCAAGGTTTCACTTATGTTCTTGTTCTTATGTTCTTGTTCTTAGTTGTTCTTATATGTTCTTATTCTAGATGATCTTGTTCTTGTTCTTAGTTCTATTAGTATAGTTGTGTCATAGAACTAGAGCATAGTTCTTATGATATGATCTTGGCATATGAACTAGAATATAGTTTTCATGTCTTGACCTTATCATATAGAACCTAATGTCTAACACTAGTGCATGCATGTTTAGACTTAGGGCTAGGTTGTGATGTTGAGGTCTATCTTAGTGTAGTCTTGGTCAATGTTGGCTTGCGGGTTCGTCGTTCGTCCCCGTGGCGGAAGCTCTAGTAAGAGGACCCCGATAGAGACGGAGCTCCCGATCACCGCTAGAGTTGTAGCAACCGGCATAGACGTGGTGTCTAGGCTAGGACCTACCTTCGTTTGCCTCGTAGTCCACGGTTGAGGTGGTAGGCGGCGGTGGTGACGGCCCCGTCCCTTGTAATCCCCCACGTCCGGCTACGGCGTAGAGCTACAGCCGGCATCACTTGGCGGACCCGGCGATCCGGTGCCCGAAGTAAGTTAATAGTGGCCGGGCTATCTTAACTTAGAACCTCACTAACAAGCATGTGTTTGTGTGATTGTCCGTTGTCCCGACTCGCTTGTTTAGGAATGCCTCGCTCCAGTCTAGGTTTCTTTGTTCTTTCTTTTACTTTATCCTTGAGTTGGCTCGAGTGTGTGTGTCGATTTATCCTTATACAAAACCTTTGTTACCTTTGTTATGAGCATTGGTCTATTATGCAATCTTGTTATTTTGTCCATGTCCATATTGGAGTCTTTTATACCATGCCTTCCTTTGGGAAATATAAATAACGATACCCTGAATACTTCCGGGTGAAATGCTACAACGGTATTTCCGTGCGCTTGCGTTCTTGTTCTGTAATCGTTGCAGAATACCAACCGGCGTTTCTTGGCGCTGTTGCTAATTCTAGTGATGACGTTAAGAAACGCCAACACCCCCTTCTTCCGGAGCACGAAGAAGTGGCGGAACAGATTGAAATGGGGGGGGATGCCCAAAAACATCTCGCAATACGCGATGAAGATGGACACGGTCAAGATGGAGTTGGGGTCCAGGTTGCATATGGAAATGGACCACCATATGCATAGGTCCCGGAGGAACCCGTTCACCGGCTGCCCCAACCCGCGAGGAAAGAAGTCCTTGAAGACAACGAACTCACCTGGCAACGGCGTCGGCTCGTCCTCACCGCGAGGCTCCCTCCACACTCCCATCTCCCGTGGCGGCAGGTACCCATGGTCCGCCAGCGCCTGGAGCGACTCCCGGGACGAGGTGGATTGGACCCAATCCGGCCCGCGCCTCGCTGACTCCCCGCCCTTCGCGCCCTTCTTGGTCGACCGCTTCGCTCCCATCTCCGGCGGCGGCGAGTCGATGCAGTGGCGGTGAAGCAGCGGCGGCGGCTAGATCTACGCGGCGCAGCGGTTCCGGTGCAAGAGCAGGCGACCGGATCTCGTCGGTTGCCCTTGCTGGTGCTGGCTGCGCGGTGGATCTGGCGGCGAAATAGACGGCGGCAGCGGCGGTTTTTCTCTAGAGTGCAGGAATGCGGAGAGCTCGAGAAACTGCTCGAGTGCGAGTGCAATGAGTGCGGAACCGTCTACCCCCGGCGGCGCCCTCTATTTATAGTCTCCGGATGACGTCCGGTTGACTTCTAGGGTTGGACCCCCTCTGACTCAAGTGTACCGCCCCATTTTTTACCCTAGTGGGTCGCGGTCCCATGGGCTGTACTTTCCACGTGCGGCTGCCAGATTTTTTACTATTTCCAGTAAATTTTTAATGGGCCCAGTTCCCTTGGCGCTGCACATGGGCCTCATTTTTTATCCCGGGGACTGCCCAGTCAGCTCCCTGGTAGTCCTTTTTTATGAACGCCTATGTCCTTGATCCTTGGAATTTTTTCCTGTTCTGCTTCCTAAGCAGAGGGCCGTAGGTATTCTATTTGGACTTTTTCTTAAAAAGTTCAATAGAACATATATTATCTTCCATCGAACTTGGGGACTACGTGGGCCCACGTCACCTCACGGTGACTTAGGGCCTCTTGTTTCGCACGCTCGGTTGATTTTCTTCCCGGCTTACGTTGCGCCCGCTGCCGACAATTGTCATGTGTCAACGTGGGCCCACGTCTCAGGACAATTAAAAAGAAAAAATTCTTTTTTCTTTTTGAGCACCATGCATCTTTCGACAAGATCAACAGCTTCCTTGACATAGCAGTGGTCGGACACAGACTGCTCGGGAAACCTGCTCAGCACTGCACGTGGTCGGCACTACGTGTGGTCAGCACTGCACGTGGTCGGCACTACGTGTGGTCAGCACAGCACGTGGTCGGCACTACGTGTGGACAGCACTGTACGTGGTTGGCACTACTATGCATGGTCAGTACTACGCGCTCAGCACATCATCGCCAGCGCTCAACGTGGTCTGCATCTATACTGCTCAGCACAGGTCAAGACGATGGACTTCCCTCAAGATACATGGTGCTCGGGGACTAGCTGTGGGGGGTATAAATCCGGTATACCACCATGGACAGTTCCAGGGCTGCTCAGCAAGACGGCCCAGACCAGACAAGACCCAGCCCATTACCGACTAGGCTGGTGGGCTGGACTTCGAGACGATGTCGTGGTCCGCAACCGACCAGGAGGTGGATCACGCACAAGGATGCTTGTCCCGCAAGTATACTTGATCGGTTAGGTCAGATAGAGTCCTCCCAGGGCACGACTTGATGTAACCGACCACCTCACGTGTACCCTTGGCTGCTCGGCTATATAAAGCGACCAAGGACCCCCTTAGAATGTAGGCTATTCTCTGGCATCCTAGACCTAGAGAGCTTAGCGCTTCATTGTAATCCGACACTTGATCATATAGCATAACACGAGAAGCAGGACGTAGGGTATTACGCTTCCGAGCGGCCTGAACCTGGGTAAACCTGGTTGTCCTTGGTTTGTCTTGTTTCTCGGACGTCTAGATCGTAGATCGTAACACGCCCTTACCGAAACTCACCGCCGTGGGATACCCCATGGTGGACTGCCGGTTATCCGTAATCGACAGTCACTCCCGCGACCATTATGTCTCGATTTCAGACGCTGAGGAGGAACTGCCCGAGAAGGAGGACTTGGAGTACACTCAGGAGTTGGGAGACGACTTCGCAGGTGCCACGTCCCACCCAACCTCGTAGAACCTATTACGCATGGCATATATATTAGTTGCTAGTGCTTTACTTTTATGCAATAACTTGTGATAGGTTGCATGGTAGTTTTGCTTGTTAGCCATTACCTTGTCGCAACCTTCCCCCTGCTCACCCGCTGTTAGGCTAGACACACGCTTATATATTATGTTGCAACTTTACTTCTACTACACTTTATATCTGTGATGTGATGCGTGGTGGGAGATGGTTATGGATGAGGCATGAGGTGCCGGACTTGACTCCTGGGGAGTGTGCTGCGTGTGTTTTGGGTGAGTGGTGAGGGTTGAGTCGATTGGACAGGATTTTACGACGACGAGCTGAGGCGAGTCTAGCCAAGGGGTGCGATCTGGGCATCCCTGAGTGCCTGTGGCGGGTACATGTGACTTGAGGAGTTCCCGGGGTAGAGAGCCTTTGTGGAGCGAAGCCCCGGGAAGGAGGTGCCGTTGAGGCACGGGGTGTTGGTTAACCCCTTTGAGGAGATATCCTGTCTAGTCCAAATATAAGGACTTATGTATCTTGAGGACCGGAACCTTGGGACCCTTCGTGCTCTCCACTCGTCCCTGATGGGCGGGGGACGGATGACCGACTTGTTAGTGCGGTGCCACTACTACTTGGAGTTAGTGGATAGTGTAGGGAGGTATGGGGCGTCGGTGCCCACACCCTCCTAAGACAACGTGGTGGCCACTGGGGGCCCGGCACCACGATTCACAGACTCAGTGGACCGGTGGACCCCGGAACGACCCAGAGCTGAGTGGTAGGGTGGCATCGTATCTAATTGGAAGGCAGCCGGAATCAGCCTAGGCGTGTCATGAGCGCCAATGATGGTGATCTTGTGGGTACAGGAGTACAAGCTCTGCAGAGTTGACTTTATGCGCATAACCGCGGCCTCGGTATGGCCATTCCCTTGACCTACGCTTCTCTTGAGTAGTGAGAGGAGTCCTTCTACCTTTCCCTTGGCAGTGTTGTTGTTACCCTACGGCATTGTTGGCCGATTAGGCAAGGACGAGAGGGAGTTGTCCTTGCCGCCCACGCGAGAGCGTGGTTTGGTTATGTGGTCTGTGATTGAGAGTGAGGTGTTGTGAGATGTGTGAGATGTGGGATGGGAGATGTGTGGAGATGATGTTGGGTTATAACTTGATGTTCTAAAATAAAACTTGATGATACTTGCATAGGAAAACTACAGCCATATATTAGGCCTCTTGTTATATCCAATTGCATCCACTTCCCACAAAGCAAACGCAAAGCATAAGGTGGAAGCCAGTGGCCAGTACAAATCGTACTGATACTTTGGAACCAGGTTTGGATGCTGACTACGTCGACAACCTTGAAGGACGGATGGATTAGATGGTCTCGTGCACTCGCGCTCAAGTTGGAGGATGAAACCGCTTCCGCGATAACTTCCGCCTGTCGTAGCCGTTCCGGGATGCCGAGTGATCCACTTGTTTCCGCCATGTGGCGGTGTATTAATTAATGTAAACCCTTCTAATTGCACTCTTTTGTACGATGTATGGATGTTGTATCAACTGTTATTAGAATAATGCGATGGTTGCTCTTTGGACTATCACATTATCCCTCATTCTGTGGATTTTCCCTTCGTGGAAAATTGAGGATGTTTCAGAGGAGCAGGGTGCGACAGCCTTGAGAGTGGGAGGAGGGGAAATTGCGAGTGAGGAGGAAAAAACATATGGGCGTTATATAGACTTCCTTTTATAACTATACATGATTAGCTTAACACGTAAACTAGTGTACTACAAACAATTAATGTTTCTAGTTCTACTTAACCTATAGCTTAACATGTAACTAAGTATACAACACATAATGTTTCTAAGAGTTAAATTAAATGCCCTGGTGGCCCTTAAATTTATATAGATGTGTCATTTAGAGCAAGTACAATAATAGTTTTGTAGCTAAGTTAGTCGTTATTTTTAATAATCAAACCATTCTAAAAATAATGAAACAATGATTGGACCACCTGGACTCCGGTGCCTAAGCTTCGGTAAGGATAAAAAATCCATAGGATGACCATCACTTTAGCAATGAGTTAGCGTTTTCAAATCATGTTGCAATATGTTTTCTCATACTTTCTCTTCACGCCACTCGATCTAAGACATTATTATTTTTATCATGTAATTTTAAAAAATTCTTATAGTTTTACAACATATGAATTAGATACTATGAAAGTATGTTTCACATTTAGTCTATATAATTGTTTTGAAATCAATGGTCAAAGATAAAACTTAAGGAGTATGTTAACTAAAATATTAACCACCAAGCATGATCATCAGTTTAAAACTCAATAGTTACACATCATGTCACAATTAAACATTACGCAGAAACCAATGACATGTTGCAAGCATTAGAATGGGACATATGTTCCTAAGGAAATGAAAAAAAAAAAAAAAAAAAAAAAAGACACATAACGGTGGTGGCTAGATTCTAAACATTATTATCGATGTACAGATCACCATTGGATATAGCAGTGCCAGCTAATGGATATAAGTGTAGTAAATAAGTTATAGCATTTTGTTGTCTGTCTGCATTAAGAAATAAACCAAACCAATCCTTCACATCACGCGACATAACAATTTTCTAAATCATAAGCAATCCACTTACAATACACACAGTTAGATTTTATTCAACCTTTAGTTATAATATGTTGGAAGGTTCAATTGGTCTTTAAAGTATAAAACGAACCCCAATTGAATAACTTACAACCTAAACAAAAGGCGATCCCAAATAAAAAATCTCCTAAAAAATCTGCCACAAAGAAACAAAATCAAATCATGAAGGCTATCGTCCCTATAGACATAGCAAAATGCAAAAGTAGAATGTGTAAAACGAGACGATTGTGGGGAACAATACACTATAAAAACCAGCAGTCATGTTGATTATATCTTATACTTTTGCTGTGGGATGCCTTTTTTAATTTTTATACTTTTCTTACATATATAGGACTAAGTTTAATTTATGGAACTTTCAGATATGATTTCAAGATATTTCAATATTTATTTTGATTTATTATGTCCTAATCTATCTGTATGGTTTTTCTAAAAATAAATTTTATAAAACTTAGAGATATTTTTATGATTTCAGAACCTTATAAGATATTTACTTAATTTTTAACTAAAAAAATGAGGAAACCACCTGTAAGTGAACCAAGAAGATATTTAAATGGTTTTGGGAGGAAGATGTGTGGTTTGATTTTCTTTTTTCGAGACAGGTAAATGGTACAGCACCATGCAACAAATGCATACGTACTACAGAAGCGTCCTACATGCTGAATGAGCCCACCGGCCCGTAACCATTAGCCCATAGGCCTCCACCGTTGATCAGCACCATTGCAGCTGCAGCCTGCAGGTTTGCACTGGAAGCAGCCTTTATCACACATACAAGGTAATGGGCTAATGGCCAGTCTACATCTGGACTCGGCAAATTTTTCCAACAGAGCCAAAGTGAACCCCATATAGGCCCGTATAATCAAAGCGTGGATTCTGCCAATACCGTACAGCCATTTCTGTGATTCCATTATCTACGTGACGGGGCTCTGACCTGATCGCATCACCTGTTGTTCGCCGTACGTACGAAGCTTAGCTGCACCGGCACCATACCGTAGGCGTAGGCCCAGCCAAGCACCGCAAGTAAGATCGACGACAGCTCGACACGATCTGCTGCTAAATTCGCTGAAGAGACCGTGGCCGGGCCAGGATTCATAAAAACAGAAGTCATTGGCTACGGACAGAGTACAGTGTACAGGACCAGTAATGGCATCGCACCTGCGCCTGTCAGCCACCGGAGGTCCGGAGCAGCTCGCGTCCTCCCCTCCGGCGTCCGGGCAAAGCGATTTGCCTTGCTGCCGGTTCGCCGCGAAATAAATGGACGTTTGCGCGTGTCGTACCGCGGCAAGCAAGCAAGCAAAGCTTCGTGCCGCTGCTGGCGCCGGCTGTCTAGCGCGCGGAAGGGGCGGCCGCCGCGCGAGTTGACAACAAACGAAACCGACCCCCGTCCGGGGCGAAACAGACGCCAGGTGCGCAGAAACTAAACAATGCGAGCAGCAAGCCAGCAACGATAAACAAAGGCATCCGCTAGATGTCTGGTGGCTCTGATCCTGCTGCAAGCACGACATTCATTCGCTGTCTGAACCAGCGAGACACCAGCTAATAAGATCCGCTCGTCATCATCATATCATACATATAACGAGAGAATTATTAATCAAAACGGGGCAAGTAGTAAGTGATATACGTACTCAGTTACATCGGATGATTCGTCGGGTGGCGATCGACGGATCGTGCGGTCCAACGAGGCTCGAGGTCGAGGTGGGTCGATTGGCGTCGTCCTTCTCGTTTGGCGTATGTACGCGGGCTGTTCCGGCTCCATGGCGTCTTCCTACGAGACCTGACCTGACCTTCACCACCGGCCTCCGCCTCCTCGTTGCTTGCCGTTAAAGAAACCGACCGGTGGCCGTGGCCAGCCAATGCTAGTGCTCGCAGGAGGATTTCGTAGGCCCGTCCGTCTGACGACTGACAGCGACCGCCGGATTATTAGCCCCCCACCCCGTTGTTAATGGCCGATCAACGCGACGCGCGCTGGAATAAACAATGTTCATGGCGCGGGGACCGCCCGGGGACGAAACAGGAGATGTGGGACTGACGACGAGTTTGCGAGCTCGCCTCTATCCGTTCTGGATTGCTTAGAGGACAGGTAGGTAATTAGCGGAGAAAGGTCGACGGCGGCATGCTATGCCCATCGGTTGCTGTCACAAGTTGCGTGTTCGGTTATTCCTGGCCGCATCGTCTGCGCCCAAAGGGAGTTTCAGAAAAGCGCAGGCTGCTGCAGCTCCTCGTGCCTCCCAACCGGCGATTCCGTGTAGAACTAGTAGTTTCAAGCAACTAAGTGCGCACTGTCGTGGAAATTAATCTCCTGTCAGTCAGCGAACCAAGCTCTGAAACCGGATTTGCTGTACAGGGGAGGGGAAAAGAAACAGGGTGCTGATCGAACCAAAGTGCAGGAAGATGGCAGGTCACTGATTTGCGCACCACAATGGATCAGGAACTCCGAAGGAGAGGTCAAGGCCAACGTGCCATAAAATTTTGCAGTGCTTTCTAGGCGTCGACCAAAGGCTCTCGCCACGCCGGAAACGTTTGCATGCTGACGTGGCACCGGTGGTTCAGTGCCGTCTGCCCTAGCCTGCCAGCCCTGCCTTGTGGATAACGAATGAAGACCCACAGTCACCTCTACTGTATCGAAAAGAAAAGACGTCCGATTATCTCCATGCATGGTCAAACTCGGAATTAGCTAGTAGGCTCTTTCATGGAATCTGATTGTACTAAGTTTTTCGATAGAATATATGTTCACCGTTTTTGTTTCCACAAAACCGTGTAATAACACTGTAACGCGTAGCATACGTCGGCCAGTACGTCGTCGTACGAAAATGGTAGGTCTCAGTTAATGACTTCCATTAGCAAATTGATGACGAGGTTTGTTGGCAGCGGAGACGACGACCTTGTTAATGATTACACACTTGGCCGGCGGCTTTCGGATTTGCATTGCACCCTCCCTGTTCCAGCATCCAGCTAGATCGCTTGGCGTGTGTCCGCCTGTCCACACCCGATCACATCGGTGGCAAAGCGAGGTACGCTGCGCTGTGGGGGGTGGCCGATGCGGGGAAGGAAGGGACTCCGCGACTTGTAGCAAGCAAACAACTACGCCAACTAGGCACTAGGCGTACTACCTAGCGGCTAGGCAAGTAGGATTGGCCAGGCCAGCCGCCGACGCGACCAACGACTCGGCGACTGACGACGGCCGGCTCCAGGCCGATGCGGTGCGCGCGGACGTACGAGTAGCACCAGGCCACGCCGTCGCGCGCCGCCGTTCGTTACGTTTGCGGGTGGGGGCCGGGCTACGTTTTTCTTACCGACCTTACCGGGTGGGGGCCGGGAAAAATTTCTAAAAATAGCTCTTGAATTATGGAACCCAATGGTGTAAAAATTTTTCAAATTTGAGTTCGTTTAATATTTATTTAGACGTTTAGAAGTTTGAAAAAAAGAAAAAGAAAAAATGCACAGTACCGGCCCGTGAAGGCCCATTAAATCATGAAGGTCGAAAAACATACTAAACACACTCAAATTTGAGTAATTTTGACATCATTGGATTCTACAAATCATGAAGTATTTTTTAGGAATTTTTTTAGCATTTTTTTTTAAAAAAATAAATTTGAATTTTAAAAAACCGCTCAAAACCGCTCAAACCGGCGGTAAACTGTACAAACCGCCGGCCGGTTTACCGGTACAAACCGCCACAACTGGGCCTTTCAAATTCGAATTTGAATTCGGGCGGTTTTTTCCGGTAAACCGGACCGATTCCGGCCGCCTCCGGTCGGTTCAACGCCACCGGTAAAAAAAACACAGGCTCGGGGTGGTCGCTCGAGAGCGACAGGGAGGACGCCCACCCAAGTGGGGGAAGGTGGCAGCAGCACAGCGCTGATCTCTCGCCCTCGCCGAGAGAGAGATTGAGAGGGGACGCATCATCGTCATAAAAAAAAGATGTTAGGGATGGAGAACAAGGAGGAGGGGCTGGCGTTGTTGCAGGGGCTTATTATACTCCATTGGAAACGAGACTAGAAAGGGTCATGCAGCAGCTGTCATCCCACACCCGAACCCCCTCTTCCAGCGCAGCGCACAGCCAACTCTCCACCTCGCCGTCGTCCCCTTCCCTCCTCTCTTTCTTAACATACCCTGCTCCATCATCTCTACTGAGTTCCGAGGGAGAGGGGCCTGGAGGTTATGGAAATAGTGGAGAAATATACTAGGAAACCCAAGGCCAAGGGGAGGGAGCAGCAACCGCAAGAAGTCTTTCTACGACCCAACACGGCTCGATAGAAACTAGCAAGGAGATTCAGAAGTCCGGGTTAGTTCGCTCGTGACAGGTGCAAATATCGATCCAAACTAGGCCTGGCCTGAGCCGGAGTCCTCCGCGCCTCCGCCCGCGCCCAAGAGCGGAGAGGAGACGAGACGCAGAAGACAACGCGGTACGGTGCTTGGTGAGCGTGCGGCGGATGGCGGCTTCCTCCTCGTCCTCTGGCCCAGGCGGGTCCCCTGCCCACGCGCCTCCCAGCGGCGGCGGCGGCGGGGGCGGAGGGCCGTATCACTGGTCGCGGTTCGGCGACACGACGCTGACGAAGGTGTTCGTGGGCGGGTTGGCGTGGGAGACGCCGTCCGAAGGGCTCCGCCAGCACTTTGAAATTTACGGCGACATCCTAGAGGCCGTTGTCATCACCGATCGCGACACCGGCCGTTCTAAGGGCTACGGTTTCGTAAGTCTCGACCCTGCCTTTTGCGGTTTTGCCTCAGACCTTCCTCCGGCCGATCGGCCACCGGTTGTCTCATATCAGATCGATGCTGCTTACTAGATGTGTTATTCATCTATACGTGTCCCTCCGCAGGTGATTTTCCGGGACCCGGATGCGGCGGCGCGGGCGGTGCAGAACCCGAACCCGGTGATCGCCGGCCGGCGCGCCAACTGCAACATTGCGGCGTTCGGCCCGCCGCGGGCCGCGCAGCAGCAGCCGAGAGGAGGTGAGCGACCCGAGGAACCAAACCAAATCAATGCTCGCCCTGCTCTTTTTTTTTTTTTTTTTTTTTTTTACTTTCCTTGCCCTCGCAAGGCACGCGCATGTGCATGGCAGTAATAACCGGGGCATGATTAGCGCCGGCGGCAATACAGTACCGCGATTAAGCGGATAAGCTTGATTTAGGGCACCATGTTCTGTTCTGGATTTCCTCCTCCCTTGGGGAAGAAGGAGATCACTGGCAGATGGGTGGGGCCCACCGTAGCCCAGCTGGTGAAACACTGGGCGCCAGCACACGGGAACGAGGACGGCCACTACTATATCTGCATTGGGACGGGGGAGGCCGCAGGCACTAATCAGCCATGGTTGATGGCTGACGACGGCTTCCACCACACGAGTCGTCATGGTCTCATGGCTGTGTGCTAGCCCAGGCTGGCCTTGCAGTGGCTGCCCCCTAGTTCGCTGCACTCCTGCTGCACGCTACCTGGTCTACTCACACCATCCCCCACACCCGGCACCCCCACCACCTTACCTTGCTCAGTCTAGGATAGCAATGAAATCTTGGCTGATAAATTATTCTAGGCATCTCGGTGAAGTGCTGGTACAACCATCTCTCATACAAGATGCATGGATTCCGGTAGCATTTTGGCCGAATGCCGGTGATGGAAAGAATGCGAGCGGGGTGGGGCTGGTACTATTTTCCCCCCTTTGCTTGCTGAGGAAGATCAAGTTGCATTGACCGGGAGCACGCCAATGGTGGTATGCTGCATCGTTCCAGCGACAGTGAGGTGTAAAGGGCTGGAGATTATCGCTGGAGAATCGGGAATCCAGCCGCCTTTCTTTTCTAGTGAAAACCGATGCATGGCTTTACAAAATGTTCGGCAGCATATACTACGAGTGCTACTACTCTTCCTGTACTAGTCTTTCCAGACTTTGACCCGTTTGAGTGTCAACCACTGGAGCCTGGAGGAATAGATACTTGATTCCGGCATGAAAAGCCTTTTGTTGATGCAGCTTTTGCTTCTATACCGCCTATCCGATTTGTTTCAGAGTAGAGTTTCTTTACATTCCTTCTTTCCCAATAATACTGCATCTCCTAGCTAGGCTCTTATTTTAAACTGGAATAATTTTAAACTAGAATATTTTCCTCTTTATTTTCCTTTTCATTACGCAATATTAATTATCTATCATTATTGCTTTTCAAGTAAGCCGGCTTATAACGGCATTGTCTTTTTTCTCCCTTTTCTCAGTATATAGAACAGCCTGCATGCTATTTCTGCAGAACTGTTTAGTGGATCACAGCGCGCACACAATAATGCACACCAAATGGAGTAGGTTCAAGTGCTGGCTAGCTAGGACAGCTCTGAATCATTTAGCACTGTGCTAATCTACGCAATGCTCACTTAAAGAAACCTCTTTCTCTATTATTCCTAGGAGATCAAATACAGTGCACAACATATTGGTTTTCCTTTTATGAAGGGATGATATCATTTTTATATATTTTATTTATCCAAACATAGAAAAGATAGATAATTGTTTAAGCAATCATACGCTGAAAGAAAACGAGAGATCGTCTGGTCAGTCAGAACCCAGTCCAGCGCAGGGCACATGGTGAGACCTCCCTTGCACAGGCAGCACAACTGTTCTCGCAAGCAATGCTCCCCTGTCCGTAATACATGCAAGCATACCTCCTCTGCTCTGCACTGTTCTGTACTGTACTGCTCGGTGTATTATTTCTTTGGTACGGGTTGCGTTTTTAATAATTAAATTAGCGTGCCATTGCCACCACAGGGAGAGGAGGAGGAGATGCCGGCCGCGGGCCGCACGCGCCGGACCAGCCGCCGCAGGGGTCGCCCTACAGGATGCCGTCGCAGATGACCCCGCCTCAGGCCGCCACGGTGTTCTACCATCCCCAGTACGGGTGAGTGCTCCTGTCGCCTACACCTTTCAGCTGTTCCTCCTCAAAATCTCTGGAACCAGGCCGTAGAATACGTACTGCAGATCCCTCCCTGTACGGCTCAGCCGGGCTGAGATCACGATGATGCACTGGTGATATGGGCATTGCCAGATTTCATACGTACGCGTGTGCTTGTATCGAGTGCCATATGCGTACGTACGTGCGTGTATCACTGCAGCTGTGCGTCGTCATCGTGGGATCCGAGCACACCCCAACTCTGAATTATCAATTGACAGGGGCGGCACATGTCCATTTCAAGGCTGTGTCACTGTGTTCTCTCTGTCACTTCTTGTTCTGATCCGGAGAGGATAGCCATCGTTACTCGTTAGGTCGTGACAACTCCCTATCGTGGTGGCTGCTTTTGGGTGTTTGGAAGAGAATTTGCGTATGAGTCGTCACAGAATTTGCATGCTGAACTGACCTTAGAGGCTAGATAGAGTTGTGATAGAAAAGGAAAAGCAAGTTTATTGAGCTGCTCTTTTGTGGGAGGAGAACACCAAAGGGTCATTGGTCTCTTCGTTGATGTTCCATTTACCGAGCTAGCAGCTGATGACTTGTGCGTGCGTTTCATTTTCACGGAACCGAGGGTCATGTTTCTTTCAGGGCGCAGCTTTCAGTTATCGTTTCCTTAATTGGACAGGTGGGTTCAGTTGTCAAGAGGCGCAGATGGACCCACGTGTCCCCATGCCTCTTCTTCTGGGCCCTAAGATAGGCCCATTAAATTTGGGCCGATGGGAGGGAGACATCAGCTCAGCATGGGCATTCAACTATGGTGGCCCCACTACTGCCACCCTCTGTTTCCTTCTCTCATTACCCCATACAGCAGACCACCATGGGCTGTGTTGCCTGCAAACAATCTCTGCAGATTTGTTTGCCTGCATTCATCTCTTTAGTTCCATTTGGTTTTACAGATATTTGCAAATATGTGCTCCGTACCGAGCCATTGGCATGGATCATATAGGTGCAGTACTCATTAGAGATTGCAATAGGATTTCATGACCAATTTGGTACTTCATACTTCTTTCTATAGTTGCTTTACAAGTTAATTAATTCTCTTAGACCCAAGTTATGGAATTCATAATATGGTATTTGTGTAATTCAATCCCTAGTGTGGTTCATGTTTATTTGGAGGTCCCTTACCTCACATTTTGTTTGTTGATGATTAGAACTTCTAATGTGGATCTTGCCAGCTGGTCAGATGTTTTTAGGTTGTTGCAAGGTGTACAAACATTGAACACCAATGAACCTTTTCATAATAAACTATCGATATACTACTAATAAGCATATTTTAGCTCGACATATAATAGTGCTTGAGATAATTTTCAGGCTTTACAACCATGCTACTTAGTAGATATGTCTCTGGGAGTGAAATACAGCGATGGGCCTCAGGCTCAGTGCAATCACTATCATTCTTTTATAAGGCACTGAAGATGTTCTGCAAACTTTTGCAGGTTCTGGTACCCACCTGATTATCCATACCAACAGGCAAGCAATCCAGTCTCCATTTCATCTCCTCCACTTAAATATCATTTTTTGTTGTTTTGCAATAATTGGCATTACTATATGAATTATTGGCTAAATCACACTGTTTACTTGCCATGATCTGAAACTCTGAATTCAGTATTGAAACTTTCATTTTGAATACAAAGTATCTTCAGTTACGAAACCTGGCGATGTCTGCATGATAGGGCCTTTGTTTATTGGTCGTCAAACTCATCATGCTTTGTACCAGAATGAGACACTAGAACAACCTGGCAATCTTACAGAAACCTGAAAATTGATGAGCAGGCATTGTACAATTCTCAAGTGCTACAACATTATTACCCTCAGATGTATGGTCCAGCCTCTCCTTCAGGACCACACTACCAATACATGGGGTATATGCCTGGTGGCCCAAATTCAAGGACTGGATTCTCGCCGATGCAGCAACCCGTGCGACCACCGTTCTTTCAGCAGCCAACGGCACAGATGGATGGTTCTTTCCCACCAGGGCCTTCGCTTCCACCTAATTTCAGACTCCAGCTGCCTCCTCATGCAGTCTCAAGGGAATTTGATGATGCATCTGGTATGCTACTTGTATCATTCTTTGTCAGTTAGCGTGGTCTTTCTTGTTGAAACCTGGGAAACAAACACATTTTGGTTTAATAATAATAATTCTAATCATGCAAGATACCTATCACTATAAAATCTCGGTATCATAAAATTATGTCATTTTTTTGACAGTTGGATGTATGTAGCATAAGTTAATTGAAGAAAAAGAACTGTAAACAATCACTTTGTTTTCATCAATAAACTGATATCTTACCGCTCGCATATCTTAGCAGGCTCTCCGTCAGCTCAGCCAACTTCTTCAACTCCTGCTACAATCACAAACCAGGAAGATTCGAGGCCTGTAGTGTCAGATTCGGATCCAAACACACCAAATTGACTTTCTGAGAATCCTGGCAACATGATCTGATGTCAATCTGATGCAGACCATTGGTGGTCTGTAACAGAGCCCATGATACTCTCACATCTTGACTGAAAAAGTTCCCAAAGATTTGTTCTTTCATTATTTCTAATAATTCTTTTTTGAATTCTTGCATTGCATTTATTCACCGACTTCTTTGTACGACCGACTGAATTTCAAGTTCAGAATTCAGTAATTCGCTAGCGTAAGTTCCGGTGGCATGTTAGTGTTCAAAGTACTGCCGAGCTGTTATTCTTATCTCAAATATGCAGTGCAGTTTTATTGCAACAAGAATATTTTTTCCCTTCAATCGAGAGACAGCACAAACTCGTACTGCTGATTTATTTTTTTGAAAGGCTTCGGGGGGGGGGGGGATCAACCAATCCCCACCTGCAAATTTCATTCCCACAGATACCCGGCCAGGCCGGTTGGTGGAAGAACCACAGTTTTTACATCAAAACACAATAGAGGGGGTGAGGGTGTAGATTACAGAATCAAAGCAGTGCTCCAAATACTAGCCAGAACGTTGTCCTTCCTCGGAATTCTGCAGCTCCAGTCTTGGATCGAGCTTCGGCAGGCAGCAAGGAGGCGGTCGATGCTTGGGGTGACACCGTTGAAGAATGAAATGATTTGCAGTTCGTTCTGTATCATGGTGGGTGAAAAATACAGGCCTTAACTGAAAATACTGACAAGCAAGATTGCATCTTCTCCGCTCTGAATTTTGAAATTGACATGTTCATGCGACTCAACACATTTTCTACTATGAAACTGACCATCATGAAAGAAAGAAAGAAAGAAATTCAGTACTTATATTATGGTTACATAATACAAATTTGCTGGTAACAATATATTATTTTTATTTTATATGCATGTGCTGTTCATATTATTAGCTTTCAGCTTTAGGAACATCTCCTTCAAGCATGAATTCGACCAAACGATCAATGTTAACGCTCGAGGTCCCGCCGCTTTCTGTCGCCGCCACGGCCTTCTCCTTCCACATTGTTGCTTTCGCTTTCATGTCTTTGCCTTTCTCACCGTCCATGGCTTCTTTTATGAGCCGTGCCACTTCCTCCCTCGTGACATTGTTGTCAATCTCCAGTCCAGTGTCCCAGTTGGTGCAGAGATATCGGCAGTTGGTCATCTGCTCGCCGAAGAACGGCCAGGAGATCATCGGCACGCCGGCGCAAATGCTCTCCAGCGTCGAGTTCCACCCAGAGTGGTTTAGGAACAGCCCAGTGGACGAATGCGACAGGACTTGTCCCTGCGGGCACCAGCTGCAGAAGAGCCCTCTGTCTCTCGTCTCAGCGTAGAACTCCTCCGGCAGCATAGCCTTGTCGCCCGTGACAAGGTCCGGCCTGATGACCCACAGGAACGGCCAGCCGCAGCGCGCCAGGCCCCCCGCGAACTCGGCGAGCTGAGCCGGCGTCATGACCGTGATGCTGCCGAAGTTGACGTACACGACGGAGCCGGGCTCCCGGGCGTCCAGCCAACGAAGGCAGCTCAGGTCCTCCTTCCAGAGGCTGCCGCAGATCGCAGCCGCGTCGGGGCGGGCCATGGCGCCGGCGAACGAGAGGAGCGGGCCGATGGTGTACACGCGAGGGAAGATGCGGCGCAGGGCGTCGACGACGTCCTGCTCCAGCGCGTCGAACGTGTTGATTATCATCCCCTGCGCGCGGTGCGCGTTCTGTGCCTCGTTGCTGTCGAAGTGGACCATGAAGTCGTCCGGGTCCGTCGTGCGGATGAAGTTGGGCATGTCTCGCAGACGGATGCCTGGCATCCCGGGCACCCAGTCGAGCACCGTGTCCAGGTACCCGTTGGTCAGGTAGCTGTCATCTGCAGTACGAGCAACACATACATACATGTGAGCAAGGTGTTGCATAGAACAACGAGTGAGAGCTTGATACTCCCCTTTGATTGGCGTATGGCCGTATTGTACCTTTGAGTGGCACGTAGCCTCTGTCCATGAGCTCCTTGAACTGGAGGTACCCCATGAAGCCACACGCGCTCATGGTGCAGAACACGACGGCCAGGATGCCCATCTCGTTGGCCACCCTCTGCGCGAAGCTCAAGAAGTTGTCTAGCACGACGCAGGTGACCGGCGGCCGGCCCGGCATGCCGTTGAGCCTCGCCAGGAGGTCCCGAAACGGCGCGGGGCCGTTCCGGTGAAGCGACTCGTTGAGCGTGGGGAGGTCCTGCGTGACGTCGTCGTCGTTGCCGGACGGAGGCATGCCGTCGGGGATGGTCTCGAACCGGAAGTCGTCGAGGCCATCCAGCGAGTCGGCGCCGCGGGACCGGAGCAGGCGGCGGTGGTTGTACTCTGAGTTGACGTAGGTGACGAAGAAGCCCCTCGAGTGCAGCACCTTGGCGAGCTGCAGAAACGGCATGACATGGCCCTGCGCTGGGTACGGGAGGAGCACCGCGTGGGGGCGCGCGTCGGAGCTCATGTTGGATGACGCCGACGTGTGTTACCGTAGATGATGGACGTCCTGGGAAGGTGTGGCGATGGTCACCATGAACCAGCTACGCCTGTTTTACGACATGTCGGGATAGTAGTAGGATATATATGGTGGGACGGACATCTCCAGCGGAGCAGATTGGAGGCAGAAAAGTCAGGGAAAAGTCAAGGCGCCGATCAAGGAGACGACGCAATTGACACGGCTCTTGGATCATCGCTCACCACCTCATGGTTTTTTTAGGCTCTGGATCATCGTTCACCACCTCATGTTTTTTTTTAGGCCATCACATATCAGAATTCAGATAGTGGCAGATAGAGATCAGTATAGGCATCGTTACGTTACCGTCGCGTCTCGCAGAGCCACGACCACGAACCCGCGACGAAGCAGTATGGGCTTTATTGTCCCGGCGCTGGGCCTTGATCGGTGCAGACACGGTCCACGGCAGCCACGTAGCGACTTCGAGCAGCGAGAGTCCTGGAGTAGTCAACATCCATGGAGTCTGTATCGGTAAACTACTAGGGTGTGGGAGTAGAAATTGCTACTGGTGCACTAGAGACAATTGTTGTAAAAATGACACTACCGCGCGTTGCTGCGGAGCATGCATTCTAGACTTCTCTGAATATGAGAAGGATCATAAGAGGAAAATAAAGGAGTGGACAAAGTAAGTTTTAGTTATGGTACCAGACCTAGTCTGAAGCTCAATTCAGATAGACATGTACCATTTCTATTAAACCGTAGAATGTAATCAAATCAGCAAGAGGATGAAAATATTATTGCACTTCTGATGCAAGAGGTGGGAAGCTCCACTGTTCAGTTCCTAGGTTGCTGTCCATCGTGGAATCTGGAGAAAACGATCTGTCAGTGTAATTAATCCTTTTAGAGAAACTTTGTATCAAGTTAGTATATGATCACCTACTGGTGAAATAAATGCATGGTGTTATGAATAGCTTGGAGAAGAACTGACAACATCGTGTTGATTTTTCCGAAAAAGTTCATTGTATTGGGTGTAAACTTGGGGCACGGCGAGATGAATGTGAAGATCGAGCATTGTGTTCTCTTTAACATACATACAGAGAAATAAGAGAGTTAAAGGGCAACCACGAACATAGAATGAGTATTCGTAGTTCTGCTGAATTCACTTTCTCTGTCTTTGTAGAGGAACAGATCACCTGCGCTTTCTGCACCCCTAACCACCATTGAAATAATTAGAACCTAAGGCATGCTCTGCAAGAAAATTATAACAGTTTCAGAAGGAAAAAACAGACCAATCCACATTACCAAAAATTGAGGAACAAAAAAAGAAAGGAAGGAACTGGAGTAGACAAATAAATTGGATATGGTAGAATTGCACATGATATAGCAGCAGCAAGGCAATTGAGATAATAAGTGACAGAATCATAAATAAAGAGAATCACCAGAATGGGCAGAGTTTGTTTCATTAGGAGGTGTCTGCTGGTCTATAATTAATACATTGCTATCATGGTGCATAAACAGATCAAGTAGAACAATAGGAACTAAACTGCTAAAGGAGAATAATTGGAGAAGCAATATGGTAGCTGGTAATTAAACAAAGGGCACAACTACATCCAAGAAATAGAAGTAACCAATACAAAAATCAAATGAAAGTATAGGAAGCAGAGTTCATCCATGGCAATAAGCTAATGGGAAGTTTGTGAAAGAAAAATACAACATAAATGCATATAATTACCACAATAATTGACATCCGGTAGAGCTCTATTTGCCTAGAAATCTGAAGCTGTCATCATTATAACAAAGGGCATCAACTGATCTGGATGCGAGATCTGGATGCGACACCAGGCATAGACAAATGTCTGCTGCTAATTATACATTGCAATGGAAGATAAAATCCTGAGTTATAGCTTTCTGGCTGATAATTTTGCATGAATGCAGCCAACTGTGGTTCATGGATACCTTGAAGGTGGATGACATGTCTTTTAATTATTGTGTCACAACTCAAACTAAACAATGGACAAATAAAATCTAAGTTGATGGTAATATTCTTTTGTTTAGTCATTGTACATCTACTGAATCTGGAAGAACAGTCCTTTGTCTGGGATTTCAAGAGCAATTAGCGACTACCCCTAATGCCACATATATGTCTCAATTTCAGAGGAAGCCAATGCATTTACAAAAATATATGTCCAAAATGGTACGCAATTCATCATACCTGCTTGGTACCAATGGATGTCATGGAACAATCAGAAGGGCTATGAACACTCCATAGTGACCTTTGCAAATAGCAAATGGAACTTAATAGGTCGTCTGTTCAGTGAGTTAACCTGCAAGAACATTTTCAAATTATGCAATGATACTATAGACTACTTTGCACAATAAACTACTTAGAACAGACCAATAGCGGAGAGCTACATCAAGAAAAAAGGGAATCTTCATGTACAGCACTGGCAAGTATGCAGTTCACACATTCGGAAAGATCAGGCAATTTGTCAGCACAGTGCAAGAGAGCAAGATGTAAAATGGGTCAATTTTGATGCCCTCCCAAAAAATAGAAAATCTAAGACATATTCCTGTACACCACTGTCAAGTATGAAGTTCATACAGCAGAAATATCAGGCAATTTCTCAGCACAGTGCAAGAGAGCAAGATGTAAAATGGGTCAATTTTGATGCCCAAAAAAATACCAGGCAGTAACTGAATATCAAAGATTGTTGTGGATACTCAGAAAAAACAGAAAAAGCCTATTCTAACTGGCATAAGGCGAGGCACTATATGATCCTAATGAGCGAACATAGTTCTCGACTTCTCGTTGACTGGAGGAGCAGGATGCTATTCCTATGAATACATGAAACTGTATCATTTACTAAAGCTCAAAAATTAATTACTTGATTCCTCTAAGTATACGTATACAAAATGTATCATTTACTAAAGTTCAAGAATTAACTAATTGTAATCCTAACAATTCTAGAAATGAACCAACATGAACAACATGGATTTGAACCAATACAGGAGTGCACACATTAGCTCAGCAATAGGATACTGGCATACTGCCAAAACATCAAACACTGGACGAAGTCATGGATGTGAAGTAAATCAAAGTTGAGGACCTAAAGCCACATGATGCGTATTTCAATAGCAATGCTGCTCAGAATTGGTCCTGACAAGGTCACACATGCCCTGAGCTGCATAGATGAAGTCGAACACTGATAGAATAGTGGAGTGGAGCAACATACCAATCGAGGATTGGACGAAGTTGTGACGCCCAGGCCCGATGTGGCGTGACTTGGTTGAACTGAGACCTCTGTAAATTCACAGGCATGCATGGTCGATCATTTTTCAGAAAAAAACGAAGTTGGTAGTAGGCATAACACGCTTGTAAATACAGGTTTGGGTGCTCCGGCTTCGCGCAGCAGTACGGAAAGGAAAGGGGTGGGCATACCTGGCGGGGCGCTCGTCGCTGAAGAAGGTCCCGTCCAGAGGGTCTGGAGAACCGGCGTGCGGCGGCGCGCTGCTCGAGCAGTAGTCGCCGTTACTGTGGGGATGCGGAAAAGTAGGGCGAACGCAGAGAGCGACCCGAGCCTCCGGCCGGCGCAGGTGCGGCGCGTGTTGGGGGGAGGAAGACGACGGCGGCCGAGACAGTCGGTGGCCCTGGACGCGGCACCGGCGGCGGAGGCGAGCGTCGCGTGCGTGAGGCGGGCGCAGGCGTGTAGGTGTGGAGACAGTGGAGTGGCTCGAGGAAGTTTTTATTTTCTCCTTCTGGAGGGCTGGAAAACGAAACGGGAGGGGTCGTGCTCTGCTTCACGAGATGATAACATCGTGAGTTCATTATACGAAATTATGATAGAATTAACCCGTTAATTATGATAGAATTAGCTTGCAAGAAATAAGATGGTGGTAGATCAGCTTATTTTATTCTACAAAGCAAGTAAAATAGTGAGGAGGAAGAAGATGGGTTTTTTTTATAGAACTGGAGGGGCTTGGACACAGACAAAGCCCCCCATATGAAGACTTGCAAATATCTGCGACAACTATTCGCCGTAATTAAATGGCTGACCTGCTTGCACGTCAAGCCCTTAGTGCTCTCCAATGTAATCAATTTAAATTTCCAAGGTGTGTGCTCATGATGTACATAATCTTAAGTGTCAATGTAATAGTGCTAACAGCTTCCTGCCGTTAATTAATAGATTGTGTTCCTTGTCAATAAAAAAAGAGGAAGAAGATGATGGGCCACCTTATTCCTCAAACCAACACACCTTCAGAAACAAGAATCACATGCGACATAACTAATTTAGAGCAATACCTTAGGGATTAGGCCAAGAACTTCAGAGGACAAGGCAGGCTAAGAACTTGAGAGGACAAAGCAGGAAAGAAAAGGAAGCAATTATTTCTACGATTGACAGGCTAGATAAAAAGGTAGAAACGACAGGCTCAACTATGGTACTATCACATTACATCCAAAACGCCAATAGACAATTAAAATTCAACAGCATAGGCCTATTTATTTGTTGAACCTAAGTTTTAAGTTTGTTTT
The DNA here is from genome assembly GCA_018135685.1 of Themeda triandra. Lineage (NCBI taxonomy): Eukaryota > Viridiplantae > Streptophyta > Magnoliopsida > Poales > Poaceae > Themeda > Themeda triandra. Next base: position 1,444,184 of record JAENPR010000065.1, on the reverse strand, counting down.
TTTTTTACAAAAGTTGCTACAAATAGAATTAATGGTGTGGCGAAAAAGTGACACAGCCCTTTTAGATAACCTTCTTACCTAGAAGACGTATCTTGGAGGGTGTAGAGTTGTAGGAATTCTAATCCATGGGACTTGACTTCCACGTCGCTACCCACGCACGGCGGCACGGGAGGCCCTAAACCCTAGTAGCCGTCGTTCCCATCCTCCTCTCCTGTTGCGCTGCCGCTGGAGCAGGACGCTGGCAAGGCTGTGCGGATCGTCATGATGGTGGCGGCGGGGATGTCTCTCGCATATGTGCGGTGTGGTGGTGCAAGTTGCGGCGGCTGTCGGGGGTGGTCAATCTCGAACCGCGTGGGGTTTGGCTGGCCATCTTCTACGACTGCGGCGTCAGCCAACCACGAACGGTCGGGTCGGTGGCAGGGCTTCTCTCCTCCTCCAACCACCCCTTCTTCCTCGATGACGACAACAACCTGATAAGGATGGAGACGGGCCGGGGCCATACACATATTGGTGGATCATGTGTCGCGTGGCCGTTGGGGCATCGATCGGTAGCGGTGGCGGCTGGTGCCATTGCCATCGACGGTGGTCGGAGCTGTTCGCTTTTAAAGACAATGGCTGTCGGCATCGACAATGACAGGTGGCTCAGTCAGTTGAGGCATGGATAGTGTAGCGGAAAATCGGGGCTAATGCTGTGCACGAGGTTGAGTTGCCATAGAAAAAGCTTTGTACTCTTGGGTTGATGACGACAACATCCCCAAACACCGTTTTCTTCGTTGGAAGCGTCGTCGTTCGGGCCTCTTCCCATTGTATGGCTTGTCTTCATTAGGTGAAACCTAGACCTTCTGGTCAGGCAACTGTGGCGTCAGTGGCGTCACTTTCCTCCTTGAAGGCGTCGTTTTGAAGATTGTGCTCGATCAGTCTACTGCAGTGTCTAGAATCGAAGTGATGAAGATGAAGACCTAGTTAAGAATTCGATATTGCGGTGTGAACGACGGAGGAATGCAGTCAGAAGGAAGACGTTGGCATGGCAATTCGATGATTTCGCATCTGTTGGTAGTGGACCACAAATTTGGCAAGAAGCCAGTGTGGGAGTCGCCCACGAAATTGGTCGTGGCCGGTGTTGGACATGATGGCCAACAATTGAGTTATTTGAGATGACCCGGGTGATTTGACGACATATGGTTTCGTATTGTGGCGATTATTTTCGGCGCGAAGAGGTGTTCTGACTGGTAACTGGAGGACAAGTGTAGCATTTCTATATTTTAATGAGTTAACTATGTTGAGAAACTTTGGTATGTGTGCCTTGGGTTTGAGTTTGAGTTTGTCTGAGTTTGAAGTGTTGTGTAATAAGAAATAGCTATATGCATCGGTCGATGTAGAGGCTAGGATATTTCTATGTTTCTTTTTTTTTTAAAAAAAAACTATCCATGAGCTTTATATAAAAAATATGAATGGTGTGATCCTCAAAGTTGATTTCGAGAAGGCGTATGATAAATTTAAATGGCCCTTCCTTCAACAAACTCTCCGGTTGAAATGGTTCTCACCTTTTGTGGTGTCAATGGATTCAACAATTTATTTCTAGAGGGAGTGTTGCATTTAAAATGATCAATGATATGGGACGTTATTTGAAAAAAGTTCGAGGCAAGGTGATCTTTTATCACCAATTAATCCTTTTTCAATCTAGTGGCAGACATGCTAGGCATATTCATTGCTAGAGCTAAGGAAGATAGTTACATTCGTGGAATTATCCCACATCTAGTAGGTGATGGCCTCTCAACTTTACATTTGCTGAAAATACCATTTTCTTATGGAACATAATTTGTTGGAGAGCGAAAAGATATAGAAAGCGATTTTTATACAAATAACTTCCCAGATAATGATTTAGATAGTGAGATGCAGAATGACTCTTGAAGATGATGCTCTTAGCAGTACAGTAACCATCATCTTACTTTGTTAGTGTTAGAATTTAGACAAATTAATTACAAATTTAATCCAAAAAATTATAAATATTTGTGACATGAGACACGTGTGGTCTAAGCGTAACAAACATGTTCATGATACTATATGATTTTATTTAATCATAGAAAACAAAGGACAGGTAACAGAGCCGATAAGTAATGTTGCAGTGCCGATCACCCTAAGTCATCAAGAAGTAGCATGAAGAAGAATGAACCAGCGAGCAGTAGCGTGAAGATGTTCTCCAAAAACCTGATTATCGATCTTCACCTAAGCAGATGAGCTCACGATGGGCACCAATTTTGGAGGCCTACTCTCCCTGTTCCTACTGCTGTTTTATTACTCGAACAAGAATAAAATGATTCAGGGTTCATTCTGTAGTATGGGAGGTGAAACTACAGGCCCTACCTGAAAATACTGACAAGCAAACTTGCATCTTCACTCTGAATTCTGAAATCGACATGTTCATGAACACCATATTGTTTACTGTGAAACTGGCCGTCACGAATGAAAGAAAGAAATTCAGTACTTTTTGAAGAATTGAAATTCAGTACTTATACGTACATAATGCAAATTTGCTAGTAACATTATACATCGGTTTTCATATACATGTACACTGTACATATTATTAGCTTGCAGCTGTAGGAACATTTCCTTCAAGAATGAATTCGACCAAACGATCAATGTTAACGCTCGAGGTCCCGCCGCCATCTGTTGCGGCCACGGCCTTCTCCTTCCACATTGTTGCTTTCGCCTTCATGTCTTTGCCTTTCTCACCGTCTATGGCTTCTTTTATGAGCCGTGCCACTTCCTCCCTCGAGACATTGTTGTCAATCTCCAGTCCAATTTCCCAGTTAGTGCAGGCATACCGGCAGTTGGTCATCTGCTCGGCGAAGAACGGCCAGCAGATCATCGGCACGCCGGCGCGTATGCTCTCCAGCGCCGAGTTCCACCCAGAGTGTGTCAGGAACAGCCCGGTGGACGGATGCGACAGGACCTGTTCCTGCGGGCACCAGCTGAGGAAGAGCCCTCTGTCTCTCGTCTCAGCATAGAAGTCCTCCGGCAGCATAGCCTTGTCGCCCGTGACAAGGTCCGGCCTGATGACCCACAGGAACGGCCTGCCGCAGCGCGCCAAGCCCCACGCGAACTCGGCGAGCTGAGCCGACGTCATGACCGTGATGCTGCCGAAGTTGACGTACACGACCGAGCCGGCCTCCCGGTCGTCCAGCCACCGTAGGCAGCTCAGGTCTTCCTTCCAGAGGCTGCCGGAGATCGCAGCCGCGTCGGGACGGGCCATGGCGCCGGTGAACGTGAGGAGCGGACCGATGGTGTACACGCGAGGGAAGATGCGGCGCAGCGCGTCGACGACGTCGTGCTCCAGCGCGTCAAACGTGTTAATGATCATCCCCTGCGCGCGGCGCGCGTTTTGGGCCTCGTTGCTGTCGAAGTGGACCATGAAGTCGTCCGGGTCCGTCGTGCGGATGAAGCTGGGCATGTCTCGCAGACGGATGCCTGGCATCCCGGGTACCCAGTCGAGCACCGTGTCCAGGTACCCGTTGGTCAGGTAGCTCTCATCTGCAGTACGCGCAACACATACATACATGTTAGCAAGCTCTTGCATAGAGCAACGAGTGAGTGCTTGATGGTCGACGACAGCTATAAAACTGTAGTTACCTTTGAGTGGGAAGTAGCCTCTGTCCATGAGCTCCTTGTAGTGGACGTACCCCATGAAGCCACACGCGCTCATGGTGCAGAACACGACCGCCAGGATGCCCATCTCGTTGGCCACCCTCTGCGCGAAGCTCATGAAGTTGTCCAGCACGACGCAGGTGACCGGCGGCCGGCCCGGCATGCCGTTGAGCCTCGCCAGGAGGTCCCGAAACGACGCGGCGCCGTTCCGGAGCAGCGACTCGCAGAGCGTGGGTATGTCCTGCGTAACGTCGTCGTTGCTGGACGGAGGCAGGCCGTCCGGGATGGTCTCGAACCGGAAGTCGTCGAGGCCATCCAGCGAGTCCGCGCCGCGGGACCGGAGCAGGCGGCGGTGGTTGTACTCGGTGTTGACGTAGGTGACGAAGAAGCCCCTGGAGTGCAGCACCTTGGCGAGCTGCAGCAGCGGAATGACATGGCCCTGCGCCGGGTACGGGATGAGCACCGCGTGGGGGCGCGCGTTGGAGCCCATTGCCTTGTTGGATGGACGACGTCGCAGTGTGTTACCGCTGATGATGGACGTGCTGGGAAGGTGTGGCGATGGTCACCATGAATCAGTTACGGCATGTCGGGATATATGGTGGGATGGACGGACATCTCCGGCGGATCAGACAGAAACTGATGACAAAAGCCAAGGCGTTCGCGGTCAAGGAGACGACGCCATCGATATGATAGGCGGCCGTTTGGATCATCAGTCACCACGGCCTTGTTTAGTTCCAGAATTTCTCCCCAAATTTCACTATGCAAAAAGAAGATTATCCATCACATCAAAAACGTCGCGTCGTAGATCTTAAATATAGATGAAATCAAAAACTAATTGCCGCTTTTATTGTACTTTGTGAGGCGAATCTTTTGAGTCTAATTAATCAATATTTGGATAATATTTCACAAATACAAACGAAAATTCTTCATAAATCTTATTTCAATACAAACACCCGAATTTGTCGCAAATTCGGAATCTAAACAAGGCCCACCTCATTTTTTTGTGAGGCCATGACACCTCTGCTCCAATACATCATGTAACTAGCTAGCCAACTAGGTTATCAGAATTCCAGATAGTGCCCGCCGGATGGAGATCAGCAGGAGCATGGTTGCCCGTCGCGCCCAGACGTGGCTTGGAGGGCCGTGGCGAAGTAGTCGCTGACGGCTGGATTTTATTATCCCGGCGCTGGGCCTTGATTGGCAGACACGGTCCACGGCAATCGGCAGCCATGTGCCGGCGTCGACCAACGAGAGTTCTGGAGCTGCCAACATCCCTGGAGTCTGTGTGGGAGAATACAAACTGCCTATTTTCTAAAAAAAAATGCACAAACTGCTATTGGTGCTCTGACCACTATAGGTCAACAACTGGTAGTGAACACAAATGGCGTGCGGCATAATTAATTTATTAGAGGGACAAACGAACTATGCTACCCACAAAACACTCTGGTTATTTTGGCAATACTGATCATCTCCACTAGCTTTATACTTTTCTGCATTAGTTTATTAATGAGCGAGATGCGTGGGAGATTGTAATTGACAATTGTTATTTTGGCAGGTAGTGATGGGACCGTTGGTGAGCCATGCCAAAGGTTTGTCGTGCCGTATCTTCTTTGGCAGCTGTTTGGTTTACTTTTTTTTTTTATAAGTATATCTGTATTAAATAAGAAAACCAGTATAGTACAAATACAAATACACCGTATAAAGATACGGGGAACAGCTGTCCACACTATTTGCTAAAAGGCCCTCCACAAATCTAGAATTTACGCAAAGGTCCTTTTCCCCACCAAGGTCGGTACTCAGCGCCGCCCAACTTCGACAGACATCGCCGAATCCCGCCATCGCCATCCAAGCTGGAGCACCTACAGCCGGAGAAAGTCGCCGGCGTGAAGGAGGACTGCAGCAGAAACTCAAGTTTGCGAAGAAATCTTTGAGGATCCGTCCGTCAGATCACTTTCCATCTTGTGTCGACGATGACACCGCCGACGAAGTCCGCCGTCCGCCGGCGCGGTGACGCCGAGACCCTCCCACTGGACGGAGCTCACCGACGGCCCACGCCGCCGGCGGAACACAAGCCCGATCCATCCACCCACCTCCCTGCACACCCGCAGCCTCCCCCACATCCCCAAGGCACACAAAAGCCGCCAGATCCGCCGCCTCCCAGAGAAGACAGGGCACCAGCAAGCTTGGACTCGTCCTAGACCTAGACTCAAACACACCCCTCACTGGATCACCGCCGTCGCCGCCGATGAAGACGCCGCCGAGAAGGAGGGAGATCCGGAGTACCTTATTCCTCGTCGACGGCGCCGCCTCCCTCTCGCCGCCATCGCCTGGACACCTCCACCGCCAAGGCCTGCGCGGGGACGCGCGGACCACGCCGGCGTCGTCCGCACCTCCTTGGCGAACCACCTCCCCGTGAGCGCTTCGCCGGGCACGAGCACGAGGACGCCTTCGCCGAAGTCGCCGTCGCCGCCTCCGTCGCGGCCTCCGGGGCCACCCATCCGCTCGGCGAGGGCCGCTCCCCTCCGGCGCCCGGCGGGTCACCGGAGGGGAGGGATTAGGCCCATCGCCGGCGGGACGCCGGTCGTCGCCCCGTCGCCCCCAAATCGCCTAAGGCACTGTAGCCCTAGGTCGGGTGGGGAAGAAGGCACGCGATTTTTCTCTGATTGTTTGGTTTACTGTTAAAGCAATGGCATACCAAACTTTCTTAACATCTTGCTCCACGTGTCATACATTTATTTTTGTGCCAAAGCTTGTCGAAAGGGTAACTTCGATTTCGCTCGTCACATTTCCTGTGGCAGCTATAGTTTGTGGAAGGTTAAACATGGCACGTTTCCGGTGGCAACGGGACCAAAAGTGCTGAGATTGGCCGATAAGGAGATGAATCGCATCTTAAAGTGTATTGGGCTCATTTGGTGCAGGACAACCAAATTTGTTCGGCCCATAAGTCAAGATTTATAGGCGAGAGGATTGTGTAGCCAACCTTAGTATATTAGGAAGTTATATGTAGATTTTTCTTACAATTTGTTGGCTCACCATCGTATCAGCACCACACCACGTAGAATACCACGTCAACGAAACCGCATTCAAAGCCTCATCTAAACAATTTTAATACTTGCTCTATCATCCACCGAAGAATACTATTATAGTATTTGCGCTGGTCTAGCTTTAAGTTTATTTGATCAAAGCTGAAATTAAATTATATTAGCATCTATGTTTTCAAATAAATTTATTATAAAAATATATTCTATAATAAATCTGATAATACTTATTTTGTATTATGAATGTTACTAGTAACTTTTTGTACCATTTTGATCAAAGTTTAAACTGTTTAACTTCTCAAAAATTAAGAATTGCATACTTTTGTGGAGGGAGAGAGTATAAAGACGTAGATGACCTATTTCTGTATATGAGGGACAATAGTTAGAGGGTTAAATAGACTTTTGTCCTTTTGTTGCCTGGCTTAATTACTCCCTACGACTTGTATGTTTGTACCAGAGCTTCTTTCTGAACAGTTAGATGCGATAACATTCGTAATATTCCAGTCTCTTGTAATTCAGTAGATCATGAGATTGTTAGGTTGGGTATGATTTGAAACCCGGACTAATTGTTTGTTTAGTTGGACCTCCTCCCATAGTTTGTATCTAGTTGCCCGCGATTCTGCTGGCCTTTCAAATACATGGCCATTAGTGCCGAGATATCATTTTTTTCCTATTTGAGGTAAAAATAACGGGGGCGACTAAACAGCGAACGTTCATGAGTAACGTAACTAGCGAACGATCCGACAGTAGTCTGGCTTCCACTTTAGGAAATAAAGAAATCCCACTACTTTTTCTATTTGGTAAAAACAGTAATTAAGTACGGAAAGGTACTATTCCTATTTCTATTTTCATGTGGACCGTGTGTTATATTCTCTTTTTTTTTCTCTTTCACTTTTTTTTTTTACACGCTTTGATCTTACGCACAAAATTTTAATTTAAATTTTTGACAACTGTAAATTAAAGGCTGAAACTTAAACGGTTGTACTTTAAAAAGGTCAAAACTTAACAAACTATAAGTTAAAGGCCAAACTTAACAGCTATAAATTAAAGACCAAACTTAACAGTTATAAGTTAAAACATTCTTTAGCCATAAAATTTACATTTATCTTTACGTTTTTTAAAGTTTTTTTTTCTCTTTTAACAAACATAAAATCATTTGGGACATAGGAATAGAGATAAAAAGGGCGAAGGAGCAAATAAAAGTAACTTTTACATCCTACAATATAGCATAAATACCATAATATAATCCAAACTTGTAAAGATCAATGGATACATAAATAACTTTTATAAAATTCAGCAACTATGATAATTTGAAGGATCTCTATAACCAAAAAATTTGAACATACATTTGTCTTCAATTGGGAGATCTGCAAAATATGCAGAACATCAGAATTTATGATGCAAAGTTAGAAATCAAACTAAGTTGTACATAACTTATATTTTTAAGTTAGTAGTCAACTTAGTCAGACATAACTTAAAAATCTAACTTAGAACGCATAACTTACGTGACCTAAAACGTTGCAAAGTTAGAAATCTAACTTATACATATAACTTACATGATCTCACACGTTGTAAAAGTTAAAAATCTAACTTATACACCTAACTTATCACGTCAAAACACATACAAAGTTAGAAAATCTACCTTATACGCATAATTTTTACCATTAACTTAGATACGAGAACATAGAAAGAAAACTTATATAGATAATGAGTGCAGTATAGGAAAAAAAGTGAAAAAAAAAGTTTTTTCGAAACATATTCAAGTGAGATCTAGTTTTATTCGTCTCGACGCGTAAACACACCCGCGCAAACGAAATTGCGAATAGATATACAGTTTTGAAATTATAGTATTTTGAAATAAATATTCACTTTTTTCATTGCTTACATCGGGACATCATCCCATGGGAAGCGTTGTACGGCTGACACACCGCGTGCGGACAGGATCGTTCGCTAGAAAAGAAAGCAGTGAACGACCGCCAAAGAGGATTCCGGAAAAATAACACCCAAATCCAAAAGAAAATTTTAGTAGAAGCTAAAAATCAGCACGAAGCACTTTCAAGTAAATTCAGCTAGAGACATCATTCCCTGCGAGCAAAAACTCGACCAGTTGGTCTAAGTTTCTGCTGGAGGATCCACCTTCGTCCACTGCTTGTCTAGCTTTCTCCTTCCATACCATCGACTTCACTCTCATCGTCTTGCCCCTCTCCCCCTCCATGGCTTCGCGCACGAGCTGCGCCACCTCCTCCCTCTTCACATCGTTATCGATCTCCATCCCGATCCCCCATTTGTCACACACGTACCGGCAGTTCGTCGGTTGCTCAGCGAAGAACGGCCAGCAGAGCATCGGCACGCCAGCGCATATGCTCTCCAGCGTCGAGTTCCACCCGCAGTGCGTCAGAAACAGGCCTACGGACGGGTGCGAGAGCACCAGCTCTTGCGGGCACCAGCTCGCCAGGATTCCCCTTTCTTTGGTGTCCACGACGAACTCCTCCGGCAGCATGGCGTTCTCGCCGGACACGAGGTCCGGCCTGATGACCCACAGGAACGGCGAGCCGCAGCCCGCCAGTCCCCAGGCGAACTCCGCGAGCTGAGCGGGGCTCATCACCGTGATGCTGCCGAAGTTGACGTACACCACTGAGCCCGGCCGCTGTGTGTCCAGCCACCGGAGGCAGACCGTGTCCTCCTTCCAGAGGTTCCCGCCGATCGCGTCCAGTCCACCTCCTGCCGCGGCGTTCGCGAACGTGGCGAGCGGCCCGACGGTGTACACGCGCGGGAACTCGCGGCGCAGCGCGTCCACCACGTCCTGCTCCAGTGCGTCGTACGTGTTGAGGATGACCCCACGGGCCTTGCGCGCGTTCTGCGCCTCGCCGCCGTCGAAGTTGAGCATCACGTCGTCCCGGTCCGTCGTCCTGATGAAGCTGGGGATGTCCTTCAGACGGATGCCCGGCATGCCGGGGATCCAGTCGATCGCCGTGTCCAGGTACCCGTTCGTCAGGTCACTTTCGTCTAAGCAGAGTGCACAACAAGAACAAAGACGTCACGTTTCAGCCCTCGGAGTGCGGCTAGTTAATTTTGGTTTCAGATCCGAGCTCAACTCGATGCAATTCTTGTCTGAATCCGACAGAACTGATGTACCTTTCAGTGGCACGTAGCCTCGTCGGATGAGCTCGGCGAAGTGGAGGTAGCCCATGAAGCCGCACGCACTGGTGGTCCAGAAAACCAAGGCCAGGATCCCCATCTCCTCGGCGATCCTCTGCGCGAAGCTCATGACGCCGTCAGCTATGACGCAGGTGACCGGCGCGCCGCCGGGCGTGGCGTTCAGCCTCGCCAGCAGGTCCCTGAACGGCGCGGCGCTGTGCTCGGTGGTGGACAGGCAGAGCGCGGCGATGTCCTGGGTGACGTCGTCGTTGTCGGACTGCGGCAGGCCGTCGGGGACGGCCTCGAAGCGGAAGCCGTCGGTGCCGGCGAGGGAGTCGTGGCCGCGGGACCGGAGCAGGCGGCGGTGGTTGTACTCGGAGTTGACGTAGGTGACGCGGAACCCCCTGGCGTGCAGCGCCTTGGCGAGGTGCAGCATCGGCGTGACGTGGCCCTGCGCCGGCTGAGGGATGAGCACGGCGTGCGGCCGCTGCTGGGCCTTTCCTGAGCTCATCGCCGCTGCGCCCGGAATTGCACCGATCGGCGCCGGTTGGAGCGAGTGCGAGTACTTTAGAAGTTTAGATGATCCGGAGGTGCTGTTCTTGTTCTTGGTTGCAGGAGGAGCAGCAGGACAGCGGGAGGTAGGTGTGCGTGACTGAGGGCTGAGGCACTGAGCTCCGAAAGCGCCGTGGCTGAGCAGGTTACCCGTGACAGGGATGGCTGGACAGCAGGCTGAGCCGATGGGGCCGGGCGGCCGCCATTTCGGAATGTTGGGCTTTCCACTCGGAGTAAAGTAAAGAACTGGAGAAGTGAAGGTGACTATCTGGTGGGTGACCGGGTGATGTCCCTAGCGAGTAGTGATCATCATTAGCAGGAAAACTGACTAAGAATTAGCAAGAAAAAATATATCTTAGGACCCTTTTGGAATACAGAAACCTTAGAAAACGAGAAAAAAAAATTCTAATTCAAAAGAGAGCCTTGATAGTGAGCTAGGAGGCGGTAATCATTTTTTTGGAGCACAAAGCCCATGAAACCAGAATTTGGAGCACATTTTATTAAATCTGGCTTCTAGGTAGTATAATGGTAATTCAGCAGATCCAAATTTAACTTGATCAAGCAACACGTTCCTTGCTTGGTGCATTGGTTTGATTTCCTTTTGGATTGAGGAGCCGCACTTAAGTTCTGCTTCTGAAATCTGAAACTTGTGTCTAGCTCCAGGAACCACTGATTACGCGTGTCGTGAACGTTTTAATCTCGCGTTACAAACTACGATGGAGTGACCTTCACGACTCTCGAGGCAAAGAGAACGGCAAGCCTTCATCTGCATGCGGCCCATCCTAAATAATTTGGGAGCAACGTGGGCTTATTCTGTGATCAACAAATTATTCAAGCCCAATCAAATGGGACCGACGGCCTCGTCCATTTCTATTTTGGCGCGGTCTAACCTTCGTGACAACGAAAGGATGGAATTTGTAAGTAAAAGACTAAGGGTGATTGGATCAAGTAGATATTTGAAAGAATTTTGCACAAAGCATTGATATCGGATTGCACAAGTGCCCACAAGCCGGTCCTGGTAGAAGAGAGCCCACAAGCCGGTCCTCAATTACGCAAGAGTGTTGTGTATCATTTTTTCGAAAGGGCGGCAAAAGCTTTTGTCGTAGAATTTTATTAGACGATAAGGAGTGTTGTGTATCATTGTATTAAGAAAGCTAGACATAGCTAATGAAATTATAAGTTGAGGGGAATGATTCATCTATCTGATAAAATCTATATTCTAGTTAATGAAAAATCAGCTACTGTTGCTGAACTCTGCAATGGAACTCAATTGAAATGCACTTTTAGGAGATGTGTAGATGATAGACTTTATCAGATATGGTTAGAAGTAGTCCAGTTAGCCTCTACCATAGTGTTGAATGGAAATGATGATGAACTAATCTGGCAGTTCAGTTCAACAGGAGTTTATTCATCCCAATCTTTATACAAAGTGATTAACTTTAGAGGTATTTTCCCAGTTTTTATTCCTCTTGTTTGGTCTTTGAAGGTGCCTCAAGAAATGTAGAGGACACCTCTTGTTTGTTCTGTAATGAGTTCAACACCTCTTCTTTGAGTGTGTGGTAGCTAAATTTATTTGGAATTGCATTTCTGAGGTTCTAGACTATCAAGTAGGTGCTTATTGTTTCAATAGGAACTATGTGGCTAAGTAAGAAGAAGTTTATGATAGCTAATGCCTTTTGTACTGCTACCCTGTGGGGGTTGTGGAAGCTAAGGAATGCCATGTGTTTTTAGGAAGTAAGATGGAAAAATGGGCATGTACTGCTACTGCAGGTGGTAGTCATGATAGAGAATTGAAGTGCTCTCTGTCCAAGGGAGAAGCTGATGGAATACCTGAGCTGTGTAAGCAAGTTGAAGAACCTGGCGGCAAGACCTCAAAGACTGTTGTTCTGCTCGACCAGCTGAACAATAAGGTCGACCGCATGGTCTACTCTTCAGTCGGAGACTGGGAAGCTGTCATCCCAAAGGAAGCAATGGAGAAACTTTCTGGTGACTGGGAAGAAGCAATGCTGGAAGGGAAGTGGATCGATTTCATGGTTAGAAGAGGATGTCTGTTTTTCTGAGTTAGTAGCTGTTGCTAGGGCTGAGGTCTGGGTGAGTTGATTTCTGCGTGATGATTCAAGCTTATGAGTTTGCCGGATGTATGAACTTAATTGATGGTCTTCATATATAAAGGCCGGGGGCCACCCTTGAACTCTAAAAAAATGATTCATCTATGTTTCATTGTATCCGATCTTTTTAAGCAATGCTACAAAACTTCCCACTAAAATTAGTCTTAGCCTGCTCGTTTAAAGCTTGCTGCTTAGGTAGAAAGGAGGCACCAAGTCCCGGCCCCCGCGTCGCTCCCACGCGGGCGACCCAGGAGGCGACGCAAACCCTAACTCCCGCCACCACCTTCTCTCCCTTCCTTCACCTCGCCGCCGCCGGAGTAGGCCGCCGGCACGGCCGCGCGGGCCTGCCGGGAGGGCGGCGGCGAGGCTCTCCTCTCGCGGTGGTGGCAGGGGCGGGCGGAGCTGTGCTCGGGGGAGGAGGCTTGGGGCGTGGCGGGGTCGCCAAATCCGGCGGCGCCGGCTGCCGTTGGGCGTTGTGCTGGCCTCGCCGGTGGGGGATCCGGCGGCTCCCTCGCCCAGGCGCCCGGATCTGGGTCTATGTGGCCTGGGCGGACCCCTCCTCCCTCCCCGCGCCGTGGTCGGAGCTGGACGCTCGGCTGGCCGTGATGGTGGCGGCGGGGCAGCGGCTCTTCCTCCCCTGTGTGGCATGGTGGTGGCACAGATGTAGCAAGCCGGTGGTCCGGCCTCGTGCGACCGGCGTGGTGGTCGACGGGGTGTGGCTGCCGCGGCGGCACTGGCGCCGGCTGGTGTCCGTGCGGGCGCAGAGGACAGTGGCGAGGTCTTCTTCCTCTCCGCGCGTCCTCTCCCTCTACTTGGCGGTGGCGGCAGAGCGCGGCGGCGGCTGCGGCTCGTGCAGGCGTTGGGGGGCGGCGCTTCTTCTATGCCGTCCCTCCCCTCGTGGCCTCGGCTGCTGCGGCGCCCAAACTGCTACGGAGGTTGGTGTCCGCGGTCGTGGTCAAGACCGAGGCAGTGGCGTCAGCATGGGTGCTGGGTTCAGGGCGCCTAGCTTCCAGATCCGGTGCCCCTAGGGCAGGGGGTGACGCCCGAAATGGGGGACGCGCGCACGGTGGAGTGAGGCTGGTCTGCGGCATGTCGTCTGGTTGGCGGTGGTGGCTGACGCAGCTATGCGGCTGTAGAGCCGGCGCGTCGATGCCTCTCTGGCGAGGCTCTGCTGGAAGATTGGCAACGACGACGGTGGCGAAAGGCTGGGATCCGGCATCTGGGCCGGTGTCGGTGCTGGGGTATCTTGGGCGAAAGCTTGGCAACGGTGACGCCTGTGGGCGTCGCATTCCCTGTTGGGGGCGTTGCATCCCCAGCATCTTCCACGGGTGTGAACCCGGTCCATTCTTGGACGAGCGACGGCGGCGTTTCAACGTCGTAACCTTCCTGAAGGCGTCGCTGTGGAGTTGACTCGGTCCGGATGTCTCGTGGCAGGCGTGACCATGGTCGGAAGTCGGAGCTGCTCTTGCGTTATGCTTGAGCTGGGCAACGATGACCTACTATGACCTGCTTTGGGATTTCCGATCTCACATCTTACTTGGGTCGTTGTTTAATCTGTTGTGTTGCGTGGGTAGGCTTCGCCTTCGTGGTGGTTCACGCCACGTTGGCTGCCTTGTATATATATTTGCTACCTTCTTATCAATCAAAGCTGGTAACACGGATCTTTCGGGAAAAAAAGCTTGCTGCTTGCTGTGGTTGCATCAGTGGGCAGTGGCTGCTAGTAGTTGTTTGCTGCAGTCGCCGTCGCTCCCTTCTAATGCACATCGTAGCCGTTACGTGGGCTACGTGCATAGGTGGTGTACAATATCTTAGACTATGCGCAGCGGCATACTGAATGGCTTACTGGAGTATGGCTTTTCCGTAAAAAGCTCCGCAGCGGCGTACTGGGAGCGTTACTGAATCGTTCCGGACCAAGTCTCGTCCTGCATCTGTCGCGCACGTACGGCGATACTGGATGTCACATGCGGGGCCCGCGCTCGTCCTACCGGACTCGCTCGCGCCAGGAGAGGGGAGGAGAGAGGCGGATCTGGCGCTCCGACGGCGGGCCGGCGGTGGCTTGTCCGCGCCGGGCTTGGCCCACACGGGGACCCGCGCGGCGCCGCCTGGCGCTCCGACGGCGGCGGCTCGTCCGCGCCAAGGGCCAAGGCCGTCCGCAGCCTCCACCAGAGGGAGCTCCGCCGCCGGTGGTGGATGGAGAGGGCCGCCGCAGGGATCTCCGCCGGCCGGCCACCCGAGCTCCGCCACGCGACGCGGGCGAGCTCCGCCACCGAGGTCCGCCGGCCGGGCGCACCGAGGTCCGCCGCCCGAGCTCCGTTGCCGGCCGGGAGGGCGAGCTTCGCCACCGAGGTCCGCCGCCCGAGCTCCGCCACCGAGGTCCGCCGGCCGCGCAGGGACCCGCTGCTCCCCTTCTGGATCCGCAGCGGCGTCGAGCGCGAGGAGGAGCCCTCCAGTGCCGAGCGCGAGGAGGAGCCATGGTCGTGGCTCCGCCGCTGCCCCGTGCTCGCCGGAGAGGGAGCCCGCCGGCCTGCGCACCGGCCTGTGGGGAGACGGAGAGGGAGGGGGCTTCCGCCGCTGGCCCGTGCTCGCCGCGCGAGGTCGCCTCGCCGTCCGTCCGTCCGCCGTCGGAGCCGAGAAGATAGGAGAGAGAGGATAGAGACTAGAGAGAGACCGGGTGGGTGGGGATTAAAATATAAACTAAAGTATGACATGTGGGTCCTACTGGATGGAGTATGAGATATTGGGGATGATGGGTGCGGGAGAAAATGGTATGGAGTAAAGAATCTCGATGACTAGGACAGAATATTCCTTTTGGGGATGAAATTTAGAGTACCACGAGTGCGGGTAGTTGATTTCTGCGTACTACTTTGGCAGTGTCCTTAATAGAATATTTCTTTTGGGGATGAAATTTAGAGTACCACTTTGGCAGTGTCCTTAATAAAATACCAAAGGAAAGCTTATCTTGGCGTACTACTAATAACATTTGGTTTTGTCAGCTCGCAACGACACATGAACGCCCATGTGATTACGTACTTAAACCGGCAGCATCCTTGTTTCTTGGACGGCCGCAGCATATTTGATTGAGGTCAGACGGCCAAGCTCGCTCCTGCCGGTGGCCTGGTTGGCTGATTCATGTTGACTTCACACTATTTATAGTGTAGACGTGTCCTGCCGGCGTGGCCTGGTTGACTGATTCATGTTGACTTCACACACTATATAAGGCCTTGTTTAGATCGCCAATTTGGCATGCCAAATTCAGGCGTTCACACACTGTAGCGTACTGTAGCAATTTCGTTTGTATTTGTGAAATATTGTCAAAATATTGATTAATTACACTCAAAAGATTTGTCTCACAAAGTACAATAAAACTGTGCAATTAATTTTTGATTTCATCTATATTTAGTACTCCATGTATGTACCACAAGTTTGATGTGATAGGGAATTTTCTTTTTGTATAGTGCCAAAGTTGGGAGTTTGATGTGAACTAAACAAGGCCTAAGTGTAGTAGACGTGTAGTCTGTCAAAATGACACCCAAATATATAATCGCGTCGTCGAGCTGGCCAGACCTCTCTCTCGGTTTTTGAGCTTGGTTTGACCCTGGGACAGTTGACCCCTGTATAAGCAGCCGCCCGATCGCGATCGCAATATCTCTCTCATTCTCACGTCATGATGAGATTTGACGTCAGGGACGGCGTCACGCTCCCGAACCAAAGCGATGGTCCCGAACCAAAGCAATGGTCCCGGTGCATGGGTATCGTCGTCTCCACCACCACAGCAACAGCGGGAGAGACAAAGAACAGATGGCGATCTTCCTGACCTCCTGTACGTACACGCCTGCAGAGGGCAGCCAGCAGAGCAGGGGACGAAGCCAAACAAAACAACAAATCAAACAATGTGTGGCACTGGCATGTACGGCGACATGGTGGGTCGATACAAAAACTGGGTGATACTTGCGTCGCTGAATTTAGATGGGGAAGGGGATCGGCTTTGCACTCACCGAAAAAACCAATCAAATCCATGTTGCCACTTGCCAAGTTGATGCCCAAGACGACAAGCCCTCCGTCCATCTCAAGTTATGGAACAGTTCCCGACTGGGGAAGAACAGTGGAAGACGCCCATAGTGGAAGACGTCCATGGTAGATGGCTAGATTCCGTCACGGTAGCTCCAACGTTGAGGACAAGTTAAGACTATCTGCACTCATGAACCTCTAAAATTCAACCTTCAAAGGAATATTTCGTCCTGGTCATCGAGATTCTCTCCTCAAAACCATTTTCTCCCGCACTCATCCATCCTCAACACCAGCCTCTATCCATTGTGGGACCCACTTGTAAGATTTTTTTTCTGTTTTCTTTTTTCTCTTCCCTTTTCTTTCCCCTTCCCCTGCTTTATCCATTCGGACCGACGGGGAGGCCAGGCACGGAGCTCGCGGCCGGCCGCGCGCGGAGCTCGGCGCGGCGGCGGCTCCCCGCTCTCCCCCTCGCCCCCCCCACCGCCGCGCGGCCGGCGGCGTGGCCACGGCCCCCCTCGCCTCGGCCCCTCCCCGCGGCCTCGAGCTCCATGGCCGACCGCGAGCGCGAGCTCGCCGGCGAGGTCGCTGCGGCCGCGAGCTCCACTCCCGGCGCAGCCTATGGGGGGGGAGCGGAGGCGCCATGGGGAGCTCCACCGCCCGCGTCGTCGCCGTCCATGGCCGGAGCCCGCCGCCGAGCGCGGCGGGCGACGCCGCCACGGCCGAGCCCGCCGAGCGCGAAGGCCGCCGCCGGCGCGTGGGCGCGCGCGACTCCGCCCGCTCCGCTCCTTCTCGCCGCTCCTTGCTCATCGCTCGCGGACGGCGACGACGAGTATCCATGGCGCCCTCCTCCTCCGGCCACTCTCTCTCCTCGAGCGGGCCCCGCAGCTCCTTTGCGTATCGGCCGGACAGACGCGACGACAATGGACGGCGCGGCTTCCGCAAGCGTTGCGGAAGTGCTTGCGTAGCCCGCTGCAGCGTTTTTGGAACGCAAAACCTTTTGCGTTGGCCTTTACAGGTCTCCAGTGCAGCTGGTCTAAGCCTTTCTCAGTTTCTCCTAGCAATGCAAAGAAGCCATGCTCATTGAATTTTGTATACTAACAAAAAATCGCTCTGATGTATAATGTCTAGTCATGCTTAGTGTGGTACCATTGAACAACCAAGTATTATCATGACCAACAACTTTCTCCAACCATTTTTTAGATCAACGGCAGGGGTTTGAAGCACCCCCACTTGATATATTGCAGCCACATATGTCGGGCAAAGCCGGCGGGTGGCAAGGCACATGACCATAGTATAGCTCAAGGATTACAAAAGGGATTACAAGAATTACATGGGGAAAGAATAGACTCGAATGGGAAGGTGATTACATAAAAAAAAAGGCAGAAAAGGCGAACATTGTTCTTGGGGAGGCGACACCTCCATTGTTTTCACGGCAGGAAGCCATCAGGCACAAGTGATGGCATTCATCTGAAGATCATATCATGTTCATGTTTCCACAATTCCCAGCATATGAGGAGGAGGGAGAAATGAACCACCGCAGGCATGTCTCTTGACGCCCATGGTTCCCACAGACGTTGTACCTCTACAATATGTTGTACCTCTGCAATGTTCTCTAGTTTCCACCCAATCTTTCTCCACCCATTTCATTCTCGTTTTTCCAATAGCCAACCCAAAAGTATTTTTTTTTGTTTACTTTTTTCTTACACGCCCAAATAAGCTACAGATGCTTACAGTTTGTAAGCTAGCACCTTTACCCCCCACCCCCAATGCATTGTACCTTTTCTACTCTTCTTTTGATGAGATGCAAAGTTTGCACGTACGGAAGGTGCTAAGAAATAGATCTAGCAAGTTAAAAGAAAAAAATAACAACCTTAAATTTTATTTTTCTCCAACAGTATTGAATCCATGCTAATTTTCTTAAATTTGACTGAATATGTAAAATTGTTAGGAACATTTATATCTTTGAAATAATTTAATTATAAAAAATAACACTTGATATTTATTATGTACCTCAAATATTTATAGTCTTGTAGATACATGAAAATATTTGTTTTCTTGACACCGTCCATAAGACGGTCCACGACGGAGAAAATGCTAAGTTGCCCATCGGAATCTTTCCAACCGCTTGCTGTTGCTGGACGAGATCGCTGTGTGCGCATTGGTCTTTATTTTCGTCGTTATTGTTAATAATGTCTCCTCTGCCGTCAGTCGAAGAAACGAAGAAGCTGATGTCCGGATCACCGGGCGGCCAGCCGGTGACATCGGGGCGCGCCTTTCTCGGCAAGGATCGGACGACTTGGCTTTCATCAGCTGCGCATACGGCCGGAGTGCATTGAACGTGACTCGATCAACAAGCTTGACTGAACTGTACAACGGTTGTTGGAGCATGGAAGACGACAATGCTGAAGGTGCGTAACACGGCCACTGGAGCATGATATAGACGACGATGCGTGGAGTCGTCACTCGTCAGAGACCCAGCAGACGGCCCGGGCTTCTTTAGGGCTTGTCCAACGCTCCTACATGGCGTTCTTTAGGGCTTGTCCATGCCACGTACGCACCGAGATGCCACATACGTCATGTTGCGTCGCGTCATGTTGCGGTGTTGCCCCGTTAGTGCTCGTAGTCTCTTGCGTAAGATACACGGCTTCATCTCGACATAAAGCGAAGGGACGCGCAAGCAAAGACGCGGAACGCGTTGCGCGCGCAGCCGAGAGGGTTCCCTACTCGCAAAGTTTCGAAAAGGCTAAAGAAGGCAGACATGGGTCGATGGTACAAGTAGCGAGCGTGCATACAAAGTGTGCATTGAGAGCTTGTGAGTTCAAGACCATTCATGTGTACGTGTATTCCTACGTGTTGTCTGGAACCACAAGAGCGTACTGCCTCCATTGGTCCTGCCCTTACAGACGGGGAAGCAGCGGCAAGGGTAAAGCCGTTAAGCAGCAGCAAGGGTAAAGCCGTTAAGGCACAGTAGAAAAGAGGCTGCTCGTGGTGGTAAATAAATCTTTTTACCCCGAGACTCGGAGGCAAAGTTTATCAAGCGTTCATTATGGTTCCCATGCGTTTTACATGGCCAACAACTCAGGTGAGACATTATAATATACACCACGTGAACAAGAAGCGGATTTACTATGGTGGAAATGGAACTACCGCGTCACGTTTGTGTGTGTAAAATGGATTTTGGTGCGGACACTCAAGGCTGCCAGATCTGTCCGGTCGTATGAAAAGTCA
Organism: Themeda triandra; assembly: GCA_018135685.1. Classification (NCBI taxonomy): domain Eukaryota; kingdom Viridiplantae; phylum Streptophyta; class Magnoliopsida; order Poales; family Poaceae; genus Themeda; species Themeda triandra. Next base: position 1,424,467 of record JAENPR010000065.1, on the reverse strand, counting down.
GCACGGCACAATTGTCGGAAAGCACCCGTGTTAGAAAATGTTAAGTTCGATGTACTCGTACTTATAACGCGATATAATTACTTGCATAAACAATTGCGAAAAGATTTGCAAAAGATTTGCCTTCAGAGGCATCTGCCAGATTAGTAAACAGACCAAATATAAGTTAACTAATGTCCGAAAGCTGATTTTGAACAACGCCGCTTTTTCACAAACTAGTCCAATAAAACATTGTTCACATGGATTTACTTGTAATAGTATTGCATACGTAGTCACGCAAGAGATATATTTATGTTATATATATATGCAAAAGATCTAACAGACTAACAGGAAGTACGTGCCGGTCAACCAATTCGCTGAAAGTTTTGGACTTGTGCAATGCAGCTTTCAGAGCACTGCACAATCCTAAGTCCAAATAAATACTTTTTAAATCAATGAACACATACTTGATAATACCGTAAGTTTATAAGGAGATATGATAAAAACCCAGCTTCAAGCAGTGCTGGTCAACACTCAACTGTTTCGGTTGCGTGTGGGAAAGATGTAATCAGATGACTAAAATATGGAATAGAAATTCAGGACTTCAGTTCAAAGACTTCAACACTCAAGTGTCATGGTTGCTATTTACGGCTTGTTCTGCTGATAATTCTTTGCTAGAGCGAGAGAGTATGACTTGCTGCGCTCTTTACTCTTTTGGGATTATCGTCGTTGGATACAACCACGCATTTTCGTTTTCCGCTCTTTTCAGAACGGGTGAAAGTTGGTTGTATGTGGTATTCGGATTTGTTTTGGGGTGGATGTGATCCTCTATCCAGGCAGCGTGGACAATATATTCCGTAGGAAAAAAAAAAGTCCAATTAGTTATGGATGCAATATAAATTTACATCCGGATCAAATGGATACCCTGGAAATGACCTTCCTTTAAGTAGGCAACCCAAGTTCGAATCCCCGCGGTACCATTCTCGCTAGGATTTATGAGGGCAAGCACCAATCAGGCCTATCACGTTCTCATAACGTGGGGCTAACCAAACCTCTGGCCCGTACCTTGAAGAGTGGGTGCATAACGTGAGGGGCCTTTGACCTGAGTAAATTGAGCCCGACCCGACCTGGCCCGCAAGCCAAGCCCGAGCCCGACGGGTTTTGGCCCGCCCACGAGCCTTACCGGACAGGGCCTGGACATAGATCTCGCAGCCCGCTAAAAAAATTGGCCCGACCCCGGCCCGAAATACTTTTTTTTATCAATTTTACACTATAAAGTGCGCAGGCGGCCCGCCCTAGCCCGGGCCCGGCCCGAACTCGGCCCAAAAAATGAGGCCCGGTCAAGCCCGTGGGCAGTTCATGCGGAGGATTTTGCCTGGTCGAAAAGCCCGATAAATTTTTTTGGCCCGGCCCGCAAAATGCTCAGGTATAAGGGGGCTAAACTAGCCTTCGTCCCCCTACTGGGTGTATAGCCTTTGTCATCGACTTAGATGCATGAGTGGATGCATAACACGGGGTAACCCCTACCTAGATGAGTGGGCGACACAACGCAGGGGGTTAAACTAGCCTTTGCCCCCTCGTACTTAGATGAGTGAGTACATAGCCTTTGTCTCCTACTTAGATGAGTGGATGCATAACACAGAGGGCTAACCTAGCCTCTGGTCCCTACTTAGATGATTGTGTGCATAATAGGAGGAGGTTGACCTAGCTTTTGCCCCTACTTAATTAGATGAATGGGTGTAATGCATTTCATGCTAGTCTACGCATTATTTTTTTGACGAAAAGTTTCTCAACCAAACATCTTCACATGCCTATATTACATTTCTTTTAGGAGTACTGTATCTACTCTAGAGCTAACCAAGCATTGTTCTTTCCCATGTCACTCATTCATTCACCATTTTTTCCATACTCCTGCAAAATTTGCCGGCTTGAATTGTTCTAAATATAAAACTAATGCCATGACCTACAGTTTTAAAAATATCATGCATCCAGCTAAATGGCACTTCATGACGAGTTAAGGGTCCACCGTCCACTTGGATTTTCTGTCCACATGTCTAATTCACATGGACAGGGTCCTCCTACAACACACAAGCAGATACTATGGCTCTAGTTTTCATACTTTTTTTTTTCAACCACGCCCGCCCCTTGGACGTGTATTTCATTAAGAGGAATAGAGTCCAACCCACAAATACAAGAACCCGCGTTAACCAAGGTTACCGCGGCAAACCTCACCCCTCCACTCTAACACAAGGAGTTACATTGGTAAATAGTGGGCTTCTGAACCGAAGCAACGATTATCCAGCAAGAAGCGCAGCTAGCCGCCTGTTGCCCGCCAGGCACCATAGCTCCGCTTCCTCCTGGATCTCCCGTGCTAGCTGCCTTGCCTCCGTGCGCACTCCATCGAACTTTCGCCTGTTTCTCTCCTTCCACAGTCTCCAACCAACGAGGAAGAACAACGAGTCAAAACCTCCTCGGTACTCCCGCGGCAGCAGCCGCCGGGCATCGAGCCACCAAGGGATGGCCTCTCCCTGTGGAGCAAAAATGACCCCGCTCCCAGAATACCAGCTAGAGCAATGATGCCACACCTCTCTACTGAACACACAACCAACCAGAATATGATCCATGGTTTCTGATTCCTGGTCACAGAACACGCAAGAAGCCGAGTCCTGAAGTCCATGCCTGAAGTGTCGCTCCGCCGTCCAACAACGCCCGTGCAGTACAAGCCAAAAGAAGAAACGAACTCTTGGTGGCGCTGCTGTTTTCCAAATTTGCTTAGCACCACACGGGATCGTAGCGCCCAGGAACATGGCGCCATAAGCACTGGCGGTGGAGTAGCTGTTGTCTGGTGACGGCGTCCACGTAAAAGAGTCCGGGACGTCCGTTAAATGCACCTGTTCCAGCATGTCGTAAAGAGCAGACACCTCGACTAGCATGAGCATGGTGACCGCACCTGCAAAGTGTTCCGTCCAGGCATGCTGTGGCAACGCCTCAGCCACCGTTGTTCTCCGCTTTCTAGGCCTCACCGCCGCAAAGACAGTTGGAGCTAGGTGTTGGATGGAAGAACCATTTAGCCAAGGGTCAGTCCAGAAGAAAATGGACCGCCCATCACCAAGCTGAAACGCCATCGCCGCATTGGCAAGGGCCAGCACAACACGCTTTGTTGTTCTTGGCTGCCGACCCTGTAACAACTCCAGTTTTAGGGTTAGATAAATCTTGCATCATGAGCATGATCATCACATAAGCATCATTTATGGCATTTTTGTGGCAATATTTTGAGTGCTTATTTTAAAAATGCAAATAGGAGTTTTCAAAGATTTTCCAAGTCAAACTTGTGATGCTTTTCTCAAAATGGAGCTTTAAGAAAGTTGGAAGAGAAGAATTTTTGGAGAAACTTTTGTTTTGACCCCAATTTATGAAAATGACTTTAGGTGCTTCAAAAATGGCAAAAACAGTTTCAAAATGATTTTTAAAGGTATTTTTGTGACCCAAATTTGTATTTTCAAATCCAGGCCGATTTAGCAAAAACTTTCTACATGAAAGTTATTCCTCATTTGATTTTGAGAAACTTTCATTTTTGGACCATTTTCAAATTCGCAATATTTTTCGAACTAGGGCCACAAAATTTTCGTTCAATTTGACCGGGGTGGGACCCACCCGGTCCCACCTGTCATCATCTTTTTCCTCCCCTCCGCTTTCGCCGCCGCAGCGCGACGCCCGACATCCGCCGTAGCGCTGCCCCCGCCTTCCGCCTCGCCGCGCCGCTCGTCTCGCCCGTCCCGTCGCCCGCGACGCCGACCTTGTCCCCCGCCTCCATCGGGCGCCCCCCCGCGCCCCCGCTACCCGCTGCGTGCCGCGCGCGCCGTCCCGACGCGCCCGATCCGCACGCCGCGCCGCACCAAACGCCACCGCCACGAGCTCCCCGACAAAGCAACGGCCACGCGCCGCACTCGAGCACGCCGCAAAGACTCGGCCGCCGCCCCCGCTTCCCCGTTTCGGGCGCCGCGCCCGAGCGGCCGAGCGCGCGTGCCCCGCCGTGCCCGAGCTGCCCGTCCCCGTTGCCCCGCTCGTCCGCCCGTGACTCCCGGCCCGAATGGACAGCCCGCGCCCCTTAAAAGCTCCTCCCCACTCCCTCGCACACTCGCCCGTCCCATTCCCCCTCTCCCTCTCGCCCCAGCCAAGCACCGCAGAGCCGCCATGGCCGCCGCCGTGCCCCGCACCGGCTAGCCACCACCCCCGCTCCCTCATTTTCCTCGCTGAGCGCGTCACCGTGTTCGCATCACCCCACTCCACCTCCGACCACCGTCAATCGAAAGAAAACGAGCTGAGGTAGAGCCAATCGGCCTTCTCTTTTTCCGCCGTCGGAAGCCTAGCGCCGGCGAGTTCTTCGACGCCGTCGCGCGCGTGTCCTTCTTCATCTTCACCCCCTAGATCGCGCTCTAGCTCCGCCGTGGCTTCGCGAAGCCCGTAGGCATGACGAAGAGCCGCGCGGTGCCCTGTTCCGGCGTCCCGCCGACGAGCCGCTCCGCCGCTCGCCGCCTTTCGCTCCGCCCGATGCGTTAGTGCGCCATAGGCCTCATCTTCACCATGCCGGTGTCCGCGCCGTCGCCACGAGCACGCCGGTACCACCCGCGTCGCCGGACTCGTCGCCGTCGGCGAGCTATCGCCGGCCGACGGCGAGGTCCCGCGTCCGGGCGGCCGACAGGTGGGCCCGCTGGCTGGGTCCCACCCGTCAGCGCCACTGGCGCGTGTGCGCTCTGTGTGCGCCGCGCGGGGTACGCGTAGCAGCGCGGCCCGCGCGTCAGCCGCAGCGGGGGGAAATCCCTGGGTGCGCGTAGCATTTAGGTCCTTTTTCCGGTTTTGAAAATGTTTTAAAGAAAATGTGTTTAAATCCTCCAAAAATCATATCTCCCTCATTTTAAGTCCTTTTTGGGTGATTCAAATTTCTATATTTTTCTTATGATGAGCTTTATGCATGTAGAGTATTGGTTTATTTTTATGAAATACTTTTCTGTACAGTATTATTTAATGTCTTTAATTGCTTATATCTTGTTAAATGCATAAGTAAATGTAGGTTTATCGTAAAAATGTGGTTCTTGTTTTGTTACTCTAGTTAGGAGAAGCTTTATCTATGAAAAATATTATTTATATATGTCATGTGTAGAAAATGCCTTGTTTAATTATTGTGCTTGCTTTGCTTAGAGTTTAGGAAATTCATAATTAATTATTTATGCAAGGTTTAGGCTTGATAATTTTTCTAGGGTGATTTTATACTTATTAGTAGCTGTTAATCACATGATATCTGTTGTTTGACACTTTTCATAATACAAAGTATTTTTAGGCCCTGATTTATTGCTGCCTTGTCCTTTTTGTATAGAATAAATGGTTCACTGTTTTGACTTGCAAATTTTATGGTAGGCTTGTTGTTACCTAGCTTAGCTACTGTAATTTTTGTAGATTTTTCTGAGCAGTATAGCTATAGGTTGCTGTTATGCCCTGTTGTAATCATGGTCGGTTAATCGTCGAAGTCTAGGTTAACTAGTGTCCTTGCCATGTTTAATTAGGGTTATAAAAGGTGTAACATGTTAGGATGATGTTGACTACCTTGTAACTTCATGATTGGTTCATCATTATCATCATACGTTTTGATTTCGTATTGCATTTCCGATACTCATACGCACGATGCATCATACAGGATTGCCGGAAGGAGTGACGCCAGTAGTTCCCGAGGAGCCGGAAGGAGAGGAGCAGCAGGGAGTAGTGCTGCAGGAGGCAGCACAGGACGAGGACCGGACGCCGACTTGCCCGAGTGCCCTAACCACCACCCTAGCTCCTTTGAGAAAGGCTAGCCCCCGAGCATTACTCCTACAAGCTTTCAAAATGTTTTACTTGAGTCATTTATTTATTATGATGCATTAAGTTAATAGGAGTTGACTCGGAACCGTTACGCATTATGATTACCTTGATCCACCTCCGAATACCGTTACCCTATTAAGTTCGATCACGCTTATGCTTAGCACCGCCCAATTAGATCGGTAGAAGACGGGTGATTGACCCTCATTCGCGAGGTAGGTGGTTACTACCCTTTGGTTGATACTATGGAGGTTGGTTAGAGAACATAACCATGTGGCCTTGTTAAATCACGACTAGTCGGAGTTTGTGGTGTGTTAGACCACGGAAACTCCTGCGATGTCACTTAATGGGACTATGGCTTTGTACGTCCTCGGATCATGTTGAACAATGCCTCACGAGATAGCCGGAAGGATGCGATCATCCGACCGCGAAGCCTTGAGGATGTTTGGGCCGGAATTTCAACGGAGTTGAGTGTGTTGCCCACAGCGCGGTATTAAAGCCGGTGGCGGCCGCGCGGAGGTACCGGGTAGCCGGCATGCCCCGGTGCAACCGTATTCGTTGAAATCCGTGTTTCCACCCGAATAGACCAAGGTGACCGTCACTCGTTCCGGCCGGCGAGTGTGGTTTGTGTGAGGAATACCCGCCACCGGTTTGCAATCGATTATAATCGCCATCGTTCCCGGACAAGAACACTTGACCGAGCAACCTTTGTCGCAAATCATTGTGAAAAATAGGATGGTTATGGTTCTATGTTGTTGATGCCGGTATGCTCAACCTTAAGGATAGGATAGCATTGTTTGCTCATACTGGAGATGAAGTAGTACAAAAAGCTAACCTAGTGATGTCGGGATCCAACTTAAAAGATGTTAAGCTAGAGAGTCTTTTATAACTAAATGATTATTAATAAGCTCACCTTTTTATCGCAAGTTTAAATGAGTCAGCTACCCCACTTTTAAAGCCTTGCATACTCCTTGGAGTCACTTTATTTTTGGTTTATGACGGTAAGTCTAGCCGAGTACCTTCTTGTACTCGGGTTTTATTCCCTTGTTGTTGCAGATGGTGAGATATTCTATGGGTATTGCCCAACTTGCTTCTACCCTGCGTATGGGGATGAGTAGATCGTGGGCACGATCATCCTATCTATCGTACCTCTATGCTATTGTCGGATGCGATGTTGGACCACGCACTATGTTTCAACTAAGTGTGCGTTTGTGAACCAAAACTTTATTTGCTTCCGCAATTTGGATTTGAACTCGGTATTGTAATATTTATTTCGTACTCCGATGTAATCTACTATTTGTGAACCTTTGTATCACTATGAACTGTTGTATGTTGAACTCAATTCGGTCTGGGCTGTATTGTTGAAAGTTTGAAATCCTTCGAGGTTTCACGGACTACCGGGTTGATATAGCCACAGTGTGCTAATTAAGTTGCTTTGACGACTTATAAGTACATTGTGTTTATATTAATTGGTCGGTTCTCATATACCGGGCATCGGAGCAGTGTTCAACGTATTATCGTTCATAAGTATACTTAAAACAAAATCATTTTGTTTTGCAAACACTAATTACGAACTTATAGCCACTTAATCTCATATATAGGTTTTTCAAAGGTGTGTGGTTTTTAAAAACTTATATATGTGCCTTGGACCAAATCATATCCTTTATGCCCAATTAAGGACTTCGTGGGCTTATATAAGTACTAACTTGGGGGATTATTGCATCATATTTTTATTTGTCGCGCTCATACACGACGGTTTTGTATGAGGGCCATTCACTTGAATGGTTGTGTATGGATCGATTTGCCTCTACGCCAAGGTAAGTGTGAGTTGTGAGAGCATGATCGGACGCAATGCCGATCTAGGGGAGTGCTTATTGGTGTCGGATTATATACATGTTCACACATGTTTATAAGAAGGTACCCCATGTGAGGGTGTCGTCTTCTGATGACTTATTGGGTAGTATGCACTTGGGAATAGGTGCAAGTAATCGGAGATTTCACCTTGTTCGGAAGGTGTCTGGATTTTTACGTCGCTTGCATTCATGGGGATTTGGGCTGAAATGAATCTTCGCGGTACACTAACTTCGTAAAACGTGTAGTCCGACTAGTTCCCGATATATGAGAGCACGTTTTGTATGCCACCGCCTAGACGTATTAGATCATAATTTTAGGCAGTGAGGACGTATGGAACGTGCATGCATCATGATTCACATATATATGCTCATGTCATTCATTACATTCTCCTCTTCCCTTATAATTAAATTGTCTCAATTCCGCATCTCCATGCTTTAACTATTAAAATTGTTGCTCATTGAAAATAAAACTCCTTTTCGATGGCTCGGACCAAGGCACCGCCGCAAGAGTTCGCGTCCACCCCGCCACCGCAAGCTTGCTTCCCGTGGAAGCGCTCCTCTTGTGGTGCGTCGAGTGCCGTCCCACCACTCGGGGAGGCCGGCACTTTTCTCGGGGAAGAGTGGCTTGCCCACTCTCCTCCGGAGGCTTCGCACGGTGCCGGTTACCCTTCGGGCACGTAGAGCCACGCACACGGGACACCGGTGACCGGAAGAACCATGGCTTTGTTTCTGTGGTGGTTGTGGTGCCATCCTTGGGCCATAGTGAGACTTGGACTGGATGGACGGCCAAGGGTGAGGGCATCACCGTTTTCGATGGTGCTCAGGATGCTGCTTTCCTAATACTTGAGAAGATGGTGGCGGAGCTGCCTAATGAGGTTCAGAGGCTCATTCCTAGTGTTTTTCCTTTGGCTAGCCCCCGCATTGACACGTGGAGGCAGCTCCGGAATGGCACTAGTGGCTGGACCTCGGAGGCGACCGTGCCGTGCTCTTGCGCAGAGTGTTGTGTTCGCCTTGATGAAGGCGTATGCAAGACAGAGGAGCTTGCTCTCTTTAGGCACGACAAGCCGGAGCGTGTCGAGAGAGAGAAGGAGGAGCTACAGAGATGTACGAGAAGAAGCTCGAGGAGCTCGAGAGGAGATGGCACCGATGACCGGCGTAGAGACCAGCCGATCGTAGAGAGAAGTTGGCCTTGCAAAGCAGTCCAGGAGCTTCAAAGCTAGAGTTGGCGGCGTGACGCCACTATCAAGAAGCTTGGAGACACTTTGGCCCGTATAGTTGGAGAGCGGATGCAGCCCGGACCGAGGCACGTGGTTTGAGGGCCGCCGCCGCACTCTCCGGAGGACTTGCACGAGAAGGAGGTCTACATCGACGCCCGCGTGAGGAGCTCTACGCGAGACAAAGACGGAGAGTGGGTTGAGTCTCCGCTTGATGATGCAAACAGTCGAGTGCGGTAGCCTTATGCGCCTAGACTAGTGGGTTGGTTAGTGTTAGCCGGACTCGCCCTTCATGGTCCGTTGCGACTCTTTTGTTTATGTGTGTGTCTCGTAGTTGGTACGCTAGTAAGAGTTGGATGTGACCTTGGATCACGTTGTTGTAATGCTATGTCGTCGCTATGCCTAAAAAGTCCAAAGGTGTTCGTGTGTGCCGGCAACCATGGATATTGTAAGTCTCTATGTGATGTTTCGACATAATATTATTAGTGCAAATTTGTGATGTGGAAAAATGAATTATTGTGCCATGTGTGGTTAATTGTATGAATTAATTTTCCTTCAATTAATTTCGCAAGGCATGATCTATTTATTCGTTTACCCTCGTAGATTCAAATCCTAATAGTGGATCAATATTATGGTTGAAACATGCGATAGCGCCGATCACCCGCAATGGTCGTGGTAGTGGTCGTGATGAGGAAGAAGGGCATGGTGGTCGTGATGGGGAAGAAGCACATGGTGCACCACCCCCTCCTCCCCTCACCGTTGAGCAGTTGTTTGCACAGTTTCTGGGAAGTCAGCGCAACATTGAGCAGCTTCTGCGTGTCAACTTCGAAGCAAACAACAAACGCCGTGAGGATCATCGGCCTAATCGGTTCGGTGAATTCAAGGATTTCATGGACACCAAGCCTCCAAAGTGTTCGTGGATGCCCCCGATCCATTCATGGCCGATGCTTGGATCAACACTATGGAAGAAAGGTTTTCTTTGCCGAGGTTATCTCGAGGAACCGAAGGCTACCTATGCCGCACACATGTTTGAAGGTGACGCTAGGTTGTGGTGGAATACGCATCGCCACACCTTCCCTGAGGGTCAGCCTATCACTTGGGATCAGCTTGTTCGTGACTTCCGTGCAACTTATGTTCCACCCAGTCTTATGGCAATGAAGAAGACAGAGTTCCATAACTTGACCATGGGGAATCGTTCTACGTGAAGGATTATCATCATGCATTCCAACCTATCTCGTTATGCACCCGAGTTTGTGAGTACCGAAGCCAATAAGATTGCCGCTTTCAAGAAGGGTCTCGCAGAAAGCCGATGAAGACCATGGGTACCTCTACCCGTGTGACTTTCAATGACTTCTACAATGACTGTCTCACTCGGAGAATCGAACAACCCGCATGCCGTCGCCAAGAACCGTAAGAGGGCTAATGAAGGTGGTTCCTCCTGTACCGAGGGCTCCACCCGCATATCGTCCTCCATTTCGCAACCATGGTTCGGGGTCTAAGTTTAGGCCTCCCGTAAGAAGAATGTTCCCGCCGTAATCGCCAGGTTCTCTAGGCCATTCGGATGCCTATGCCTTAGGGAAAACCAGGTCGCCAATCGCCGGTGCCAAGCCGGCAGTTGATGGGCCCTTGCTTCAACCGTGGTCGGTCTGGACACCTCTACAAGCAATGTCCTCATCCAAAGAAGCAATGTCCGCCGTGTGCATCACACGTCTTTGGAGGAGATTCTTTCTCGAGAACCCGTGATGGGTATGTTCCCCGTGAACCGCATTCCCGCGCTTGTTTTGTTTGATACTCGGATCATCGCATTCCTTTATGAGTCAAGCATTTGCACAAAAGCATAGTCAAACCATAAAGGAGTTGAATTTAGAGTTTCGGGTGAGTGCAAATGGGCCGACATCACCACGAGACAAATGGTACTCGATGCAGCCTTGGAGTTAGATCGCTGGAGATTCCGATGAACTTGATCGTTCGCCTCGGACTAGGTGTGGATGTTATCATAGGAATGAGTTGGATGCATCATTGGGGTGTAGTTTTGGATACTACCAATCGGATGGTGTCTATACGGAATCCGGTGGGGAAGGGCACTTTCCAGTACCCTTACCTCGGAAGATTCCATTAGAAACCGTGGTATATGCTACTAAAGTGACCCCTCTACATGAGATTCCGGTAGTATGTGAGTTTCCTGATGTCTTTCCCGATGAGCTTCCACGTCTCCCACCGGATCGATCGAGATTGAATTCCGCATTGAGTTGTTGCCTGGGAATGTACCCCAATTTCTAAGAGACCTTACCGTATGTCCTCTCGATGAGTTGAAAGAACTCAAAAGCAATTTGCAAGAGTTAGCGATAAAGGTCTCATTCGCCCCAAAGCATCGGAATGGGGTAGTCCCGCTATGTTCGTGAAGAAGAAGGACCAATCTTTGCGAATGGTCGTGGATTACCGCCTACTTAACTCGCCACCGTCAAGAACAAGTATCCTCTACCACGTATTGATATCCCGTTTGATCGCTTGTCGAAGGCTAAGGTGTTCTCGAAGATTGATCTCGAGATCGTGTTACCATCGATTAAGATAAGACCGTAAGATGTTCCTAAGACCGCTTTCTACAAGATATGGGTTGTATGAGTACTTGGTTATGTCCTTTGGATTAACCAATGCTCCCGCATACTTTATGTATCTTATGAATTCGGTCTTCATGCCCGAGCTTGATAAGTTTGTGGTGGTATTTATTGATGATATCCCGATATATTCAGAGAATAAGGAAGACCATGCTGTGCATCTAAGGATTGTGCTGGAGAGATTGAGGAAGCATAAGTTGTATGCTAAGTTTAGCAAATGTGAGTTCTGGCTTAGGAAGGTTCAATTTCTTGGACATGTCCTCTCTGATGAAGGAATAACTGTGGATCCTAGCAACATAGAGAAGGTAGTGAATTGGAAGACACCCAAATCAGTTCATGAAGTACGAGGTTTCCTTGGTTTAGCAGGGTATTATCGCCGATTCATTCCCAACTTTTCCAAGATTGCCAAGCCAATGACAAAATTGTTGCAGAAAGAGCACAAGTTCGCTTGGACAGAAGAGTGCGAAACAGCTTTCCGCACTCTGCGGGAAATGTTGACCACTGCTCCTGTTCTAGCGCAACCGGATATAGAGAAGCCGTTTGATGTATATTGTGACGCATCCAAGATAGGTTTGGGATGTGTGCTTATGCAAGAAGGGAGAGTCATAGCTTATGCCTCTCGACAGCTTGAAGAAGCATGAAATGAATTACCCTACTCATGATTTAGAGCTTGCCGCCGTAGTGCATGCATTGAAGATCCGGAGACATTACCTCCTTGGTAACCCCGCAATGTGTATACGGATCATAAGAGCCTCGAAGTACATCTTTACTCAAGATGACTTGAACATGAGGCAACGCAGATGGTTGGAATTGATCAAGGATTACAATTTGCAATTGCAAAGTACCACCGGTAAGGCCAATGTAGTGGCCGATGCTTTGAGTCGGAAATCTCGAGTGATGCTCTTCCATCGAGTTGGTAGAAGGCCATAATCTTATGCATTCAAGTGATCTTGAACAACATTCGCATCGGGTGAACTCGGAGGATAAGATTAAGGAAGGTCAAAAGTCGACAAAGCAATCACGTAGATCAAGAAAAGAATCAAAAGCATGCCATCTCGCTTCTTCAAGGAAGATGATCAAGGAGTCTTGTGGTACGATAAACGTCTAGTTGTACCACAGACAAGGAACTTAGAAAGCAGATCATGGATGAAGCTCACTTGTCCAAGCTATCTATGCACCCCGGTAGCAAGAAGATGTTTCATGATCTAAAACGTCGCATTGGTGGTCTCACATGAAAAGAGATGTGGCGAGTATGTAGCAGAGTGTGATACCCGTTGTCGGGTGAAGGCCGTTCACTTGAAGACAGTGTGGTTTACTTCAGCCATTGCCAATTCCAGATTGGAAGTGAAAATGTATCGATGGATTTCATTACTTTGGATTACCCACTACACCAAAGGGTCATGATTCTATTTGGGTCATAGTGGATCGTCTAACCAAGTCTCGCACACTTCATACCCGTCCATACAACATATCGTCCACCTCGCATGCCGATATCTACGTCCAACGATTGTCGATTGCATGGTGTACCTAAAGAGATAGTGTCTCGATAGAGGACCGCAGCTTTATGGCTCACTTTTGGGAACAGTTGCAGTATGGGTTTGAATACTCAAGTATTGCATAGTACCGCTTATCATCCTCGACTTCAGTCGACGTAAAGAGTGAATCGATTTTAGAAGATTTATTGCGTGCTTGTGTTTTGTCATGGAAGGGTTCATGGGAAAAGTGGTTGCCGTTAGCCGAGTTCTCGTATAACAATAGCTATCAAGAGAGTATAAAAATGTCACCTTTTGAGGCTTTGTATGGTAGGAGTTGTAGAACACCCGCCAGCTGGGTTGAGACGGAGATAGACGATACTATGGTATTGACTTCATTAAAGAAGCCGAAGAGCAAGTCAAGCTTATCCGACAAGATATTGCAGCCGCACATTCCGACGTAAAAGTTATGCCGACAAGAAAAGACGGCTACCGTAACATTCCAAGTTGGAGACCATGTGTATCTGAAGGTGTCCCCTATGAAAAGAGTGCAACGTTTTGGTGTGAAACGGAAATTAGCACCTCGGTATGTAGGACCTTTCAAAATCATAGAACAGAAAGGACCTGTGGCCTTCAAGCTAGAATTACCTGAAGATATGAGTGCTGTTTTCCCTGTATTCCATGTATCTCAACTCAAGAGGTGTGTGCGACTCCCTAAGGAAAGGATTAAGATGACCGACATCAAACTCGCAAAATGCACTTGACCTATGAGGAGAATCCAAGAAATTGTTGGATGTCAAGGAGAGAGTGACACGGAAATGTAACAAATCAAAACATACAAGGTGTGTTGGAGTCATCATGATGATCTGGATGCTACTTGGGAGATCGAGGACTACCTTAAAGACGCATACCCGAATTTCCATAAGCAATGGTTAGTTCGCTCAAATCTCGGGGCGAGATTTCTTTAAGGGGGGTAGGCTGTAACAACTCCAGTTTTAGGGTTAGATAAATCTTGCATCATGAGCATGATCATCACATAAGCATCATTTATGGCATTTTTGTGGCAATATTTTGAGTGCTTATTTTAAAAATGCAAATAGGAGTTTTCAAAGATTTTCCAGAAGTCAAACTTGTGATGCTTTTCTCAAAATGGAGCTTTAAGAAAGTTGGAAGAGAAGAATTTTTGGAGAAACTTTTGTTTTGACCCCAATTTATGAAAATGACTTTAGGTGCTTCAAAAATGGCAAAAAAACAGTTTCAAAAATGATTTTTAAAGGTATTTTTGTGACCCAAATTTGTATTTTCAAATCCAGGCCGATTTAGCAAAAACTTTCTACATGAAAGTTATTCCTCATTTGATTTTGAGAAACTTTCATTTTTGGACCATTTTCAAATTCGCAATATTTTTTGAACTAGGGCCACAAAATTTTCGCTCAATTTGACTGTGGGGACCCACCCGGCCCCACCCGTCATCATCTTTTTCCTCCCCTCCGCGCTTCGCGTCGCAGCGCGACGCCCGACCACCGCAGCGCTGCCCCCGCCGCCCGCCCGCTGCGCCCGCTCGTCTCGCCCGTCCCGCCGCCCGCGACGCGACCTTGTCCCCCTCGCTCCATCGCCGCCCCTGCGCCGCCCGCAGGCCGCCGCTGCCGCCGTCCCCGACGCCGCCCGATCCGACGCCGCGCCGCACCAAACGCCACCGCCACGAGCTCCCGACAAAGCAACGGCCACGCGCGACCGCACTCGAGCACGCCGCAAGACTCCGGCCGGCCGCCCGCTTCCCCGCTTTCGCCGCGCGCCCGAGCCGCCGAGCGCGCGTGCCCCGCCCGCGTGCCCGAAGCTGCCCGTCCCCCGCCCGCTCGTCCGCCCGTGACTCCCGGTCCGAATTGGACAGCCCGCGCCCTTAAAAGCTCCTCCCCACTCCTCGCACACTCGCCCGTCCCATTCCCCTCTCCCTCTCGCCCCGCCCAAGCACCGCAGCCGCCATGGCCGCCGCCGTGCCCCGCACCGGCTAGCCACCACCCCCGCTCCTCATTTTCCTCGCCGAGCGCGCCACCGTGTTCGCATCACCCCACTCCACCTCCGACCACCGTCAATCGAAAGAAAACGAGCCGAGGTAGAGCCAATCGGCCTTCTCTTTTTCCGCCGTCGGAAGCCTAGGCCGGGCGAGTTCTTCGACGCCGTCGCGCGCGTGTCCTTCTTCATCTTCACCCCTAGCTCGCGCTCTAGCTCCGCCGTGGCTTCGCGGGCCCGTAGGCATGACGAAGAGCCGCGCGGTGCCCTGTTCCGGCGTCCCGCCGACGAGCCGCTCCGCCGCTCGCCGCCTTTCGCTCCGCCCGATGCGTTAGTGCGCCATAGGCCTCATCTTCACCATGCCGGTGTCCGCGCCGTCGCCACGAGCACGCCGGCACCACCCGCCGCCGGACTCGTCGCCGTCCGGCGAGCTATCGCCGGCCGACGGCGAGGTCCCGCGTCCGGCGGCCGACAAAGGGCCCGCCCGCCGGGTCCCACCGCGCCACCGGCGCGTGTGCGCTGTGTGCGCCGCGCGGGTACGCGTAGCAGCGCGGCCGCGCGCGCCCGCAGCGGGGAAATCCCTGGGTGCGCGTAGCATTTAGGTCCTTTTTCCGGTTTTGAAAATGTTTTAAAGAAAATGTGTTTAAATCCTCCAAAAATCATATCTCCCTCATTTTAAGTCCTTTTTGGGTGATTCAAATTTCTATATTTTTCTTATGATGAGCTTTATGCATGTAGAGTATTGGTTTATTTTTATGAAATACTTTTCTGTACAGTATTATTTAATGTCTTTAATTGCTTATATCTTGTTAAATGCATAAGTAAATGTAGGTTTATCAGAAAAATGTGGTTCTTGTTTTGTTACTCTAGTTAGGAGAAGCTTTATCTATGAAAAATATTATTTATATATGTCATGTGTAGAAAATGCCTTGTTTAATTATTGTGCTTGCTTTGCTTAGAGTTTAGGAAATTCATAATTAATTATTTATGCAAGGTTTAGGCTTGATAATTTTTCTAGGGTGATTTTATACTTATTAGTAGCTGTTAATCACATGATATCTGTTGTTTGACACTTTTCATAATACAAAGTATTTTTAGGCCCTGATTTATTGCTGCCTTGTCCTTTTTGTATAGAATAAATGGTTCACTGTTTTGACTTGCAAATTTTATGATAGGCTTGTTGTTACCTAGCTTAGCTACTGTAATTTTTGTAGATTTTTCTGAGCAGTATAGCTATAGGTTGCTGTTATGCCCTGTTGTAATCATGGTCGGTTAATCGTCGAAGTCTAGGTTAACTAGTGTCCTTGCCATGTTTAATTAGGGTTATAAAAGGTGTAACATGTTAGGATGATGTTGACTACCTTGTAACTTCATGATTGGTTCATCATTATCATCATACGTTTTGATTTCGTATTGCATTTCCGATACTCATACGCACGATGCATCATACAGGATTGCCGGAAGGAGTGACGCCAGTAGTTCCCGAGGAGCCGGAAGGAGAGGAGCAGCAGGGAGTAGTGCTGCAGGAGGCAGCACAGGACGAGGACCAGGACGCTGACTTGCCTGAGTGCCCTAACCACCACCCTAGCTCCTTTGAGAAAGGCAAGCCCCGGAGCATTACTCCTACAGTTTTCAAAATGTTTTACTTGAGTCATTTATTTATTATGATGCATTAAGTTAATAGGAGTTGACTCGGAACCGTTACTGCATTATGATTACCTTGATCCACCTGAATACTGTTACCCTATTAAGTTCAGGATCACGCTTATGCTTAGCACTGCTTAATTAGATCGGTAGAAGACGGGTGATTGACCCTCATCCGCGAGGTAGGTGGTTACTACCCTTTGGTTGATACTATGGAGGTTGGTTAGAGAACATAACCATGTGGCCTTGTTAAATCACGACTAGTCGGAGTTTGTGGTGTGTTAGACCACGGAAACTCCGGCGATGTCACTTAATGGGACTATGGCTTTGTACGTCCTCGGATCATGTTGAACAATGCCTCACGTATAGCCGGAAGGATGCGATCATCCGACCGCGAAGCCTTGAGGATGTTTGGGCCGGAATTTCAACGGAGTTGAGTGTGTTGCCCACAGCGCGGTATTAAAGCCGGTGGCCGGTCGCGCCGGAGGTACCGGTAGCCGGCATGCCCCGGTGCAACCGTATTCGTTGAAATCCGTGTTTCCACCCGAATAGACCAAGGTGACCGTCACTCGTTCCGGCCGGCGAGTGTGGTTTGTGTGAGGAATACCCGCCACCGGGTTTGCAATCGATTATAATCGCCATCGTTCCCGGACAAGTGAACACTTGACCGAGCAAAATGACTGCGCAAATCATTGTGAAAAATAGGATGGTTATGGTTCTATGTTGTTGATGCCGGTATGCTCAACCTTAAGGATAGGATAGCATTGTTTGCTCATACTCTGGAGATGAAGTAGTACAGGTGCTAACCTAGTGATGTCAGGATCCAACTTAAAAGATGTTAAGCTAGAGAGTCTTTTATAACTAAATGATTATTAATAAGCTCACCTTTTTATCGCAAGTTTAAATGAGTCAGCTACCCCACTTTTAAAGCCTTGCATACTCCTTGGAGTCACTTTATTTTTGGTTTATGACGGGTAAGTCTAGCTGAGTACCTTCTTGTACTCAGGGTTTTATTCCCTTGTTGTTGCAGATGGTGAGATATTCTATGGGTATTGCCCAACTTGCTTCTACCCTGCGTATGGGGATGAGTAGATCGTGGGCACGATCATCCTATCTATCGTACCTCTATGCTATTGTCGGATGCGATGTTGGACCAGGCACTATGTTTCAACTAAGTGTGCGTTTGTGAACCAAAACTTTATTTGCTTCCGCAATTTGGATTTGAACTCGGTATTGTAATATTTATTTCGTACTCCGATGTAATCTACTATTTGTGAACCTTTGTATCATTATGAACTGTTGTATGTTGAACTCAATTCGGTCTGGGCTGTATTGTTGAAAGTTTGAAATCCTTCGAGGTTTCACGGACTACCGGGTTGATATAGCCACAGTGTGCTAATTAAGTTGCTTTGGCGACTTATAAGTACATTGTGTTTATATTAATTGGTCGGTTCTGTTACAGACCCTGCAGTCTGTCACGCCTGACCCACCTCGCTCGCAGAGCCACCCCAACTTTACGCAAATCCGCAACACCCAGGCCGCCCAACTCCTTCGGCAAGGAGCAGGTAACCCAAGCCGCCTTGCACTTGCCAGCAGCCACTCTGTCGTCACCAGCCCAAATGAAACCCCGTCTCAGCTTGTCAACCGCCTCAATCGCCCAAGGCGAGAGCACGAGTGCAATAGCGGTGTGCACCGGTATCGCGGATAAGGTGGACTTGGCCAACTCAGTACGGCCGGCAATATTGAGTAGCCTACCCTTCCAGGTCGGGATACGAGCTGCCACTTTGTCAACAAGTGCCTGTTCCTCAGCACGCTTGAGCTTGTAAACTGGTAAAGGGATCCCCAGGTACCAAACTGGGAATTGGGCCACCCCACACGTAAGTATCTCCTGAACCAGCTGCAAGTGATGCACAAAGCAATGTAGAGGCGTGGCCGTACTTTTGTCCAAATTGGAGAACAAGCCTGAAGCAAGGCCAAAGACCTCCAATATTTCTTTTACCATGTGTAGGTCTTCCTCCATTGGCCGAACAAAGATGACCACATCATCGGCGTACAGACTGACCCTGGACCCCTCAATCTCCGGGATTGGCGCCAGAAGGCCTTGGCCCTCCGCCCAACCAAAGCACCTGTTAAGGACTTCCATAATAAGGACGAACAGGAGTGGAGACAAAGGGTCTCCCTGCCTGAGACCCCTGGCGTGGCAAATGCGCTGTCCAGGCTTCCAATTTAGAAGAATCTTCGTGGACGAGGTGGAAAGAATCACCGAGACCCAGTCGCGCCACCTCCTCGGAAAGCCCATGTGCTAGAGGACCTCAAGTAAGAAACACCAAGCAACGGAGTCGAACGCCTTGGCCACGTCAATCTTGAGCAGGACACATGGCCGCCTTGCTCTGTGTATGGCTCTGCAGCTCAGCTGCACTGACATGAAGTTATCATGGATACTCCTCCCTCGAATAAACGCACTCTGGTTCGGCTGAACAAGCCTGTGCAGGACCGGTGCTAACCTCAGTGCCAAGCAACGGGTGATCAGTTTGCCAAAGCTATGAATGAGACTAATTGGCCGATAGTCTCGTACTTGTGCTGGCTGCTCTTTCTTTTCCAGTAAGATCATGAACGCCTCATTTAGGTGGTGGAAACTCCTTGAGTCAAGTGACCAGAATGCATTGATGGCATGCATGACATCCGCCCTGATTATATGCCAGCAACGCTTGTAGAAAAGTCCCGTGAAACCATCTGGTCCCGGCGCCTTGTCAGCTGGCATGTCTTGTATGGCTGCCCAGACCTCTTCCTCCGTGAACAGGTTCTCCAAGTAATCGACATCCTCTACCGGTACGCCGATCTCCAGCAAGTTGAAGCGTCTGGAACGCTGGAAGTTAGTCCCCATAATACCATTAAAATGGTCATACAGTGCCTGTGCCTTGTCTTTTCGTTCCGAGAAGATATAACTCCTCCAACAGGTGTGATAAAAATAAAACTATCTTAATTTTCAGTAAGTAGCACCACTCTATCTACGTATAAATTTAGACAAAATTTGGAATCTAGAATTTACACTATAAAAATGCTAACAATCATCGACGAGTTAATTTTAGCTGGAACTACGCAAGCACTATCCTTATACACATAAGCGTTCCCACACTAGCTGCAAGGTCTCCTACGCCAGACTGTTTTACTTAGCATTGTTCCAGAATTGTGCTATAGAAATAGTTACAAAATTGTCGAGGGCGATTAAATTTCAGCAGTAACTACGCAAAGCAACGTACACTAGTACAAGTTTGAATCGAGATCTCTCCAATGATAGAGCATTGACCCCAGCTAGCGTTCCCAATCCCACAACTCCGCAAGGTCACCGTCGCGCGCAGGTGATTGGGCGACGGCTTGCCAGAATGCCGGACAACAGAACTATACTAGACCGGACACTCGCCATACTTTGGAAAGTACAGTAGGAACACGCCGCGATCTAAACGGCTAAACGTGGCAGCGTGCGCCGACGTACGTACAGGCTCAGCGCAGCATGGCGTACTCCCTAACGCGGCTGGGCACGCAGCGCGCATGCCGAACTCCAGATGGCATAGCCGACATCACGCTGGGGCGCAAAAGATCACGCCCCGGCCGTCGCTTTCCGCTGACCAGAGGAGGCTGCTACGGTGAGGGTCTCCACCTTAGGACTGAGTCCCCGTAATCCGTTTGGAAGACGCTATCGCGTTCGCCTGATTGCCCACCCTGATTGCCCACCCTGATTGCCCACGGCCAGTCGGCCACGAGCCGCCATCACTAGTCACCACGTTGTTTATAGCCGGAATCCCAACGACTCCTATAAATAGCCCCGTCCATGATGACCCAGCCATCAACAAAATCACACAGAAAGCAACTCAAGCAAACACAGAGCAGCCTCGCCGTGTAACGCACCAGCCAGCAATCCCCAGTGCTACGCCGGCCAACACCCCACAGCACAGGGAGATCTCGATCACCAACAACAACCATACCATGGGTTCTCTCGGCGGCGCCGCGCAGCAGCAGCCGCACGCCGTGTGCCTGCCGTACCCGGCGCAGGGGCACATCACCCCGATGCTAAACGTGGCGAAGCTGCTCCACGCCCGGGGCTTCCACGTCACCTTCGTCAACACCGAGTACAACCAGGCGCGCCTGGTCCGGACCCGCGGCGCGGCGGCCGTGGCTGGCCTCCCGGGCTTCCGCTTCGCCACCATCCCGGATGGCCTGCCGCCGTCGGAGGACGACGACGTCACGCAGGACATCCCCACGCTGTGCAAGTCCACCACGGAGACCTGCCTCGGGCCCTTCCGTCGCCTGCTCGCCGATCTCAACGACGCTGCCGCGGCCACGGAAAACCCTCCCGTCACCTGCGTCATCTCCGACGTCGTCATGGGCTTCTCCATCGACGCCGCCAAGGAGCTCGGCGTCCCCTACGTTCAGCTCTGGACCGCCAGCACCATCAGCTTCCTCGGCTACCAACACTACCGCCTCCTCATGAACCGTGGCCTCGCCCCGCTCAAAGGTTCGATGATGTTCGTGTGCTTTCTCTTCTTTTTTGACTCCAAAACGAGTCAAACTTTTCTGCTTACCACGTCCATGTTACGTGGGGAAATTTATGAGCCATAACAGCTAGTGCGCGCGCCTCCTACTCTTTCTGAATTCTGACCATTCCACCTCTTGTCGTTTACATGCGCAGGCGTCGAGCAGCTGACGAATGGATTCCTCGACACGCCGGTGGAGGACGTGCCGGGGCTGCGGAACATGAGGTTCCAGGACTTCCCGAGCTTCATCCGCACCACCGATCCGGACGAGTACATGGTGGGCTACGTGCTCCAGGAGACGGATCGCTCGGCGGCCGCGTCGGCCGTGATCATCAACACACTGGACGAGCTGGAGGGCGAGGCGGTGGCGGCCATGGAGTCGCTCGGGATGGCAAAAAAGGTGTACACACTAGGCCCACTCCCGCTGCTGGCGCGCGAGGACCCGCCCACCCCGCGCTCCGCCATAAACCTCAGCCTGTGGAAGGAGCAGGATGAGTGCCTGCGGTGGCTGGACGGCCGGGATGCCGGCTCCGTCGTCTACGTCAACTTCGGCAGCATCACCGTGATGACCAACGAGCAGCTGGTGGAGTTCGCGTGGGGGCTGGCCAACAGTGGCAGACCGTTCCTGTGGATCATCCGACGCGACCTCGTCAAGGGCGACACCGCCGTGCTGCCGCCGGAGTTCCTGGCCGCGACGGCGGACCGCGGGCTCATGGCCAGCTGGTGCCCGCAGCAGGCGGTGCTGGACCACCCGGCCGTGGCCGCGTTCCTCACGCACAGCGGCTGGAACTCCACGCTGGAGGCCATGTGCGGCGGCGTGCCGGTCATCAGCTGGCCCTTCTTCGCCGACCAGCAGACCAACTGCCGATACCAGTGCAACGAGTGGGGCGTCGGGATGGAGATCGACAGCAACGTCCGCCGCGACGCCGTGTCCAGCCTCATCACTGAGCTCATGGACGGGGAGCAGGGGAAGGAGATGAGGAAAAAGGCACTGGAATGGAGGGACATCGTTATCGAGGCGGCCAAGCCCGGGGGCACGTCTCACCGGAATTTCGATGACCTGATTCGCAACGTGCTCCTGGCCAAGAACTAGTCAACTAGCAGCTCTGTCTTTGCACGGCGTTTCTGTCAGTGTCGTGTGATTTTGTTCCTTTGGTTTGGTGGGTGATGAACAGATCAGTGTGGTTGTGTAAACAATGGTAATAATATATACAAGCGTTCGATTGTTATGCAAACTCTGAAAAAAACTGTTCTGTTTACATGGATTATATTGGTACATTAACTTTTCACTAGTTGGTCAACTGAGCAGGATTGGTCGATTGGAACTTGGAAGGCACTACTATAAACTAACGGATGACGACAAGCAACATCGAGATGCAAGGCGTGAAGCATCACAATCTGAAGATGACGATATGTCACTTACTTATACAAGAAGCCAGTTGCATCTTTTGGAGGATTGGCTGGTCTTATCGATAAAGTACTTAAAACATTTGCTAGTTCTGGCTTCATTACCAATTGCAATTATTAATGGAGGATTGGTTGGTCTTATCAGAAAGTACTTGAAACATTTGCTAGTTCTTGTGTGATCACGTGAGTGTGTATCCATAGATCTTTATTAGTTCCATTTCAGAAGACTGGCGAAGCGTGAAGCGTCTGAATCTATAAGGAATACAATATGCCATTCTCTTTCTTTTCTTTTTTCGAATTAGGCAGTAGAAGAGACACGGCCTATAAACACGTAAATTATCTCCATTTTACATAGATTTTGGATTACTTTTTGCCACAATATGGTAATTTAGATGCAAATCTAGAGATTGTTTTAAATTATCTCTCACAAGAAAAGATAATGGAATTTTTACATAAGGGTTTTAGATGCATATTTAGAGGGATATTCTTTGTATTAATCCTATAATGGTAGAAGTAGATAATTTTCTAAGAGAAACTAAATAAGATTCAATGGCTATTGGTAGTAGTAATGATAGCGAATAGGCCCGTGGTCCAATGGTAGGACTGTCCAGTGGGACGCTACTAATCAGGGTTCGCCTTTTCTCTTCATTTTCTTAGGATTTACCGATGTTCTGCATCTGTCGGCTCAGAGGTGCTCATAGGGGTAGAGTTTGCGTACCCATGTTCATAGGGATAAGTGTGCACGCGTGTTGTGAGCGTCTGCAATATAATGTAATATATGCCAATGTTTCCTATCCATCTGAATTACGATTTTTGATTGTGCGTCAATCGATTTTTTTTGAACAAATGAGAACACGACAAGAGCAGAGATATACGAACCCAATTGGCCTGCGCTACCCATCTATCCCACTTCCTTCCCCATGCTCGTGCAGTCCTGCTGCATGGGATTGCTTTCGTCATGCATGCAAGCTGACGCAAACTGAAAACTGAAAATCTAACTGAAATTGAAAACATTAAAATACAAAGAATACTTAAAAATTGAAAAGAAAAAATATCCATGCAAACATAAAAAAGGAAAAAAACACGGAGTGGACTGGCAACAAAGATCGCTCACTCGCGTGGCAGCCCGCACGAGTAAGAAAGGGCAGCCTAAAAGTTTTTGTTTTTCAGTTGAGCGCACGTAGCCGTATAAAATAATTGGGGGGGGGGGGGGGGCGGGCAGATGATTTTAAAAAAAAGTGGTGGGGGCCCAGACAACAGTGAAAACTCAGCCCACGGAGACAAACACCACGCACAAAAAAACCGACCGATGACGAAATTGAAAAACAGCCGGCTGATGGTTAGAAAATTCGAAACAGAAAAGGAACGTCTGTTGTAAAAAAAAAGGGAAAAAAACAGAAAACGTCTATTTGGTTTATCGGCCTAGTGGGCTCTTCATTTCTTTGTCAAGGATGACTTAAGGCCTGGTTGCCCTCCAAATTCATTTCTTTGTCAAGGATGACTTAATGCCCGGTTGACTTCCAAAATTTAGAGTACTAATTTCGTGACTGAAAAATCATCATATATACTCCCAATTCTATACTACTTGAATAAATCAATTTCTAGAGTTTCCTTAAGACATTTTTTTCAAGTTTAACCAAGTTTATCGAAAAGGCGTCAAGATTTATTGAAACATCAAGTGACTTGACTTTGCAGGGATCAAATTATGTGTATCAACTCTCACAAGCACATATGTGTTCCTCAAATATCACATTTTCCCTATGCAAGGCTCGCCTTACCTTTGCACTTATCTTCTCTAATACACGAATCCTGGAACAAAAGCGGGCTAATGGATAGGTCCACGTCGCCCGTTAGCCCGCCGGCCGTCCGATCCGGCGATCTCGCGATGGCAGCCATTCGATTGCGGATCAGTTTGATGTCTGCCCATTTCATTCGGAACCCGAAACCTCAGGAACCTTCTCGGGCTCATCCATCGAGCGAGCGGCGGCACGGGCGCCAGCGTATAAAGAGCCCATCTAAACATAAGTAATTCATTAAACCATACAAATAAAAATTATTAGACTACACAAATAAACTAAATTGAAAAGTAGCTTTAAACTTGACTATAAACTTTACGACATGCTCGTCTCACTTTTGAAGGTCCGATTTTCAATAGATTTCAACTTTTCGAGGACCGATTTTCACAGTCGACAAAAAAATGTCCCCACAAAACAATTTAAACATTCATTCTGTCATGAGAAAAACGGACAGATCTCATCGCCATCAGGGCATGTACAACCCACAGACAGCTTACTGTCGCTATGATGATGTCACACGACTTATAGACGGCTAAACAGACGGCACATACAATGGTTGCTTTATTTAGCTGTCTGCTAATGCTGCACATAGTCACGATCAACTGTAAATATGCTTCATGTGAACCATTGTGTTGCTTGCCCATATAAAAGTATACAGATGATTATGATTACAATACCTTCTGAAATCATAAATATAAACAATATGTTAATATATCTATATAATATAATAAAACAAAAAATATAATAAAATAAAATGTAATTCGATTACCAAGGTAGCTTCACCGCTGTTCAAAATCTAGAAAATGAAGGCCCACGCAAAGACGATCGGGAGAGCTTGCTTCCTTTGCCTTCCGGCCGGTGCAGAGATTTTGCAATTGGCATGCAGGAGTAGAATGGGAATCAAAACAGATGCGAGAGCCCTCACGTTCGCCCACAAGTATCGCGCCCCTTCCACAATGGTCAGAGTGACGTGCCCGTCACGTGCGAAGCCTTGATGACTTCGGATATCTCTTAGCCACGTGCAGTCTCTTCGTGTAAGTGTAGGTCTAGCTTACGCACTAGGGTGCGTGCGTGTGGTGTCGTGTGGGTGCGTTGTGTGAGTTAGCGTGTGAGTTCAGATACTACATCTTGTACTTGAAGGGTTGAGGCATCAAAAAAAAAAGTATCGCGCCCTTTCGCTACCCCGGCGCTGCCGTGCTCGTCCGCAAGATCTTGCCTACCGTGAAGGAAGCTGCCGCCACCGCTGGGGATTGGGACCCTCGCCGCCGTCAACGCGTCCTTGAGCTCTCCCGCCGCCTACACCTTCCGGGAGAAGAGAGACGGATGGAGAGGGAGTTGGCGCGCGCGCAAAGGAAACTGCTCTCCATCTGCCGCGCGCGGCAGCAGGATCTCGTGCGCATCGCCTGGGGACGACGGCCCGTACAACGCCGCTTCAGCCGTCGCTTTCACCTGGGAGCACGAGCCTGTGCCGTCGTCTCGTCTCGTGAGACGACAGCTTCCGTCTCTCTCTTCTTCACGGAGGGGTATTTTGCAAAACAACCGCGCGGAGACGACGGCCAGACGGCCGTTGTACGTGCCCTCATAGCTACCAGCTTCCATCAAATCATTACATGCCCTGGCATGCTTTTTTCATTGAAGGCGGACCAGTACTATTCTTTTTCCATGTTTCCTAAAAAACATGTGTTTGAAATTGGGTCTTTGGTTCAGGCGATAACTTGCGAAAATCCTCTTTGGTGATCGTTCACCGCTTTCTTTTCTAGCGAACGATTCCACATGTCTAACGCGGTCCGCTCAGCCTAGTGAAAATTCCGTGTCCGCACACGGTGAATGTTCAAACAGTGTCTTCATCGTCCCTGCGCCGTCCGTGCGCCCGAGCCCCGATATCTGTGACGCGTGTCCTGCTAGGAAAACGAACGTCCGACGGGCAACGGCACCTAGGCTCCTCGTGAACGCACACGGCTCGTCCGACTTCACGCGCGAGTGGCTCGGCTTAGTCGGTTCGGCATCACCGTCTCCACCTCCCGAGTTCGCATGTTAGGCTCCAACGAAATCAACCTCCATCGCTCACCAGCTCCGAGGCCGATGGGTATCTCGTCTGCTGTGTCGCAGGCGTCGCCCGCATCGCCCCGGCTGCAGTGCTCCGGCGTCGTGTGCCGTGACCGAAGATCGTCGTTGTTGTTAGATGAGTTGAAAGACCATGCGAAGTGGCGGACAGATCAGAGAGAGTTCTGCTACATGTCCAACCATGACATGCATCTCGGGTCTTCATCTGCACTGCTCTGTTTCACCGTCACAACTATGCTACACATGTTTGCTATGTAAACTGTGATGGATAGTGTTGTAACCTGAAAGAGAACAGGGCAACAGGCTAGGAGTAACTAGCTCTTCGTAGCTCTTCCGAGCGCTGGTCACCTCAGCACACGCCAATACGCCCCTGCAGGTGCGACGGCGCGATCTGCTCCTGGGACGCATCTGGCTGCCCTCGTCCAAATCGAAGATGGTGAACGGTGGACGACGACTGATTTAGGAGCCTGGCATTGTGACTCGGGCCGGAGAGCGGAGACGGCGACGGGGAGCCGATTCAGCCGAGCCGTGCCTACGCGAGGAGCCCTGGTGCTGCTGCGGAGCCGCCCCTTCCGTCGGACGTTGGATTTCCTCGCGAGACACGCGTTAGATATCGGGCCTCGGGGCGCACGGACGACGGCATGGACCCCGCGTCCACCGAATTTTCTTCCCTAAATCGTATGGTGCCTCCCGCATGTTCTGATGTCAGCGCTGATGTGGGCATGAAAAAAGTGAACATTTATTTTAAAATGTTATAATTTCAAAGCTGTGTATTTAATTGCAATTCCGTTTGCACCGATGTGTTCTACGCGACGAGACGAATAAAACTAGATCCCACTTGAATATGTTTTGAAGAAAAAAAATTCACTTTTTTCGTATACTGTTGTCATCTCTGTATAAGTTTTCTTTCTATATTCTGGTACCTAATTTAATGATAAAAATTATGTGTATAAGTTAGATTTTATAACTTTGCATATGTGTTTTCGCATGATAACTTTGTTGTATAAGTTTGATTTCTAACTTTGCAACATGTAAAATAATGTAAATTATACATATAAGTTAGATTTTTAACTTTGCAACATGTTAGATCGCATAAGTTATGCGTTCTAGGTTAGATTTCTAAGTCATACGTAACTAAGTTTGACTACTAACTTAAAATATAAGTTATGTTTGTACAATTTAGTTTGATTTCTGACTTTGTATCATAATAAATTCTAATGGTCTGCATGTTTTGCAGATCTCCCAATTAAAGACAGATGTATGTCCAAATGTCTTAGTTATAGAGATCCTTCGAATTATCATAGTTTCTGAATTTTATCAAAACTATTTATGTATCCATTGATCTTTACAAGTTTAGATTATATTATGATATTTGTGCTATACTGTAAGATATAAAAGTTATTTTTATTTGCTCCTCTACTCTTTTTATCCCTATTTCTATGTCCCAAATAATTTTAGGTTTGTTAAAGAGGAAAAAAACTTCTAAAAACCCGTAAAAATAAATGTAATTTTTGTGGCTAAAGGATGTTTTAACTTGTAAATGTTAAGTTTGGCCTTTAACTTATAGCGGTTAAGTTTGGCCTTTAGCTTACACCTGTTAAGTTTTGGCCTTTAACTTACAGCTGTCAAAAATAAAAATGAAAATTTTGTGCGTGAGGCCAAAGAGCGTAAAAAGAAAAGTGAAAGAGGAAAAAAAAGAGAATATAACGCACTGTTAGCAGGAAAATATAAATGAGAATAGTACGTTTCCGCTACTTGCGTTACTCGTGAACGTTCGCTGTTTAGTCTCTCCGGATAACTTGATTCTTGGATCTTGCTTCAAGACTCATACATCAGATCCATTAGATCTTCGTTCTCATAGCTCACATTGACACAGTCGTTGCCTAAACAAATAATATTTCTTCAGACATCTGAATAAATGATTTTTCCCCTCATAATAAAAGTTTGAAACATGCATGATCCTCGCCTGTCGCCTCTACCACGCGATCTCAGAGCCGAGGCGACCCCGCGAGCCCGACAAGAGCAACGCCCATGCAGCTGCCGCCAAAAGCGCCACGCGACGAGCCCGGAGCCCCCACACTGCGATCCTCCCTCCCAGTCGGGCCAGTCCCATACGGACGGCTTGGCACGAGGGAGACACCTCACTAAACAAAACACATGGCGAGCCATCAGAGCCGTACGAAGACGGCCATGGCCCATGGCCACAATAACTACGCAACAGTCTCATCTCAGATTAAAAATCGCATCATCATCAGGTTCCCCCGGTGGTGTGCCCCGCGCGGCCACACGTCACGCAAGGTTACAATGCAATCAGCTTACCAGCCGGCGGATCCGCGGCACTGCGATCCAGCGGTAGATTCAGGCCGAGCTGAGGCGTCAGGCGAGTCACATGCCTGCCTGCCTTCAATCTGTCATGGCCAGAGCAACGGGCAATACTACTAGCAGTGGTACTACTAGGATTTTTACTGCTCATAATCACTCTTTACACGCGAGTAAATTGCTTCAGCGGAGAGCAAAAAATGGCTACGGCTACGGGCAGTACAAGTTGCAAAGGCTGCAATCTCGATCTGACAATCTAGCTAGTAGAGAGAGTAATAAGCTTGTGAAGCAATCCACCATGGGTTCCCAAGAACAGATGACACGCGAGACGAAGATCCTGGACCGGAGCAGGGTGCGCACTGGAGTTGCCATGGCGCCGTGGTGAAGGGAAGCGGCACCGCCAGCACGCCCCTAGGGATCGTATAGGCGGCCGTCGCAGCGGCATTTCCACCCCAGCGGCTTGTAGTTGGAGTAGCGCGAGAAGCCGGCCACTGTCACCGTGTCGTCGGTGACGAGGCCCGCGCGGCCGAGCCCCGGCGCGGTCGTCACCTGCACGGGCATGCAGGGCATGCAGGCGCCGCACTGGTTGTGGCAGCTCGGCGGCGTCGACCCCAGCCGCGACTTGTCCTCCGCCAGGTTCTGCACCTCACAAACAACGAAACGCACTGCCGTCAGTCTTCAGAGACGTGCGCAAGACACAGGAGTCAGGACTCATCACTCATCAGGAGGGAAAACGTCGTGGCGGTCTCGTACCTGAGAAGGGGAGAACGTGGCGGTGCGGATGCTGGTGGCGGCGCCGAGAAGGAAGAAGAGGGACACGGCCGCGATGAGCGCTCGGCGAGGTGAGCAGCTCACGGCCATGAGACCATCTCTTCTTACAGCCGCCAGCAGGAAGGCCGGGTGGACGATGGATGTGTGAGCAGATCGGTCGAGGGCAAAGGGAAGCAGGAAAGAAGCTTCTTGCAGGAGCAGGACCGAGGTTATTGAAGAAAGCTAGTACTATAAAGCTTTAGAGATGATGCTGTAAAGCTATACTGAGGTGGCTATGGAGATGAGCAGTGACGGTGGCACAGGAAGGAGCGCAAGGGGAAGCAGGTCACAGTGGCCTATGACCGGGGGAGGTTTGCGAAAGGGAGCAGAGGATAGAACGAGACGATGACATGGGCATATATATGAACAAACGTGGGGGACGCCACGGCCGAATGGAGACCACGGCTAGGCCAGGACCGGCCGGTGACCACCCCCTAGTAACCCCGTTTGGTTTTTAACACAGCCTTGGTCCATACCAGTGGCGTTCTACTGCGCCCGCCATCTCTCCATCGCCTCAGGATCAAGGAGTGAAATGAAAGAAGAGGATTCGATTGGTGGCACCACTGTCGCTATCATTCTGGGGATCCGGCCGGGCTGTAGCTTTGACCGACTGTCGTGTCACAATGAAGAATGAATGGACTAACGAATGGATCAACGCTGGCGACGAACACGGGCGGGACGCTTGAAATGAATTCAGCCATCATGGCGAAGGGGAGCAGGCAAAGAAGGACCACGCACCGTACGAAGCTGATGAGTGCTAATGCTGGCTGCTACCCTACCCTTACCAGCTAAACTATCTATCTACAGTAGCTGAGGCAAAGCTCGGATCTGCATATATGGATGGTCCAATCTCTGAATCCTCCCAGCAGAGACGAGGTAGACTGGCGACCCATCCTTCACCATTCAGCAGCTTCCAGCCGAACAATGGACGCCGTACGGTTGGTAATTCAAGCAACGAGCATCTCGGCGGTGGCCAATAGGACAGCTCTCACAAAGGACCCGAGTTCACGGCGGTCTCCTTTACTCGAACGAGTACAGCTACAGTACTTGAGATAAAAAGGAGTCAAATGAGTCATCGAACCACAGGTGTGTCAATCGACCGGTCAAACATTTTCCTCGTGTGCGACTGTAGCTTACTAGCATGGCAGGCTGGCAGCCCGTGGGCGACTGGCCAGTAGATCCCGGTGGCAGTAGGTCGAGCAGGCCGCAGGGTGCGAAGCGGGCGGGACTCCGGAGACCGGTCTTTGTTCCGGCCGATCGGTACGTCAAGCGTCTCCATCGGTCTTTTACAAGCGTCTTCATCGGTCTTTCATATTGTACGGAGTAACGTAATCTACAGGGTACTTCGACAACACCAGTGTCTTTTCACAGCCAGTGTTCAATGGCAGGCTTCACGGCAGCGGCAGGTCAAAGAGACCAGCGCGCACAGGGTCGCCGGCGCAGCAAAACCCAAATCGAAACAATGCCTTGAAGGCAGAGGTTTACAAGCTGGAGCTGAAAGAGTGCCCACTGCCCAGTGCCCAGGCAATGGCATGTGGTAGAGGTACTATCCGGCGTCTATTACCCCGGTGCACCGCGCGCACGGCGCGGCGTGGCCATAAGGCCCATAACGACGATCGACGGGCCTTTCGGATGGTACCAACATGGAACGTCATTACTGTGGCTCCTGCCTCCTGACATGGTGATGCTCACTGTTTATTGTTCATTAATGAATTCGGACCGTTCCGGCGGGACAGCCGGCAGCGGATTCAATTCGCCGAGGCGGAGGAATCTGTCCGTGCCTATGCGGCTATGCCTGCGGCCCGGCGACCGCGATCTCCGAAGACCGAGAGCTTTTTCATGTTCCATGGCGGGCAGAAACAGAGGAAGGTGACTGCCGTGCTGCGACGGGACGGGAGGCGGGAGCAAGGACGACGAGAACTCGAGGAAGTGAATGCTGTAGGCAAGCAAAGCGTTGCTGATTGCGAGATGGCAGTAGAATGGATGGGACGCTTCGACTGCAGCTTGAGACGCGGGCACGCGGCGCCCCCGGTCCTGATTCCCACAGACGACGCGGCTGTGGAAAGCTGCGCTGCGCTAGGATACTGCAGAATCTTCAGCTTTCGTTCCACTGGTCTATCGAGCTTGAGGCTTGACTTCACTGTAAAGATATCGAGCTTGAGGCTTGACTTCACTACAAGATGATGGTGATCCAAAGATCCTGCTACTCGCCATGCGCCCATGCTCTGATGCTCATGAGCCTTGCATCGTTGGATTTTTTACACTGCTCATCATTGACTGTGATTGGCTGGGGCTCAACGATATGAGTCAATGATTACTTAATTCATCGCCTCATGAACTGAACCACGGTAGTAAGTCCCAACCAAATTTTCAAATATTAGATTGAACCGCACCTCAGAAATGAAGCAAAAATGCATGTTAAACAAAGAAATTGGATAAGAAGCCTCACTGCTACACTAAACATTTTTACGGCGCCTAAAGCAGTGTGACCGTTTGTACCCAGACCTGTGAAAATGGGGCACTTATACTGGCGGATATGCGAAATGGGGGCAGTTCTACATGTAGAAATCCATTTTCAAATGTGGTCGTGTCATACTTTTCCTTGTTTGTTTGAAAGCTCCGACGGCCTTCCTGTCCGCCATGCTCAATTGGACAATTGCTGTTCAGGGAAGAAAGAAGGGGCCCGGGCGGGCCTGTTCAGGAAATGGATCGCATGCGTAGAATGGAGCGCCACTAGCCAGAGCAGGCCGCGGCGTCCGCCGAGCAGGGCGTTTGGATTTTTTATAGATATTCTCCTATATGATATTTCGCCGAGAATATTTTCGGCGATGTATCGTCTGTGCTTTCATCTACAGTGTGAGATCAATGTGCGAGCTACGAGGACATGCACCGGCAAAGCAACCGTGTCAAGCTGAACTGTACCAACTGAACACATCCGTTACTTTCAAGGGTAGGAGATATGTATCAACACAACACAACGAACTTGGCCAGAAGATAATATGCACATCACGAAGAAGCAGGTCAAATCTAGTTGGATTCGATACACGGTCACTCTCACATAGCAAATCTTTCATGTCGTTGAACAATTATCTTCTTGGCAATCTTTACATCAGTCTGAATTTTGGAACACAACCAACATCCTCTAGACACAAAAGCCACTCCCAATGGAGGGTTTGTCTCATTAAATACTATACCATGTCAATATTTTTAATGATAAAATAGGAAGCAGAAGCATTAATTTTGTCTTATGAAACTAGGAGCACACGTTTCCAAGAATTGGAAACATTGTGAAACTACCATTAGGGGCATAAAATTTAATTTGTTCAAATATCAACCAAACATGAGCATCACGTCGTGTATTAAATGTTGTGACTAGCATGTGAAACAATAAAAGAAAAACAATGTTTCATTTTCATTTATCATTTTTAAGCACTATAGATGACAAGACATCATAGGTAACATCAAAATGAAACATCCCATTGAGATTGGCCTAAGAATGGGAAATGTGCACGCTAAAGTGGTCATGAATCCTGTAAAAGTGCCTAATAATACCGTTGCATCCTACCTAAACCCTATGCGAGAACAAGTATGCAAGTAAAGGACTTATCAAGAATCAAATAAGTGCATAAAACAAAATAATCATAAAACATTTGTTTTTACCATTTCGTTGACACAAATGGTGCAAAACATCCGCAATACTATAAAACATAATTTAACAACATAATTCCGTATCAAACTTTATTTATTTCAACACCATCAATATTAAATTTCTTCCTTGATTAGGCTCAATTTATTAGCTATCAACTTTGCATTATATACGGTAATATATCTTTTAACCTAATATAATTGAACTATAATAAAATAAACAAAATTAAAAAGTACAACAAGCATATAAGATTAAATCATGTGTCAGCAACCGGACATTAGGGAAACCACATCCTACTACTCATGTTGGATTGTTAATAGGAATCCCAACAATACATGTATCCATAGTTGCTATGTAAAAATCATTTCATCGCAAGGTTGTAAGAGATCTCATGATAATACTAGATGACTAATGAATCTTCTCACTTTAGTAGTTAAGCCTAACTAGCCAACAAAAACAACATTCTTAAATAGATGTTCAAACATTACTGATACACTATTGTGAAGTTATGTTTGTCTATACTTTATGCATTTGTATAAGCTTAAGTTCAACCATAACTTTAGAGCGTGTTTTCATGTTCCATTTTAATATCAGTAGAACTTCGCTAATGCTACTAGAGAGTAGTTCCCTCCTCTATATCACGAATGAGTGAGGGGTATGGGGTATTTATGGCTATTCTAGGATGAATGGTGGATCCATGTGACAACCCTTCCTTGCCATAGGATCAAACCGAGCATAAATCAAAGGACAATACGCTTTTACATCTGTGCTTCCTTGCATGCCTCTATATATGCACCAAGGTGGCGGAGCAAAGGGGTAGTTTGGCTAACCCTCTTATTACAGGTGGGACATCCCTCTTGTCGCTTGAGGGGTATGTGTAAGTGGGACCATGTTTTCATATCGATTTTCTTCTTTGTTGGGCCATTCAATCCATGTGAGATGATTGTGAGCCACTGAGAGAAAGCACAAGTTGATCCATTGGTTGAGATTGCTCCTGGGAGTGCTTGGGAGGATCATGGAGGCTTGAGAAGCGGCAATAGGCTCATAGGTGACCCCCTATGTGGGGCTCACAACCGCCCGAAATTTTTATTTGTTCCTATATGAAAATATTGATATTTACATGTGGAACCAAGTTATATGTACCAAAATTATTACTTATTTGCTTGTTATCTCCCAAAAAAGATGTTTGTTGATGATTTTAACTATGTAAGAAATTCTTGTTCCACCTAACTTTGTTCATTCAGATGTGTGAGCAAACATCAATTTTAAGTTTAGTGATGTGCAGTGAAATGAAGAGTGAAGTCAGTGAACCCTACCTGCTACATCCAGATTGTAGGTTCTATGTTCAAGATTTTTTTGGTTGATTGGTATCGTTCTAAAAGAGCCAAAAAATGATTCAAGTCCTCAAAAACATGGGAAGTTTAGCCATATAATATAGTTTCAAAGTCGCTAAGATGAAAATTTTTTTACATCTTGTGTGCTAGTGTTAAAACTTACTCCTATATGATAGCTGAATTTCAAAATTTTGCAGTTACACAGGAAAAAAATGTTAGAAGAATTCGAGTCAGGGAATGGGCAGCCAGCGGGCTCGTGTTCTTTCCCCATGTCGGTTCTCACTATTTGGGCCGAATTTATCTTGGATGGGCCATAGAATGGAATGGCAGACACATTAAAAAAAAAGGCTTTATATAGACGAACAAAGTAATTTCATTTCTCAAGTCCAAACTCGTATATGTACAACTTTGATCAGGCGTACAGTACAGATTAACATTGGACGGTGTCCAGTACAGTCATACAGACTCCAATCGACTACACCAGGGTGTTGCAGGTGGACGTCGCCGGATTGTACAAGGCCGGGAGCAGGTACTTCCTCCCGTTCACGCCGTTGGCATTGTAGCTGGCCCCGGTGGTCTGGTCGACCAGCAGGTTCCCGGGAGATCCCGGATAGGCGCCGCTGCCGTAGACGCCCGGGCACGCGGTGCACGCCTCCAGCGGTATGTCCTTTGAGCCCTGGTAGAACCCGTCGCCATACGGGTTTGTCACGGTGCCGGCCATCATGCTGGCGAGGACCATCACCAGCGCGTCGATCCCGGCGTCGCCGTTGGGCGCCACCAGGGGCGCGACCTGTGGCCCGTACAGTGGCTGCGCGAACGGCCACGCGCACTGCCCCGGGCACTGCTTCACGGAGTTGCCCACCCAGATGTAGGTGGACCCAGCCTCCGCGCCCGGGGCGGCAGAACCGTGCCTGCCGCACCGACTGCTGCAGAAGCCCTCCACGGCCACGTCCTGGTCGGTGAAGACCACCGCGATGCCGCCCTTCTTGGCGCCGGCGCGCGCGGCGAGCTGCTCGACCTGGGCCAGCGTGAGTGACTTCCCCAGCGAGTACGCCTCGTCGGACACCTGCGCCCGCGCGTCGAGGAGCAAGCGCGTAGTCCCCGACGCGGCAGCGCTGGACAGGTACAGCTGGTCGATGGTGCCCCACCACTGGTTGACCGAAGGCGTGGGCGCGCTCGGCGCCGTGGTGAGCGAGGAGAGGAAGTCGTAGACGATCGACTTCTGCGCCGGCGTGAAGCTGCCGTACCAGAGCGTGGACACCCGGATGTCGCCGCTGAGCACGCCGCCGTGGTGGTCCGTGAGCTGATCGCTCGGCGGAGGAATGTACAGCTCCATCAGCCTCCGGCTCCCCGCGGAGAGCTGCGCCAGGCTCAGCACTACCATCGCTACTACCAGCACAAGAGAAGCCATTGCTAAATCACGTGATGACTAGCTAAACTGCGCCGCAAAACTTGTGAGCTGCGGGCTAGAACTAGTGCTTGGTGATCGACCTTGTGTTTAGTGTGCGTGTCTTTGTGATGGAGTGGAAGGCTCCCGGCTCGTCTATTTATAGTCTCTGCGTGACTGCGTCGGTGCCTGCAGGAGGCAGAACGACGAGAGACTTCGAGCACGGCTCTTGCCTACCGCTCCTACTACATCTGGTGCAGACGTGCAGTAGACCCATCTGGTCTGCGCGGCGGGAGGGGGGACCGGGGAGGCAACGAGGCGCGGTGCACACCGCGCACGCCACCGTGTGTCGCTCACCGTGCGCGCTGCGCTGTCCAGTTGCTTCCGGGCACCAGTCCAGAGACAGTTCGAGTCAGATTGCCGCGCACGCGCACTCTATCCCCGCGCACCGGATGAGGATTTGACCCCCGCGGGCTCCCGATGAGCAACAGCTGTCCGGCGCATGTGGCCGCGGAAGGTTCCCTAGAGCAGCGCGGCGGGTCAGGGTCAGGACCGGTCAGGACTGGGCGCGCGCGTTCCGGCGGCGCCATGCCTGAACGCGCTGCCGAGATTTTTGCTGTCCGAGACCGAGATGTAGATAGATATGCTTCGGGGAATGAGGGTCGCATGGCGCGGGCGCGGGAGGTGCACGGTTACGCCGGCCAAAACCGCAGCTCGATGCTGTAAGCTGTATTGGCCATCAGAGCATGAGAGTGGTAGCCTTGTGGTAATAATTGGTAAAGAGAGCAAAATGGCGTGCGATGCATGTGCTCCTTGGATTTTGCTAGATCCTCGAATGCGTGAGTCCACCAAGTAAACGGTGACCGATGCATGGGTGCCGAGCAAAGACTCCATGCTCTGCATGTTGCTCTTACAGCTGGCTCATGGCGTGCGATCTAGAACTCTAGAAGTACTCGAGCGACCAGGTCTTCGGTGGCGCAAAATAAAGATCATGGCAGAGAGACCTTTACGTAACACGTGGCCACATTGCGTGCTCACACGCGTGCTCTCGTTGCAAACTATCCAAGGTTTTGAACTTCACGTGACCTACATATCGAATCGATCTCCCATACTAGGAGTGGACCGTGCGCTTTCTTTACAGCCCTCTTGTCGTGGCCGCGCGCGCAGCGGTTTGGTGCTGGGGCTTCGAGGGACAGGCCACCCTGGTAGCGGTGGGTAGCCGCGCGCCCGCGCCACCTCCACGTCCACAACCCACGCCCGCGCGTCCGCCTTAAAATTTGCTCAAGTGCAACTGAACAAGTACTCAAGTAGCACAAATTGTTCAGGTGGCAAGCGATCACCTACGTGCATTTCACCTCCGACGAAACCGCCAGACGCGTGACGGGACTCGTAAATAACCTGACCCCGTGACGTGTGTTAACCTCTAAGCAAGGTGAAATATTTTGCCCTTATCAAGTTACGGCGAGGCGTGCCTGCGTCCCAAGGACGGGCAGTGGCACAGCCTGTCCGCCGTGCGACTCGAGGCGCCTCGTGCGCGTCCGCCGAGAAGACGCGTCGGAATTGTTTGACGGCCGGAGCGCCGGCCAACTGCGACTGCGACGACAAGCATCACTCGCTAGTGGGACTGTGGGAGGCATCATATTTGCGTGCGGAGAACACAAGGAGGTGTGGCCGTGTGGGGAGCGGAATATGGAGTGTGGTGGAGTCTCGTGCCGGCGCACCTGGCCACCGCAGCTGGCGCCCGTGCGGTCTCGGCCCCGTCCCGCGATGTCATCGCGGTGGCCGGCCTGGGGCGGCAAGGGAACCACGAGTCCACGACTTTGACTTGCTGCCGCGCCCTGGCGTCATTTCAGAGCACGCTACTTGGAGGGTACTCAGCCCACAATTATACCCTACATATAATTCTTTTTAAAAAAACACATTAGCAGAAACTCTGCCATACCATATAAGAAGAAGGCAAATCGATGTCTTAAATAGGTAAAATACAAGAAAAACTTAGGAACACAAACACATACAAATAGGAAAAAAACATTAGGGAACATTTGGGCGCTCGCAGACTCGCTTCATAAGCCTCAACCATTAAGCTTCGTCAATTGATTCTACGGTGCACATACGCGTGAAGCTCACAACAGAGCAAATTTTTCGTAAGAAGCTAATCACACGCTAAAAGAAATGTGTCCATGTTCTCTTGTTCAAGTCTCGACTTGTTTCAATTTGTTTTGGATTATTCTCTATCATAGAATACTATTGAATCAGTTGTAATCAGCCGGCTTATCAACCAGCTGAACAATCCAATGCGGCAAAGTGGCATGGGTAGTAGGCCTAAAATTACCACGTGGCTGGTGATGGTTTCATATTTTTCTCTACACATTTAAATGGGTAGTAGTGGGTAGTGGCTTCAACTGACAAGAGCAACATTGTGATGGATCCATGATCTTTTAAGGTAGAGACAAGGTGTCTATGAATCCTCAATAGAACCTCGAATCTCCAGGTAACTCTTTCATTAGTTTTCCAGATTCGAAAGTTCTTTCAAACCTTGGTAGGATAGGCATTAACCTAGGCTCCTCAGCTGTAATTAAAATTAAAAATATAGAGGTTGACAGGTTAGTGCTTACCGCTAATAAAAAGAAAGGTCTTGCTAAATCCGAAACTCCATTCTAGAGAGTGAGGATGAGCATAATGACCAACTTGATGCAATTCTCAGCCACGGTGGTGGAATTCTAAATGAGAATTTGCTTTGGAGGAGGAGAACGATCAATTTGAGGATCTCTCTCCACTCCGACGGAAGAAAAATTTCTTAATGCCAAAAAATCTTTAAATGGCAATCTTCCAAATAAGCCAAAGACCCCCTCCAAGATTGTTTTAAAATGAAGGGAGTTTTCCGGAATAGCGAGAGGTCTTGGTGACTTGGCTAAACACGAGATATTTGGCTGAACTAGTTAAGGAGGAGCAAATTCATTTCATTGCTCTCTCGAAACAGGGCGGGATTCATTCCCGATCATGTCCTCAAAAATCTTTGTGGGGACGGGATTTTATTTGGCACGCCATGGCACCCCACGGAAGATGCGGGGGTATCTTGCTTGGTGTGGACTTGTCTTTCTTTGACATCGGAGCAATTGTTGAGGGAGATTTTTATGTAAAATTCACTCTCGAGTCAAATCGAGATAACTTTAAATTTGTGCTATACACGGTCTATGGCCCGGCCAAAGACGGCTCCAAAATAAAAAAGATTTCCTAGTAGAACTTCGCCAATACATGTTCCAAACAAACTCTTCCGTTTATCATTGGAGGAGATTTCAACATAATGCGAAGCCCAGAGGATAAAAGTTAAGGGACTTCGATCCTAAATGGCCAAATCTTTTCAATGCAGTCATTGAATCTCTGGATCTCAAGGAGATTTCAATGGGCGGCCGCCAATACACTTGGGCAGGCCCAGGTGATGACCCCACCTTTGAAAAGTTAGACAGAGTTCTCGTAAGTACTGAATGGGAGTTCAAATACCCTTTAACAATAGTACAGCCCAGGGATAGGAACATTTCTGATCATACTCCCCTGGTGCTTAATACAGGTGTTTCAACCCACCTAACCAATCATCCCTTCAAATTTGAGAGGGGATGGTCGATTAGAGATGGATTCTATGGTATGGTTGCAAATATTTGGAATTCTCCATGCAATGGATCCACTCCCCTTGAACGTTGGCAGTTTAAAATCCGTAGACTCCGACAATATTTAAAGGGTTGGGCTAAACACCTTGCGGGGTCTTATCGTAAAGAGAAAAGACTCGCTAGCTCTCCTACATGATCTTGATAGGAGAGCCGAAACCACTCCTTTATCGGATCAAGAGATTAATTTGAAACACTATCTTAAAGAACGTCTGGTTAATCTCTTGAGAGAAGAGGAACTAATGTGGTAAGAGAGAGCCAAGGTTAAATCCCTATTGGAAGGGGATGCTAATACCCGGTTCTTTCATCTGGTTGCCAATGGAAAACACCGCAAACAACACATTTTTAAACTTGAAAGTGATCAAGGTGTTGTCACGGTGATAACAACCTCAAAAGTCATATCACGACTTATTACAAGGATCTATTTGGTCAACGAGAATCTCTCGACATTTCCTGTTTGAAGAGCAAAACCTGGATATTCCACGGGTATCGCCGGAGGAAAATGATATCCTCATAAGCCCGTTCACTTAAATCGAAGTGAAGGAAGCGGTCTTCCAAATGGAGCATAATAAAGCTCCAGGCCCGGATGGTTTTCCTGTGGAATTCTATCAGGTCTTTTGGGAAGTTATCAAGGGTGATCTTTTACCCTTATTTGAGGAATTGCATAGAGAGGCTCTTGATCTATATGGCCTGAATTTTGGCATCATCACTTTAATTCCAAAGATTGATAATGCCACTAGAATCTAGCAATATAGGCCGATTTGTGTTCTAAATGTGAGTTTCAAAATATTCACTAAAGTGGGCACAAATAGGCTTAATTTAGTAGCTAAAACTGTGGTGAGACCAACACAAACGGCTTTTCTGCCAGGCCGTAATATTATGGAAGGGGTCGTTATCTTACACGAGACCATCAATGAACTTCACGCCAAAAAAATTGACGGTGTCATTTTCAAAATTGATTTTGAAAAGGCATACGACAAGGTGAAGTGGTTTTTCCTTCAGCAAACGCTACGTATGAAAGGTTTTTCACCAAAGTGGTGTCGCTGGATTCAAGCAATGGTGACGGGAGGAAGTGTAGGGGTCAAAGTTAATGATGATGTGGGACCTTACTTCCAAAGCAAACGGGGTCTCGACCCGGGAGACCCTATGTCACCCGTTTTATTTAACATTGTTGCGAGATATGCTTGCTCTTCTTATTGACGAGCAAAAGCCGATGGTCAAATAAAAGGTGTCGTTCCCCATCTCATAGATGACGGTTTATCCATTTTACAATATGCGGATGACACCGTTATCTTTTTAGATCACGATCGAGCAAGCACGAAATGCAACTGGCGCTTTGCGCTTTTGAACGGCTATCTGGATTAAAGATCAATTTCCACAAGAGTGAAATCTTCTGCTATGGAGCGGCCAAAGAGATGGAAAATTTCTACACCGACCTCTTTGGTTGTAACACGGGGGAATATCCTTTCGAGATATCTAGGGATCCCATGCACCCTGAGAAAACTCCTTAATTCGAATGGAGCAAGGTAGAAGACCGGTTTAAGAAGAAGCTCTCTTGTTGGAAAGCAAAATACCTGTCTTATGGGGGAAGACTAGTTCTGTTGAACTCTGTTCTAAGTAGCGTACCCATGTTTATGATGTCTTTCTTTGAGATACCCAAGGGAGTACCAAAGAGGCTAGATTTCTATAGATCTAGGTTCTTCTAGCAAGGTTCCTCTGATAAACACAGATACCGACATGCCAAATGGGACATCATGTGCCGTCCCAAGGACCAAGGAGGATTAGGTATCTTTAATTTGCATCTGCAAAATAAATGCCTTCTAGCCAAATGGTTGGTGAATC
Source organism: Themeda triandra (assembly GCA_018135685.1). Taxonomy (NCBI): domain Eukaryota; kingdom Viridiplantae; phylum Streptophyta; class Magnoliopsida; order Poales; family Poaceae; genus Themeda; species Themeda triandra. Next base: position 1,383,034 of record JAENPR010000065.1, on the reverse strand, counting down.
TTTTAAACACAGAAGGCATGTGGCAATCTATGCTAAGGAATAAATACCTAAACTCCAAAAGCCTTACTCAAGTGACGGCCAAACCCAATGACTCTCATTTTTGGAGAGACCTCATGCAGATCAAAGATGAGGTACTAGTTAACGGTTCCTTCAATATCAAGGATGGAACTAATACTAGGTTTTGGGATGATATATGGGCGGGCAATACGCCTTTGAAAGTTAAGTATCCATCCTTATTTAATATAGTACGAGACCCACATGCAACGGTCTCAAAAGTGATGAATACCCGAGACCACTAAACATTTCTTTTAGAAGGGCTCGGTGGATAATAAACTTTACGAATGGCGGAGCTTAGTAGCACAAATCTCCAATGTTGAATTGGTGGCGGAAGCGATTATTTTCGTTGGACTTTAATCAAATCGGGTTATTTTCGAGTCCGTTCCATGTATCTTATCGATAAATACATGCCCACCATTTCGTCATAGGATGATTTGGAAGTTAAAAATCCCTCTAAAAAACAAAATCTTTCTTTGGTTCTTTTCTTTGGTTCTTACAAAAGAGTGTCGTTTTAACTAAAGACAACCTTGCTAAGAAAAATTGGAAAGAGAGTCGAAAATGTATCTGCTTTTGCAATGGGAATGAAAATATTCAACATTTATTCCTAGATTGCCCCCTTACCAAAATGATTTGGAGGATTATCTTCTTTGCTACTAAGCTAACCCCACCTAGATCAATCAACCACATGTTTGGGAGTTGGCTAACTAATCAACATAAAAAGATTAGAAAATTGATTTGGGTGGGGGTGGCGCAATGTGTTGGGCTATCGAAGATGCCGTAATGATGTTATCTCTAATCAAATGAAATATAACTCTATTATGCGAGATCATTTTCGGAGGAGCATGCGGTTGCGCTCATGGGCACAGGCTGCGGCGTGATGGGATAGCCAAGGACGCACTCTCTATGATGAGCAAGAATTTAGAAGTTATTGCTCTAGAGATATCCAATAAAGGATGGAAACATTTTTATTGTTTAAATTGGCGTCAGTCGTTCTATAAGACATTGGCTTTCTCACTTTTTGATTTTGAAATCCTTATAATAATTTGTATACATCCTCGGATGTAGAGACCGGATATACATATCCATTATTAAAAAAAAAAATTACCGCCTTACCGGTGTCACCACTCAAGATTTCTTCATAGGCCTTCAAAGTCCACACCGACGGAGACAACATCCTCCTGGTTAGTACGGCGCTGCAAGACAAGGTGGTCACCTCGCTTGAACGGCAGGATATGCGAATAGCTCTGCACCGCTATCCACTTGCTCCTCTTTTAAGTCACAAATATTCATTTAGATGAATTTTGGAGTTTATGCTGATCGATGCAACGGGGTTCATGGAGAGAACAAGTACAATGAAGAAAGACAACAAAATTATTCGTAACAAATATTTTCAAGCAATAAAATCTAGATGTTGTAATTCTAAAAAGTAGCTAACCATGCTATTTTGGCAGGCCATCTTGCTAGTCACTATGGTTAAAATTTAAACAAAATCAGTGGCTCTTGATTGAATTTGACTAACTTTAGTTGCCATGGCCCCAATCAATATTATTATGAAGAACATTTGAATCTTTAAAATGAAAGAATTACACCTAATCTGAACAATGAACTTGTGTATATACACCCATAAACCTTAAGACGATAATACACTACATTGGTGTTTCCGCTAGACCAGCGTCCAGCATGCAGACGTGGAAGGGTTGTAGAGTGCGGGCAGGAGGTATTTTCTCCCTTGCGCGCCATTGGCGTTGTAGCTGGCACCGCTCGCCAGGTCAATCTTCAGGGTGCCGGCGTATCCCGGGTACGCGCCGCTGCCGAATTGTCCCGGGCACGCCGTGGCGGCCTCGAGGGGCGCGTCGCTGGAGCCCTGGTAGTACGCGTCACGGAACGGGTTGGTCACCACGCCGGCTAACAGGCTCGCCAGGTTGATGATCATGCCATCCACGGCGGCGTCGCCGTTGGGCGGAATGAGGGGCGGGCTCTGCGGGCCGTACAGCGGCTGGTGGAACGGCCACGCGCATTGGCCGGGGCACTGCGTGGCCGAGTTGCCGACCCAGACGTACGCGGTGCCAGACTTGGCGTCCGAGCCGTGCAGGCCGCACTGGCTCATGCAGAAGCCCTCCACGGTGACGTCCTGCGCCGTGAACACCAGCGCGACGCCGCCCTTCTTGGGCTTGGCCCTCGCGGCGAGAGCGGAGATCTGCGCCAGGGTGAGGGACGTGCCCATGGAGCAGCCGTCGTCGGCCACCTGCTTGTCGAGCATCACCCGGGTTGGCTTGTTGGCCCCCCCGGCATTGGCCGGTGTGGCTTGCGCTTGCACCGCCTTGGACAGGTACTGCTGGTCAATGATGTGCCACCAGTCCGCCACGGACGGCGAGGCGGCACGGGGCATCATTGTGAGCGACAGCAGGAAGTCGTAGATGATCGTCTTCTGCACCTGCGTGAAATTGCCGTACCAGAGCACGGACACGAAGATGTCGGCGTGGAGCACGGCTCCGTTGTGGTAGGAGAGCATGTCAGCTGGATCGGGCTGGTACAGCTCCATGCGCCTCCGTGCACCCATGGATAGCTGGGCGGAGCTCACAAGCAGTATCACTACTGCAAGCACGAGTGCCTTTGGACGAGTGGCAGCCATTGCAGCAACCTAGTGATGACTGAGCGATTGACCTGTGGCCCAATGCCTGGATGTGGTGGACTGGTGGTGCTGGATGTGGAGTGTTCAGGTGTGACTGTTTTCTGGTGCTGATGAGTGAGGTGAACCAGCTGAAAGGCAGAACCACACATTTATAGGGACCTCGACCTTGGTCCTTTGGTACACTGATGAATTCTGAAACACTCGTGTGTTCCCCGTTGCTTCCCCGCCGTTTAACGGCGTGCAGATCTCGAGAGACAGCCAGCTACGGCTTGTAGCGACTAGCAAGGTCGTAGCCTCTTGCAAGTATCGGTACAGGTCCTCATGAGCTGTTTGGGTGGGTCTAGTAGAACATAAACAAAGTGCAGGTCAGCGAATTACCACGACCAGACGGGCGACAAAGCTTGTTTCGCCACACCGGCTGCGGATTCAGCAGACAAAACCGCCCGCATGTGCAAGACGAAAGTTCAATTTTTCCATAGTGTCAGAGGGAACACTACGAGCCAGCCGATGGATCACGAAAATTGCTGCGTCTGACATGCACAGCCTGTGTCCCTGTTGCGGCGCCTGGCTGAATAGCCCTGGAGAGTGGGGATCGAATCCGTTCGACCTATGCAGCTCGTGAGTCGCATCGCGGGTCAGAAGATGTGCACGGACCGCGCGTCGGCAGATGGGCGTCCACCCAGGTGCGGACTGCCCCGGCCCGCCCCGGAATTCGGCCTCGCCGGGATCGGGAGGGAGGCCATATGTGGCGCACACGTTTGCGGATAGAAATGGCAGCCCTGGCGGCCTGGCCCCCTCGTGACCTCGTCTGCTCGGTCCGTGCCTCCATCTAGCTGTATTGTTGCCGGTTGACCCTTCAGGCCTTCAGACGACACGGAGCGAAATGAGCACGTGATGACTAAATGTTGGAATTGGGAATGGGAATGGATAGAAGGGATGCAGCATAGTGTTGTACTATTGCTTACCGATCTGCTTCAAAGAAAGTGTGCCGGGTTCATGCTATTCATTTCTTTGACCACTTGTTTTTTTCTATGAAACCGGAGGGGTTGAAACACCCTACTGGAACTAAAAGAAGATAAAAATTGAAGCTACAACCGAAAGATCAAGAAACAAAGAAAGTCAAGAAGATGCTGTTCCAAAAAAAAAAAAAAAAAAAGTCAAGAAGAAAATAGCTAAAATTACGCCAAAGCCTTCTAGCAATAAAGTATAAGCGGATGGCAGGTTGCTTTTGCCTGAAGGTTAACTAGAGCAAACTCCTTTAAAGCATCTTTGCATCTCTTAACTGAATGAGCAAAGTTATTGAAGATAAAATCATTCCGAATAATCTTAATAGCCTAGAACATTGTGATGATTATTACATTTGAGATGCAATCTGATTTGATCCTTGATACTTTCACAAAAAGACGAAGACATCAGTGATAGGCACAAAAAGCTAGCCCTCCTAATGGCTGAGAATCCGTTCCATTCCCACTCCATTCCAAATCAAATTAATTATTATCTAACTCCATCCCACCCCATTCCAAATCGATTCATATATATCCAATCCACAAACATAGGTCTCGAAACAAAAGTATTGTATAAGTCCAACGCAAATTTGTTTTTTTAATAAAGAAAAATATATTTCCGGCTTCGTCATCCTCTCACGAGAATGCATCAAACCAAATTATTACAACGGGAAATTAAAAACAAAACTGACGGAATAGAATTACATCCCCAACAAGGGGCTCGACTAGTTCTACGCGACATGATTTGCTACGCGACGTTCACCAAGATCACCGGCGTCGATACACAGTCGCCACATATCTATCAGACCAAGAAAGGGTACTGAGAGATCGTCAGACATAGGCCACCATTGAAGACGGATATTGAAACCTAGCAACAGCACGAAGCCTCTCGTGCAACTGCATGGGAGCGACCATTCAAGGGGTCTTCCATAAGCGATGTCTCCAACGAGAAAACTGACATCCACAGACGCCATCATCGCCCCACATTGGAGATGGGTTTTCACCCGGAGATCCCCGAATATGGAAGAACTACCACCGGCTCACCATTAGCCGAGCATTACGCCTCGATTGGCACCTCCGTCTTGAAACTTCGCCATCCCCGCCCAAAGCGGCACGGCCGGATCCCGGTTGCTGCCCTGGCAATCCGTTGACGGACTACGAAGACGACGCCTCCATGGAGGTGATGACGCGGATGCGCCACCGCCGTCAGCCCAAAGGGCAGGGTTTTCACCCCTGTCCGTCGCAGTACTAGAGCCGCCGTCAGGTAGCAGACCGCCCAGCCAGGGGAGATGGCGACCTCACCGAGATCGGCCTGCCGCCGCCGCTGATCCGGAAGCATAGCCGCTGCAGTGAGATCCGGCCTCGGCGCCCCAAATCCAATCCCAAGAGGTGAATCCGGTCGGCCACCGCTGTCTCCTGCCGCCAACCACCTCCGAACTCGCCGCGCACACCAGAACGAGGCCGGCCATGGCCTCACCGCCGCCCGATATGGCCCTCTGGCCTGCTGCCGACCTGCACCTTGGAGTGCCACGCCACTCCACCACATCCACCGCCCGGAGAAGCCACGCCCCGCCATCCGGTGTGCAGCCGCGCCTTGCCGGCGATCCACTCCGGCGGAGGCGCGGCGGGAAGGGATGGAAAAAGAGGTGGCGGCGCTAGGGTTTGTCGCCACCGTGTCGCCCGCATGGGAGCCAACGCAAATTTCTTACTTTAGGTAGACTACACGGTAGCCACAAAGACCCAAACACACACTAAAAACCTTCCTCGTGAGCTATATCCTTTACACTAGCCTCCGAGTTATTTCACAAATTTCCACGCCAAAGAGTTCATCCACTTTCGGAGTTGTTGCATCCGTGTTGGTCGTCTAACTAGGATGGTTGATAACTTGATATTAATTCTTGTTGAAACAAACAAGAATTTAGTGGGGTGAACCAAACGGACCCTTGAAACCTTTCTCATAACCTTTGCACTAACATCAGAGTTATTTCACGACCCACACTGTCGGTGTTTCGTACCCCGGGGGGTGTCACACCAACAAGTAAATTTCTAAGCGTGCTCCCTAATCCGGATGGTGATGCAAGAAGAACACAAGGTTTTTATCCTGGTTCGGGCAAAAGAAGGCCCTACGTCCAGCGGGGGGAGGAGAACTTGTATTATCCTGCACCGAAGTGCTTGTACAGGGGTGAGTACAAGGAAGTCCTGAGACTTAGCGTGTGGAGTGTGTTGTGAATGTGTGATCCTGCCTTATGCAATGCCCTGGCGTTCCCTTTTATAGGCCAAGAGGAGGCTCAGGAGTACAAGATTTGGTAGGTCAATCGTGTGCGTGACGTCGAGGCATGGGCACTCCGTCGAGTCGTCGGTGCTGTAGATGCCTCCCATGGTCCGGTCCGAGCCTGTAGCAACATGGGCAAAGGTGTCCTGCTCGTCCTTGCCTGACGCGGGCTGACAAAATGGAGGGATGGTTGATGATGGCGTGCCAGGGGACCCTGTTGAGTGGCCGTCGAGGCGGGATGGACGGGTCATTGTACGGCCCGTACGTCAGTCACATCCGTCATCATATTTCGAGCGGTTGAAGGCCGCCTCGAGGGGGTGTGAGCTCGAGCGATGGGACTGAGCGGCGCGTTCGGTGGTACGGGGAGTTGACAATGGTGTTTTGAAGGGGTGCCGTACGCGGCACAGTGCAAGGCATGGCGTAACAGTGGCCTCCGCCATCCTCGAATCCGGGGGATGGGCAGCGTAATGGTGGAAGCGACCGGCGTACGGTCCACTATTACGGGCCCTGTAGCCATGGAGTTAGGCGGGGTTGGTGTACTGAAGCACTGTTTCGAGCCCTGTAGCCATGTGAGCGCCCTGAAAGGCAATTATTGCAGGCCGACTCGAGCGAGCGCTCGCTCGAGCGGTTTCCGTCACCGTCTCGAGCGGTCGCTCGCTCGAGCGGTTTCCGTCACCGTCTCGAGCGGTCGCTCGCTCGAGCGGTTTCCGTAATTCTTTCTCGAGCGGGCGAGCGGCTGCTGCTCGAGTCGGTGGGTTTTGTGGCTTTGTGGGCACCGATCGTGGGCGACCCGGTCTTTGAGGAGGGATTGGGGGTTTCTCTAGTTAGTTTTTTGGGATTTAGAGGGGGAGTAAAGCTGGTTTGCTTATCTCTAATCATCCTAGTTTAGGACCCCCGATCTAGGTACCCGACGGTAGCCCCCGAGCCCTTGCTTGATTGTGAAAAACTTCAAGCAAGGGATCATGAAGTGGAGTTGAAGTACCTAGACTTGGGGTTGTTTTGTTTAAAGGGTTGATTTCGTTTTTCCGTGGGGGCGCGCGGCGTTCCCCGCGGGGAGTAGCCTGAGGCCCCGGAGGAATGAGGCATTCCTCCGGGGGCTTTAAAATGAGTCGTGACGGGCAAGGGTACTATTAGCTGGAGTTGTAGTAGCTCGAGGTAGGGGATTTTCAATGATTCCTCGAGCCCCGAGCATTCGGCTCCTCCCCGTGTCGAAGGAGGTTGTTTATGTGACTCGAGCCCCCGAGAGCTTCGAATCGGCAGGGCGTAGTCGTGATCCGGTTCCTCGCCGGATCTCTTGGATCAGATCCAAGTGGCGGGAGGACTGACACTACCTGCGGTCGAGCGAGCGCCATGTCTCCCTGTGAGCTGGTAACGGGGAATCCAAGTGAGAGTCCGTCTCCTTTCGAGGGGAGACGGCAACGAGGCCCGGGGGCGCTCTCATTAGAGCTGGGTGCATAGCTTCTAGAGGACCGGCCCCGCTCGAGGGGACCGGCGGCTCGAATGCCTCCCGTCGACGGGATCTCTTGGAAGCTCAGCGCCCTGCCTTGGACATGCTTTTGGGTTTCGAGAGTTCGTTCTCGAGTGGAACCTTTCGAGGGTCCTTTCCCAGAGGCATCCCTAACTCAGGTGCTCGAGGGCGGCTATTCGAACCCGTTCGTGGGTGTTGACGGTCGTTAAGTATCAATTTTATACCGTCAACGCAGCAAGAGAAAGGACTAATATGAGTTCACCCGTTAGATATAGGGGTTACACCGACGAATTCCACGAGTTTTGGTGATTGTCTATTTCTGCGGGGGTTATCGAAAGAGAACCAAAGGAGTCCCACATGTCATGATTACATAGAGATAAAGACCGAACGGGTAAAATTGTATAATCTAGAAGACTCCGAGAAGGCAACACAAGACGGGGACCCACTTTGGCATTGTGGTGGGTCGGCCGACCAGTCGGCCGACTCCCCACCTCCACCAATCAGGTGGAGTCTCGTGGATCCCGCCTCCACCGCCTTTGAGGATGAATAATTATCGTCCATTTAGGTCGGTTTGATCCGAGGGCTGTGGTTCATCCTAGGGGCTATATATTGAGCCCCCGGCCCCAGGTGAAACCCGAATTCATTCTAATTCATTCAAGAGTTCATTCTCTCATCGGAATTCGAGAAGCGAGCCACCATCTCAATTAGAGCTCCATAGTTTAGTAGCATAGCTACATAGGAATAGATCTAGAGGGAATCAAGCCTAGCTTGGAGTCCGGATCTGTCGGAGTTCTTGGTAATTCCCCTCTACATTCTTGTAATATTCATCATTGTTCGTGATACTATGAGTAGTACTTTATTCTATTCTATTATATCGAGACTTGACTTTGCTCTATTTGATTATGTTCTCAATTATATTGTTCTTAGTTTACTTTGATTATATGTTTAGCATAGTTGGACTAGAATTATGTTTATGCATAGGATCGTATAGCTCGCTCATTAGATCGATGGGAGAGTGGTAAATATTGTGTAGGCGTGGTGTCTAGACCGTATTTATCTGCGATTACACCCTATTGGCCGGGTCGTGTGGTAGATCGCGGAAGTGACGGTTCCGTTGAGTCCTTTGTATTCCATCCCCGTTGGTAGGTCTTAGTAGAACAACCTATTACATTGAAGTCATTGCTATGTCTCTTGTCTTCTCTCGGTAATATCACTATGCATAGATGTAACCTTTTCCCGCCATGATTGCTAGATGTTCTTGCACTAATCATTGTATGCTTTGACTTTGTAGTTAGAATAACATAGGATTATACCCTAGATCGACCTAGTCCATGCTAGTGTTATAAGCTTAGAGTGCTAAGTTGAGATGGCTTATTACTATTATTTTATGTGGCTAAATGCTCTCATTTATCTTATGTCATTTATCATTCATTCCTATATTTTATGTGACACTTACCCTGTATGAGATGATCGATACAGACAAGGTTAAGCTCTCCATTATTGCATGTGCATTGCTCATCACTCATTATCCAGTGCATTCCCTTCCCAGTGGTAAAAATATAAATAACGATACCTGGATACTCCTGGTTAAAATGCTACATCGGTATTATCTCGTAACGCTTGCGGATCCATATTTATTTCTAGTAGCGGTTGCATTATTTAGTACCGGCATTTTTGGCGCCATGTTGGGGATGACAACCTAACACGAGTGGCGTTAGAAATGTCAACAAGCATTTTTGGCGCCGTTGCCGGGGAAGGTTGAAAGCCAATGGATAATGAGCAAGCGGCATTGCACTACATAATGAGATTGAGCACTTTGTCACCATTCTCTACTCATACGACCTTACCCTTGTCTTTCGTCTATTTTTATATCTTATGCGGGGTAATGTATGAAAAAGACAATTCTTCCCGATAATTATATTGACGATCCGAAGCTTTATTCGGGAAAGCCGGAAGCGAGGTTGAAGAAGACCAATCAATCATCATCATCATCAACTCAACTTGGAAGCTTGTCGGAAGCGAGAAAGTCGACCTTTCGTTCGAGACTTGACACTAGCGTTTGAAGCCATGGCGCACAAGTCACTCCGCGAGTTCTCGGCTCAACTACGGACAACATTCGTGCTTGGACCCCGAGTGCTGCGGATATCGAAGGAGCTTTTGAGCTCAAGCTGCGCGATCAACATGGTGCAAGCAAGCCGGTTACGTGGAAGGCCCATGAAGATGCTAGTGCTCATCTCCAACACTTCTGGAGATTTGTAGCACATTCACTATCAAGGATGTCCCCGGAGATGCTATACTACTTCGCCTCTTCCCATTCTCACTCTTGGGGAGAGCGAAGCGATGGTTCTATGCCAATAAGGAGAAGAATCCTACGTGGGCACTATGTTCCACCAATTTCTTGGCGAAGTTCTTCCCCATGGGCAAGACAAATGCTCTTCGCGGGAAGATATCAAGCTTTCGGCAACACCATGATGAGGCTGTCCCCGAAGCTTGGGAGCGCTTTCAAGATTACATCCTCGAGTGTCCTCATCATGGCATGGAGAATTGGTGCTCATGCGGACATTCTACCATGGGCTCAACAACGACACACGTGAGACGATGGATGCTTTTGCTGCTGGAGGTGCATTCTTATCACTCACTATTCCTCAAGCCACGGCTCTTGTGGAGAAGATGGCATCCAACCAAGGTTGGAGTGAAGAAAGAACTTCGGACCCGCAAGAGGGTGGAGGAATGCACCGGTGAAGGAGGTAGACATGCTTTGTCTGCCAAAATGGATTTACTGCGATGAAGAGGCTCGATGAGAGAGCCACGAGAGAAGAAAGAAGTCATGCATATACATGATGCTCGCATGACATGTGAAGAGTGTGGAGAGGCGGGCACACGGGTGCTAAGCGCCCGGAGTGAAGGAGGACGTGAACTACCTCAACAACAACAACAACAATAATTACTACCGTCCTCGCGGAATCAAGGTTGGAATCGCGGCGAGGCCTAACTACTCGGGCAATTATTCGGGCAATTATCAAGGTAACAACGCCTCCTACAATAATTACAACCGGCCGCCTTTGAGAGAGTTAGTGCTTTGAACCAAGGCAAGATGATGGACAATCGTCCAAAAGGCGACATCAAATGACAAGGTCCTAGAGACACTCGGCAACAGAATGGATGGCTTTTCCAATGCCATCAAGAGTCGGCTCGACTTCAACAAGATACTTGAGTCGCGGGTACAACGGCTTGTCAACCTTGCTCCTTCCACCGGCCAAGGTAAACGCGGGACAACCCGAAGAGCTCGAGACGCAAATCTTGTTGATATATTCAATATAGAAGATAGCCGGAGTGATCCATCGAAGGGGTCATGGATAGACTCAACTACGCCAATCAAGAAAGGCGATCCGGGGAGACCCGTCATTCCGATCTCCATTGGAAGTACTAACTTTAATGAGGCAATTTGTGACTTCGGTGCAAGCATCAACATTATGCCAAGAGTGATATATGAGAAGTTATTCGATGCCCCTTAGCATACACAACCATGTGCTTACGGCTTGCGAGATCGGTCACTTCGTGTTCCTTTGGGAGTACTAGAAGACATATGTGTACGAGTAGGCAACTCGTATGTTCCGGCCGAGACTTCGTGGTAGTGGATACGGGCGGTGATGAAGGTCCCTGTCATTTTGGGACGACCATTCTTGAACAACTGCTTTGGAGCCATTATGTATGCCAACACCGCCAAGATCATCTTCAACATCAAGGGCAAGCGAGAAACCTTCTTCTTCAAGAACGAGTGTTGCGGTCCTAGCACACCCTCATCCAACGAGCGGTGAGGAGAAGAAGAGTCCGGCTAAGAAGAGCAAGAATAAGAATAAGAAGACCAAGAAGACGGAGAGCATAGTGAGGATGGTCAACTGCGGTCCACAAGGAGCATGACCACTTACTCGGGTCCCCACGTCGATCAAGAAGGATGACCCGGGTGTCCCAACCATTCAATGCTCCATCAACGAAGCTCTTTCAATAAAGGCATGCAGTGACACCGGATCGGGCGTCAACATCATGGCCAAGATAACCTATGAGTATCTATATGGCACTATGCCTTTGGAGCCCACCTATGCACGGTTGCGGATGGCGGATCGGACATTCCGCTTCGTCGAAGGAGAAGTGAAGGATGTCCTCATCCGGATAGATGACCATTATGTCCCTACGGACTTCCTAGTCATTGACATGGGAGATGACTATGATCCTCCAATCATCCTAGGAAGACCATTCCTGAACACCACCACAAGCTATCATCTATATTGGGACGGGAGAGATTCACTTCCACTTTCCCACTGAGAAGGTACGCGCTACTTCAACAATAATTATATAATCACCGAAGAGCCCAAGAAGAACAGAACAAGGAGAAGGCAGCGTACCCGTCGCGAACAAGAAGAACATCACTACGAGATGGATGGGCCGACTATGAGGGAGAAGTATTCGATATGAAGATCGGTACCCGAGAAGAGAAGAACATTGTAGAAGAACCCGAAGAGGTGCTACCACTAGAAAACCAAGTGGTCCAAGAAACTTCCTCCTCAAGGTCACCCTCTCCAACAAAGAAGGTGTGGAAGGTAAAAGCAAAATCGAATCAATTCCTACACACGGGCGACGTCATCGAGGCGCCGGCCAATGCGCCCCTTGAAAAATGAGCAAACATGACAAGTCTGTTCGGAGGACTTAAAACCACCGAACGCCGCGCCAAGAGGTAACTTGGTATTTATCGGCAATTCACTTTTCAGCATCATAATTTTACCTTAGCATATTTGTTTTCCTATTTGCATCTTAGTTGCATCTTTACCATCTGCATTAGAAAAGAAAATAAAGATGTTGTGCATTTGCATCCGAGAAAATCGTCGAGCCCCATGTGAATAGTCATTCACTTGTGGTGGCACAAAAATAATTTCTCGGCATATTTATTTCCCACAATGTCGCATTCCTTAAATAATAAAAAGATAAAAATATTCTTGTGATCTGTTAGAACAAGTCTAAGTTAAGAAAGTTCTAGACAACCAAGGCCTAGAGGTTTTGTCACTAACGCTTAATTAGTTCCACAAGCTTTGTTGTCTATTTGAGCTTCACAGAACATCAAGGATCATGAAGAGCTAACAGGCAGAAGAACATCCAGTTCCCTGTCGGAGTGCTGCCCGCGACATTTGAATCTTGTCTCCAACGGCAACTATCTACACACTCCTGGAGGACTAGAACGTCTTCGATGCACATCGGCAACATCGGCGAGACTATGTCAACATCCGGCTTGGGGAGAGCATCCCCCGTGTACCAAGCTAAGTGTTTCCAACTTATCTATTTATGCTTTATTAGAGTGTGCTTTGATTAAAACAACTAAAAAAGATGCATAACCATAGAAACCCGAAAGATTTCCTTATTTATCTTTTCTACTTTTGGAGAGCTCTTGCAATCTGTCTTTAAAAGTGATCCCTAGAATAAACTCTACATGGAGATGATGAATAGTTGCTCTGCCATAATTCCTTTCAAGTACCTAGTTTTCAACCTTGCACTCTCCCGAGTTTTGGACACAAGCTGTTTAGATTTGAGATTTGCTACGAACACGAAACTTGTGGGTAGCAAACACTTGATCTAAGTCTAGGTGGTTGACGGGTATGACATGGGAAGGTTTTGAGCTGCTATCTATCTTGTTCCTAGAGATACTAGAGTTCTGGAGAATTTATCTTTGAAAATATTAATTCCTGCATGATGAGTTCCTTTATGATGAGAGATTAAATTCCTACCACAGCCATATATTCATGCTTACTAGATTAGGAAAACCCATCTGTTTAAATAGATCATATTGTAGGTTTGAGTGTAGACTTTATAGGCATTGAGTGTGGTTATCTTTTGTGGACCCATAAGGAATTAGTCACGCGGTTAAAGTCAATACTATGTGCTCTCCATCCATTGATCTATGCTACTTCTCCTCGAAGCATGCACCCATTTTATAAATACTACATTCATTACGTGCTATACGTTCCTCGAAGTACCACCCACATATAGATCCATATCCACCACATATTGTGCTATCTCTACCACGGAGATACGCACCTATGCTACTCCTACCACTGGGAGTACGCATTCCCCACATATTGTGCTATCTCTACCACGGAGATACGCACCTATCTTTCCTACCACAGGGAGTATGCATCCATCCATCATCCATCCACATATACATACGCCATTCATTTCACATCATCCGAGAAAAGGTTCTACTCCTATTAAAGGAGTGAACATCTAGACATAATCATTGCCGTTCTATTTTGCCTATATAAAAGCTCCGTTATTATCATTTCAAGTTATATGAATCCTCGTTGCTAAAGTTTTGTTTCAGGAGGATTGGTTGCTCTAAAAAAAAAAAAAGAAGAAAAGAAAAAAGAAAAAAGAAAAAAAAAAAAGAAAGAGTAGCCAAGTCCTTCCATTCAAGAAGTTTCAAGGTTTCCGAATAAAGGGAGTCATGTTATCCCCAAAGGAGCAAGTGTAGAAGTAGATGTTCACCGGTTGAGTACCCCTCATCATCATTTTCTTACCATCATCCTATCATCTTTTCTTATCCATTCCATTTCCTCATTCACATGCACATATGACTTTATTATTTTTTAGTTCCTATTGGATCCATGTCTTAAGCTGTGCAATATATGCAAGTGAGTTTGAGTGTCTCCCCACCTATGAGCTCCACATAAGCCTATTAGAAAGTAGGGTGAGAGAGAGAAGGCACTTTCCACTATGCCTTAGTTCCACAAATACCACATATTCTTGAGAGAAGAGAAGGCATACACTACTCATGCCTTGGAGAGGATCCGGAGAAATACCACAAATGAGAGACTTGAAAGGTTCATACAAGGAACTCGAGTTTTATTTCAAAACCTTGCAAAAACTCCGGGATAATAGTTGATCAAGAGCGAGAAACATGGCGCTTGACTTGACCGTTCTATCTTTCAACTACTCAAGACCCAAGTGACGGTTACAAGCCCCATGGTGAAAGGTAATATGAGTGAGTTTTGAGTCGGGAATAGTTCACTCTAATCCGGAGGAGAGTTCTTGTTTGAACGCATGTGTATTTGTGAGGAGTGAAAGTATTGCAGCAACTCTGATCCATCAACGAGTCTATCTTTGCTCGGGGACGAGCAAAAGGTAAGCTTGGGGGAGTTTGTTGACGGTCGTTAAGTATCAATTTTATACCGTCAACGCAGCAAGAGAAAGGACTAATATGAGTTCACTGTTAGATATAGGGGTTACAACGGAATTCCACGAGTTTTGGTGATTGTCTATTTGCGGGGGTTATCGAAAGAGAACCAAAGGAGTCCCACATGTCATGATTACATAGAGATAAAGACCGAACGGGTAAAATTGTATAATCTAGAAGACTCCGGAAGGCAACCCCGGAAGGCGGGGACCCTTTGGCGGGGTGGTGGGTCGGCCGACCCGGGGGAGTCCCCGACTCCCCACTCCACCAATCGGGTGGAGTCTCGTGGATCCCGCCTCCACCGCCTTTGAGGATGAATAATTATCGTCCATTTAGGTCGGTTTGATCCGAGGGCTGTGGTTCATCCTAGGGGCTATATATTCGAGCCCCGGCCCCCCAGGTGAAACCTAATTCATTCAAGAGTTCATTCTCTCATCGGAATTCGGAAGCAGAGCCACCATCTCAATTAGAGCTCCATAGTTTAGTAGCATAGCTACATAGGAATAGATCTAGAGGGAATCAAGCCTAGCTTGGAGTCCGGATCTGTCGGAGTTCTTGGTAATTCCCCTCTACATTCTTGTAATATTCATCATTGTTCGTGATACTATGAGTAGTACTTTATTCTATTCTATTATATCGAGACTTGACTTTGCTCTATTTGATTATGTTCTCAATTATATCGTTCTTAGTTTACTTTGATTATATGTTTAGCATAGTTGGACTAGAATTATGTTTATGCATAGGATCGTATAGCGCTTGCTCATTAGGCCAATGGGTGAGTGATAAATATTGTGTAGGCATGGTGTCTATACCGTATTTATCTGCGATTACACCCTATATTCCGGATCGTGAGGTAGATCGCGGAAGTGACGATTCCGTTGAGTCCTTTGTAGCCCTTCTCCCGAGTATAGGTCTTAGTAGAACAAACCTATTACATTGAAGTCATTGCTATGTCTCTTGTCTTCTCTCGGTAATATCACTATGCATAGATGTAACCTTTTCCCGCCATGATTGCTAGATGTTCTTGCACTAATCATTGTATGCTTTGACTTTGTAGTTAGAATAACATAGGATTATACCCTAGATCGTCCTAGTCCATGCTAGTGTTATAAGCTTAGAGTGCTAAGTTGAGATGGCTTATTACTATTATTTTATGTGGCTAAATGCTCTCATTTATCTTATGTCATTTATCATTCATTCCTATATTTTATGTGACACTTACCTGTATGAGATGGTTGATACGGACAAGGTTAAGCTCTCCATTATAGCATGTGCATTGCTCATCACTCATTATCCGGTGCATTCCTTCCCGGTGGTAAAAATATAAATAACGATACCTCGATTACTCCTGGTTAAAATGCTACATCGGTATTATACGTAACGCTTATGGATCCCATGTTTATTTCTAGTAGCGAGTTGCATTATTTAGTACCGGCATTTTTGGCGCCATGTTAGGGATGACAACCTAATGCGAGTGGCGTTAGAAATGTCAACAAGCATTTTTGGCGCCGTTCTTAGGGAAGGTTGAAAGCCAATGGATAATGAGCGGCATTGCACTAGATAATGTGATTGAGTTGTCTTTGTCATACTAACCCTTCTCCTTACCCTTGTTTTGTCTACTTGTGTATCTTATGCGGGTAATGTATGAAAAAGACAATTCTTCACGATAATTATATTGACGATCCGAAGCTTTATTCGGAAAGCCGAAAGCGGTTGAAGAAGACCAATCAATCATCATCATCATCAACTCAACTTGGAAGTTTGTCGGAGGCGAGAAAGTCAACCTTTCGTGCGATACTTGACACCGAGCGTTTGAAGCCATGGCGCACAAGTCACTCCGCGAGTTCTCGGCTCAACTACGGACAACATTCGTCTTGGACCGGCTGCGGACATCGAAGGAGCTTTTGAGCTCAAGCACTGCGCTAATCAACATGGTGCAAGCAAGCCGGTTACGTGGGAAGGCCCATGAAGATGCTAGTGCTCATCTCCAACACTTCTGGAGATTTGTAGCACATTCACTATCAAGGATGTCCCCCGAGATGCTATACTACTTCGCCTCTTCCCATTCTCACTCTTGGGGAGAGCGAGCGATGGTTCTATGCCAATAAGGAGAAGAATACTACGTGGGCACTATGTTCCACCAATTTCTTGGCGAAGTTCTTCCCCATGGGTAAGACAAATGCTCTTCGTGGGAAGATATCAAGCTTTCAGCAACACCATGATGAGACTGTCCCAGAAGCTTGGGAGCGCTTTCAAGATTACATCCTCGAGTGTCCTCATCATGTCATGGAGAATTGGCTGCTTATGCAGACATTCTACCATGGGCTCAGCAACAGCACACGTGAGACGATGGATGCTACTGCTGGAGGTGCATTCTTATCACTCACTATTCCTCAAGCCATAGCTCTTGTGGAGAAGATGGCATCCAACCAAGGTTGGAGTGAAGAAAGAACTCGAGACCCGCAAGAGAGGTGGAGGAATGCACCGGTGAACGAGGTAGACATGCTATACGCAAAATGGATTTACCGATGAAGAGGCTCGATGAGAGAGCCACGAGAAAGAAAGAAGTCATGCATATACATGATGCTCGCATGACATGTGAAGAGTGTGGAGAGACTCCGAGCACACGGGTGCTAACCGCGCCGGAGTCGAAGGAGGACATGAACTACCTCAATAACAACAACAATAATAATTACTATCGTCCTCGGCGAATCAAGGTTGGAATCAACGGCGAGGCCTAACTACTCGGGCAATTATTCGAGCAACTATCAAGGTAACAACTCTTCCTACAATAATTACAACCGACCGCCTTTGAGAGAGTTAGTGTTGAATCAAGGCAAGATGATGGACAATCTGTCCAAAAGCCGACATCAAATGACAAGGTCCTAGAGACACTCGGCAACGGGATGGATGGCTTTTCCAATGCCATCAAGAGTCGGCTCGGCTTCAACAAGATACTTGAGTCGCGGGTACAATAGCTTGTTAACCTTGCTCCTCCACCGGTCAAGGTAAGCGGGGACAACCCGAAGAGCTCGAGGCGCAAATCTTGTTGATATATTCAATGTAGAAGATAGCCGGAGTGATCCATCGAAGGGGTCATGGATTGACTCAACTCGCCAATCAAGAAGGGCGATCCGGGAGACCGGTCATTTCGATCTCCATTGGAAGTACTAACTTTAATGAGGCAATTTGTGATTTCGGTGCAAGCATCAACATCATGCCAAGAGTGATATATGAGAAGCTATTCGGATGCCCCTTAACATACACAACCATGTGCTTGCGGCTTGCGGATCGGTCACTCGTGTCCCTTTGGGAGTACTTGAAGATATATGTGTACGAGTAGGCAACTCGTATGTTCCAAAGAGACTTCGTGGTAGTGGATACGAGGCGGTGATGAAAGGTCCCTGTCATTTTGGGACGACCATTCTTGAACACTGCTTGGAGCCATCATGTATGCCAACACCGCCAAGATCATCTTCAACATCAAGGGCAAGAGAGAAACCTTCTTCTTCAAGAACGAGTGTTGCGCAGTCCCTAGCACACCCTCATCGCGAGTGAGAGAAGAAGAAGAATCCGGAAAGAAGAACAAGAATAAGAAGACCAAGAAGACGGAGATAGTGAGGATGGTCACTGCAGTCCACGGGGAGCATGACCACTTACTCGGTCCCCACGTACGATCAAGAAGGATGATCCGTGTCCCAACCATTCAATGCTCCATCAACGAAGCTCTTTCAATAAAGGCATGCCGTGACACCGGATCGGGCGTCAACATCATGGCCAAGGTAACCTATGAGTATCTATATGGCACTATGCCTTTGGAGCCCACCTATGCACGGTGCGGATGGCGGACCCGGACATTCCGCTTCGTCGAAGGAGAAGTGAAGGATGTCCTCATCCGATAGATGACCATTATGTCCCTACGGACTTCTAGTCATCGATATGGGAGATGACTACGATCCTCCAATCATCCTAGGAAGACCATTCCTGAACACCACCACAGCTATCATCTATATTGGGACAGGAGAGATCCATTTCCACTTTCCCACTGAGAAGGTACGCCGCTACTTCAATAATAATTATATAATCACCGAGGAGCCCAAGAAGAACGAGCAAGGAGAAGGCAGCGTACCCGTCGCCGCGTAACAAGAAGAACATCACTACGATGGATGGGCCGACTATGAGGAGAAGTGTCTAGATATGAAGATCGATACCCGAAGAGAAGAACATTGTAGAAGAACCCGAAGAGGTGCTACCACTAGAAAACCAAGTGCCCCAAGAAACTTCCTCCTCAAGGTCATCTTCTCCAACAAAGAAGGTGTGGAAAGTAAAAGCAAAATCGAGAATCAATTCCTACACACGGCGACATCATCGAGGCGCCGGCCAATGCGCCCCTTGAAAAATGAGCAAACATGACAAGTCCTGTTCGGAGGACTTAAAACCACCGAACGCCGCGCCAAGAGGTAACTTGGTATTTCTCGGCATTACTTTTCGGAATTATATTCTTAACCTTAGCATATTTATTTCCCTATTTGCATCTTATTTGCATCTTTACTCTTATATCTCGCATTAGAAAAGAAAATAAAGATGTTGTGCATTTGCATCCGAGAAAATCATCAAGCCCCATGTGAATAATCATTCACTTGTGGTGGCACAAAAATAATTTCTCGGCATATTTATTTCCCCGTCTGCATTCCTTAAATAATAAAAAGATAAAAATATTTCTTGTGATCCTGTTAGAACAAGTCTAAGTTAAGAAAGTTCTAGACAACCAAGGCCTAGAGGTTTTATCACTAACGCTTAATTAGTTCCACAAGCTTTGTTGTCTATTTTGAGCTTCACGAACATCAAGGATCAAAGAAGAGCTAACAAGCGAAGAAGGCCATCCGGTCCCCTGTCGGAGTGCCGCCGCGACAATTGAATGCTTGTCTCCAATAGCAACTATCTACAACACTCCCCGGAGGACTAGAACGTCTTCGATGCTCGTCGGCAACATCGAGGACTATGTCAACATCCGGCTTGGGGGAGAGCATCCCCCGTGTACCAAGCTAAGTGTCTCCAACTTATCTAATTATGCTTTATTAAAGTATGCTTTGTTAAAACAACTAAAAAAGATGCATAACCATAGAAACTCGGAAAGATTTCCTTATTTATCTTTTCTACTTTTGGAGAGCTCTTGCAATAATCTTTAAAAGTGATCCCTAGAATAAACTCTACATGGAGATGATGAATAGTTGCTTTCTGCCGTAATTCCTTTCAAGTGCCTAGTTTTCAACCTTGCACTCTCCCGAGTTTTGGACACAACTTTTTAGATTTGAGATTTGCTCGAACCCGAAACTTGTGGGTAGCGAACACTTGATCTAGGTCTAGGTGGTTGACGGGTATGATATGGGAAGGTTTTGAGCTATCTCATCTTGTTCCTAGAGATACTAGAGTTACGGAGAATTTATCTATGAAAATATTAAATTCCTGCATGATGAGTTCCTTTATGATGAGAGTTCAAATTCCTACCACAACCATATATTCATGCTTACTAGATTAGGAAAACCCATTTGTTTATATAGATCATATTGTAGGTTTGAGTGTAGACTTTATAGGCATTGAGTGTGGTTATCTTTTGTGGACCCATAAGGAATTAGTCACGCAGATAAAGTCAATACTATGTGCTCTCCATCCATTGATCTATGCTACTTCTATCCTCGAAGCATGCACCCATTTTTATAAATGTTACATTCATTCTGTGCTACTTCGTTCCTCGAAGTACCTCCCACATATAGATCCATATCCACCACATATTGTGCTATCTCTACCTCGGAGATACGCACTTATGCTTTTACTCTACCTACACCGGAGTACGCATTCCCCACATATTGTCTTGTCTCTACCACCGGAGATACGCACTTATGCCGCTCCTACCCGGGAGTACGCATCCATCCATTCATCCATCCACATATACATACGCCATTCATTTCACATCATCCGAGAAAAGGTTCTATTCCTATTCGGGGAGTGAACATCTAGACATAATCATTGCCGTTTCATAGCCTACATAAAAGCTCCAGTCATTATCATTTCAAGTTATACACTCCTCGTGCTAAAGTTTCGTTTTCGTAGGATTGGTGACTCTAAAAAAAAAGAGAAAAGAAGAAAGAAAGAAAAAGAAGAAAGAGTAGCCAAGTCCTTCCATTCAAGAAGTTTCAAGGTTTCGAATAAAGGGAGTCATGTTATCCCCAAAGGAGCGAGTGTAGAAGTAGATGTTCACCAGTTGAGTACCCCTCATAATCATTTTCTTATCACCATCATACTATCATCATCCTCTTATCATCTCATCTATTCCATTTCCTCATGCACATATGACTTTATTATTATTTTAGTTCCTATTGGATCCATGTCTTAACTGTGCAATATATGCAAGTGAGTTTGAGTGTCTCCCCACCTATGAGCTCCACATAAGCCTATTAGAAAGTAGGGTGAGAGAGAGAAGGCACTTTCCACTATGCCTTAGTTCCACAAATACCACATATTCTGAGAAAAGAGAGAAGGCATACACTACTCATGCCTTAGAGAGGATCCAGAAATACCACAAATGAGAGACTTGAAAGGTTCATACAAGGAACTCTGAGTTTTATTTCAAAAACCTTGCAAAAACTCCGGGATAATAGTTGATCGAAGAGCGAGAAACATGGCGCTTGACTTGACTGTTCTATCTTTCAACTACTCAAGATCCAAGTGACGGCTACAAGCCCCATGGTGAAAGGTAATATGAGTGAGTTTTGAGTCAGAATAGTTCACTCTAATCCGGAGGAGAGTTCTTGTTTGAACGCATGTGTACTTGTGAGGAGTGAAAGCATTGCAGCAACTCCTGATCCATCACTGAGTCTATCTTTGCTCAGGGACGAGCAAAAGGTAAGCTTGGGGG
This sequence comes from Themeda triandra, assembly GCA_018135685.1. Classification (NCBI taxonomy): domain Eukaryota; kingdom Viridiplantae; phylum Streptophyta; class Magnoliopsida; order Poales; family Poaceae; genus Themeda; species Themeda triandra. Next base: position 1,361,466 of record JAENPR010000065.1, on the reverse strand, counting down.
GAGTTTGTTGACGATCGTTAAGTATCAATTTTATACCGTCAACGCAGCAAGAGAAAGGACTAATTTGAGTTCACCTGTTAGATATAGGGGTTACACGCGATTGCAATTCCACGAGTTTTGGTGATTGTCTATTTCCGCGAGGGGTTATCGAAAAAGAGAACCAAAGGAGGCCCACATGTCATGATTACATAGAGATAAAGACCGAACGGGTAAAATTGTATAATCTAGAAGACTCCGAAGGCGACCCCTGAAGGCGGGGCCCCACTGGCATTGGGGGTGGCGGTCGGCGACCCAGGGAGTCGGCCGACTCCCATCTCCACCAATCGGTGGAGTCTCGTGGATCCCGCCTCCACCGCCTTTGAGGATGAATAATTATCGTCCATTTAGGTCGGTTTGATCCGAGGGGCTGTGGTTCATCCTAGGGGGCTATATATTGAGCCCCGGCCCCAGGTGAAACCTAATTCATTCAAGAGTTCATTCTCTCATCGGAATTCGAGAAGCTTGAGCCACCATCTCAATTAGAGCTCCATAGTTTAGTAGCATAGCTACATAGGAATAGATCTAGAGGGAATCAAGCCTAGCTTGGAGTCCGGATCTGTCGGAGTTCTTGGTAATTCCCCTCTACATTCTTGTAATATTCATCATTGTTCGTGATACTATGAGTAGTACTTTATTCTATTCTATTATATCAGACTTGACTTTGCTCTATTTGATTATGTTCTCAATTATATCGTTCTTAGTTTACTTTGATTATATGTTTAGCATAGTTGGACTAGAATTATGTTTATGCATAGGATCGTATAGCGCTTGCTCATTAGGCCAATGGGTGAGTGATAGATATTGTGTAGGCATGGTGTCTATACCGTATTTATCTGCGATTGCACCCTATATTCCGGATCGTGAGGTAGATCGCGGGAGTGACAGTCTGTTGAGTCCTTTGTAGCCCTTCTCCCGAGTATAGGTCTAGTAGAACAAACCTATTACATTGAAGTCATTGCTATGTCTCTTGTCTTCTCTGGTAATATCACTATGCATAGATGTAACCTTTTCCCGCCATGATTGCTAGATGTTCTTGCACTAATCATTGTATGCTTTGACCTTTGTAGTTAGAATAACATAGGATTATACCCTAGATCGTCCTAGTCCATGCTAGTGTTATAAGCTTAGAGTGCTAAGTTGAGATGGCTTATTACTATTATTTTATGTGGCTAAATGCTCCCATTTATCTTATGTCATTTATCATTCATTCCTATATTTTATGTGACACTTACCCTGTATGAGATGGTTGATACAGACAAGGTTAAGCTCTCCATTATAGCATGTGCATTGCTCATCACTCATTATCCAGTGCATTCCCTTCCCAGTGGTAAAAATATAAATAACGATACCTCGATTACTCCCGGTTAAAATGCTACATCGGTATTATCTGTGCGCTTGCGGATCCCATGTTTATTTCTAGTAGCAGTTGCATTATTTAGTACCAGCATTTTTGGCGCCATGTTAGGGATGACAACCTAATACTGAGTGGCGTTAGAAATGTCAACAGCGAGCAAGGGTGCCCAGCGTTGGCGGGGGCCGGCCGATCGTGGGGATCGGCGGCGGCTAGGTTAGGGTTTTTGCGGAAGCTGATGTTACGGGATCGTAACCTCTCATGGTACCATGAAAGAGTGGAATACTCGATGTATTACTCAAGGGAATACAGTGCTTACATATAGGCTAGGTGGGGAGCCCGATAGGCGAGCCCACTAACCGGATTACATTCCAACAAGTCGCAGCCCTCCAAGTCCAGTACCCTCAAAAACTTGAAATCCCCGAAGGAAAGTCTTGGAAGAGCACCGCCAAAGATAAACAAAGGAGCGGGTATGCGATATATCCATTGACTCTGTATGCCAACATCTTTCTCAAAGCATTTGTAACAAATAGCCGCCGAATAGTTTCGCCGCCCGACTTGGTCTCGTTCTCTCCATTGTCCATGTCCAACAAGGTGGCAAAATTATCTCGAGCTAATCTGCATTTGATGAGACCATGGATTGTATAACCTTCATAATACCGATACCCGCAACGTGCCAGCTGGATCATGCCTTTGCCGACGAGATCATTGAAGTAGCTCTGCCCAGCTTCCTCCAGTGTCACTCCATGTTCTTCGAGAGACAAACCCTTCAGCGATCCAGCTTGTCACCGCGCAATCGCGGCCGATGGGATGATCCTCTGGAAACATACTACTCGGTACACCAGGCGGGTCTTCAAGTAGTCCGGAAGCACGTAGTAGCCCATCGACATATCTCTTCGGTCCCGTTGCTGCTGCTGTTGCTTTGACGAATGCAGCTACAGACGCCTTCCCATACGGCCCTCGTGCGCGGCTTGTTAGCCAGCAAACCCGACATGACGGCGATGGCCAGCGGCGAGCCATGACACGCCTCGCATACTTCGTCGGCGACCGGTGCCGGCTCCGGAGGGCAGCCGTCCTCCTCTGAACCGAAGACTCTCCTGTGGAATAGTAGCCTCGCGTAGTCCCCCGTGAGGCCGGACATGTAGTAGAAATGGGTGACCACGCGTGGCCATTGCACAATGCGGTCGTCGCGTGTGGCCGTGATGAGGATCCTGCTGCCCATTTTGTTCCACGGGAAACAGAGACTCCAGCCGTGTACTAGACTAATGTCGTCCGGGACAATAAGGTACCCATCGCAAATTTCGGTGTAGATGTGTCAACAAAAACTATAGCTCTAACTTCTAAATAGGTTTATGAAATTTGGTTAAACTTAAGGAAATTTGGCTTGTCCGAGTATGCACCTTTTGTGTTCTAGGGTTTTGTCGATGAGCTTCTCATCGTCCTTGTCCCCGACACGGTCAAGTATGTCGGCCAACACCGATTCCCAGCCGCGGTTCTCCGTTGCCGACACCCAAGCCCGGCGGTCGAAGTGGCTACCGACGGCGCGGTACACCTCGTGGGCAAGCATGGTCTTGCCCGTCCCGGCGTCTCCAACAATGACCACCACCTGGCGCTCGCCGCTGCCACTCGTCACCACCTTCTTCACCCATGAGCAGCATCCCGTCCCGCTCGTCCCGCCGGGCCGTCCACGCCGACGAGCACCGGCACCGGGACGGGAGGATGACGTGGACCGTCCTCCTCTCGCGCCGCCGCGGCACGATGCTAGCCACGCGGCATCCACCGGAACCGCCGAGAGCCGCACAAGAGCTTCTTGTCCACGTCCGAGAGCTTCTTGTTGACTCGGCGGACCAACTTTGCCATGTCCCGCGAGCTCCCGGCGCTCGGGAACAAGAATGCCGGCGGCGCTTCTTCACGGGAGCGCGAGCGAGAAATCGTCGAGGAAGTCCTCCGTGTCGTAGCAAAGCTCCCGGAGCGTCCTCGCGCACTTGCCCGAGCCGTCGTCGCCCGCCACCACGTCGTGTACTCCGTACCCGTAACCGTGGCGAGCTCCCGCAGCCGCCCCCGGACCTCACGCGGTGCCGGCCTCGGCCCCGCCGCTCGTCATCGGACTCGGACCCGGAGGTGGCGGGTGGTCGTCCATCTCCCGGAGGAGCTGGTCGAGCGCCGGACGGCGCGGTCGACCTCTGGCGAGTTCCTCCGTGCGCCGCTTGCGGTCCCAGTCGGCCGGGTCCTCGGCCGCGAGACCTTGGACACGAGGGCGCGCCGCCGGGAGCTCCGACGATGGAGGCTGCGGCCCGCCCGGCACCTCGCGGCAAGCCATTGCGATGGTCCTTGTTCTCGGTCTCCCGTAGCAACACGTCCGGCCGACACCGTTATAAAACATGTTGCCGGCGGTTAGGACCTTCCCCTCTCCGTCTCTCACGATCAACATAGTAGATGAAAGTAGAACAAATAGACACAAGATGTAGGAGTCTATTCTTTATTTTTGAATATTGGTAATTACAACGTAGAGCTCCCACATGTATATAGTCCTGCTAAGGTCTAAGAGTTTCGGTAAAAGCCCACGTACAAACGGACTAGTATTAGGATTCCTCCTTCTTCTTTCCTTCAAGGATAGAAAGTCCATGTGTTTTACAACACTCCCACTTGGACGATTACTACGATATGCACATGCCTCATCAAAAACTCCATCCGAAAACCTAGTGAAAAAAAAAACTGTTTTTGGAGAAAAGAGTACATCGCATTCGTTAATTGAATTGCACATGTTGTCTCATTAAAAACCTTGTGTGAGAAACCTTCGAGTAAAAACTCACATAGAAAAAAAGAGTACAATATTTAACCTTCTTAGTCATATATTCTTCAGAATATTTAATAGATATTGATCTTCATGATATATGCAGAAACTTTAATGTTTTAGTAAATATGATCTACTTGATCTTTGTAATTCTTCTAGTGGATAATTACCTTCAAGTTAGATCGAATCAAATTGCTCCCCCTCATAAAGCCATCCTTTGAACTTCATTGTTCAAACTGTAAAAGTTGGCTCATAATTATTCTATGAATTAAATGGGTATAACAAAGAGCAATATGCTTCATGCATAAATAACCGCTTATTAGTTGTGCAAAACAAATAAAAATTTATCCTTCAGGGTAATTTATCCTTTCAGAGGATTATGGGGATAAACAAATTATAATATTAAATATCTTCTAGATAGTGCACCAAAGTCTTACCGGAGTTTGAATAGTAATAATTCTCTCTTAGTGGATTTTTTAACTTACAAATCTTCATGATTTTGATTGTACCACTAAGTGATAACTCCGAGTCTTACATTTGGCATTCGGGGGATAAATCAATTACCAAAATCACCATTATTCTTATATCTTCTATGGCATTTAGAGGATCACTTTAATACTATCTTTTCAATATACACATTCTCGAGTGTTTCCATTACACCTTCATGGTGTTTAAGATTCCTCATTTTCTTTCTCTCGGATCTATATTCACTTCGGGATAAATGGTGTTTCTTCAAGAATTGACTTTGGTAAATCCTTCATGGATTAGTTCCTTCAAGGATGTTCTCACTCTACAATATTAGAGATTATTAAGTGAAATACATGACAAGAAAGTGTTATTCACCGCAAAGTCATTCAATGACTGCTTCCTTCTAGGATATGCTCTTTTAGAGACTTTAATATTCATTCATGAATATATTCTACTTTAGACTTCATAATACTTGTATGAGATTTAATTTTCATATATTGCAATTTATATTCTTCAAGAATTATATAGATCTTCATAATCTATTTATTAATTGTATATTTTATATTCATTCATTTCATTTGCCAGAGATATAGCAGAACATTTATTTCTTCTTAGTAGAAGATTCAACCTTAATTGTTTTCTTCATTGACCCGATATAATCGCTACAGGCGACTTTGCCATGGACTTTGTTTCCGGATCCGGGTTCTCATAAGAGAAATATTTGCAATTATAGAGGTAGCGTTGTCGACAACAATTATTTTCTCCCAATATTCTCATAATATGAGATTATTTTGTCTCTTTGTCATTTCCCAAACAAGAAATACTTTACTTCGCATATCCAACACTAATGATGTACGCACTTAGTGTGTTGGATTCCATCTTCACGATGATCCTCTTCATGAGGTGCTCAAACTTCTTCATGAGGTGTTCTCTTCATGAGAATGGAGGAGTTTTATTTTATTTTATTTCCATTCAAGAAGTATACGCTAAACTAGAACCCACAGGTATCCCCGTAGATTTTAGCTTGATAGTATACAATATTTAGTTTACTACTAGTAAACAAAACTTCTGGTTTATAACTTCAAGTTACTCCTCTCATTTTAATATCTCGGCATATGCTCCGCTTCATGCTTTACAAGAGCGTTAGTCAAACTATTGTTTGATTTAGTGTGTGATGTTATTCCTGCTTCAAGCTTCAAGGATTATTTTCTCTAAATCACTTTCCTTCAGTTGAATTAATATTTGGTATTCATCATAGGCTTTTTCTCCCCCTAATGCTAATATTAGATCTTTAATAGCATACTTTAAAATAATCCTTTATGATGGACTTATAATAATTCATATTCATGTATCTCTAACTACAAGTGGAGGCCCATTCATGTATGCTATGATGAAATTTTATGGGAAATATTCACACACATATTTAAACATGGGAGTTATTCTATATTATATGCGTGAGCTAGAATACATAAAGTGCATATAATAATGTTCGGCATTCCTACAAATTCAGAGATGTTCTCCCTCGATTTGCACATATCATAGTTTATAAAACTATTTCATTGTCTAGCCTCTTTATTATTTAGCCAAAATAATTGATCCAAGTACTCATACATTAAAAAATATACCATATACTTCAATGTATAAAATACGCAATATTCAAATTCATATGAAATTTCTTCAAGAATTTTCTAATTGCCATTAATGTAAAATTTCCTTGATGCATTTTCTTCATAAATTCCAAATCATCATGAGTGTGTTATCCATCTTCTTAGTTCCACAACTATTCACCCCATCGATTGGGTTAGACTCCATTGAGCAAATTTCTTACTCCCCCGATCTTAGGCATCTTGGCCCTAGACCAATTTATTGCTTATGCATACAATGCATTAAAAGCAAATGATTTCTTAGTTCAACGAACCGATGAACATAGCGTGCTAGCTAGTCAATTTAAGTATGCGGGGTATAAATGTTGCTACGGCTAGAACCATAGCTTCTATGCTAATATTCATGCAAGAGAGTAGGTAGTCTAGCTCAATAAGAGAACAAAATAGTAATACACATGCATGTATGTAATGTGGAATGTTGGTATTTAGTCCAACGTAATAGATAATAATAAAATGCAAAACTACAAGGTTACTTGTAATTAGTGCAGTACAAAATGTTAACTCGGCCGGAAGGGACGCGGGCACAACTTCAAGTCCCGATACATGCACTTAAAAAATAGATTTAGAAAGGCTATGCCTATTAAATATATTACCCACATTTTCTTAGGCCTTTACCCAAAATTTCTCCCCCTTTTCATGCCATAGTTACTTCAAGTTGTAATATGCTTATTGCATCATCTATGAATAATCTCTTCTAATGCTCCATAGAATCCAATCATACTTCTAGTATTCATTGGTTATGATATGAAATCCACATACATAGGGTAGAACAAAACTTTTAGTTCTTGGGCTTAAAATATTAAATACTTCATTTTAGGATTATACTAGTCCTTGGCTAAATTTGTCCTTCTAGGAACAATTCATATGCCAAGATAGTCCAATTATTCATGTGCTTCAAGGAAATTTAGTTTCCCTTCTATCTACATGGTAGTGATGCACAAAGAACTATAACCTTCATGGTTAATTGAGGCTTCTTTTGTGGATGAAATAATGCAAAATTATTAGATAGGCAATAGGCAATTGTTTATATGTGAAACATATAAATCTAATTTATTCCATGAAAAATTGGCATATATTACTTCAGTAACAATTGCAACTAAGAATATTAAATATTTCATACTAGCCTTTAAGCTAATAAATTAACCACTAATCACTTAATTCAATGGGAATTAAAACTTAATGCACCAGGGACAACAAATTTATAAACACATGATTTACGCTCTTTATAAAAGTTCTTATATGTCTTAGCTTCAACGCTTGACATCTAGCAGCTTCTTGCTTGCTCGATCCTTCTAGGAGTATGATATATGCAAGTCACGTATTCAAAGTTAATCTAACTGATAATATCCTGGTTTATAAAGATGTCTAACAAAAACAACTCAAACTCTATTGAGTAATTTCTGATGGTAAATTTAAAATACTTCATGTATTATATTGCTCTATGATATTCTATACACAAGAGATATTTCTTTGAGAATAGTGATAAAATCTTATTTACCATCTTGTCTTCTAGACATTGAATCCAAAGCTTCAAGCTATTGTTTATAGAGCAGCATTATAAGCATATAAGCTTGAAAATTTGACTTTCAATGCAATGTAATTATAATTTGGGATTTTACTCATACAAAGTGAGTCCCATAATTCATTTGTTACTTCTCTCGGCCATAACTCATTCTAGAGAGTAATCAAAAAATATATATCATGAGTTTACTACACTTCAATGGTAGTAAAATATCCTTCATGATTAAAAAATGACCATAACAAATAATTCTACTATTCTAAACAATATTTTAGGATATTCCTTCTTCATGAAGGTATTCATATATCATTATATAGATAAATCATGTGATGTTTACTACACGTAAACAAGTAGCAAGGTGCAAAAAGACAGTGAACGGTTATTCAAAATATTCTTAGAAGCATCCCAACATTTTTTTAGGATTATGATACATGTTAAATTTCAGAATTTGTACCAAACATTCATTCATCCTAAAATTTATTATGCTAGGAAAAACAAATATAAGACTCTCAAAGGTGGTCTAAGGTCTGTAGGATTTAGAGAGCTCATAAACCGTATACCATGTTCTAGTGTACAGGGTATAAAATAGAATTCATAAATTGTGATAAATAAATGCATTCAAAAAGCATGAAAAAAACATCATATAATGACATAGACACACTGCAGGTGGAATAGCGTACACATTATTTTCTGCTAGAAAAATATGTTTTCCTACGACACCATATGCAAACAATATCCAAAATTCTGTATTATTGTCTAGTCCCTTCATTTACAGGATTGCAGCACATAGATCGATATCCTTCGGGGCGATCAACTTTCATGTTCATGCCATGGCTGCAAGCCTAGCATATGCCAATGGCGCAGATATAATGCTGCTCAAAGATGGAACCGTAGCATCGAGAGCTAGTAATCTGAGGACATCCGCATGCGGGCGGAGCGACGTACATCCAATGAGCTGATGTTGGAACTCCTATGTCCCAGCAAAGTACTGCGATAGGAAGACAGACTAACAGGACCATAGCACCACTCTACACTATGGTGCAATAGCGTGTTGGCCACCATACAGGGGCAGCGTCCACCGTAGCAACTGGCAAGCTACATGCATGAGCTTCTTCCTTGCGAGGATGATAGCATCCGATATGTATGTAATGACGAGATTAATCTTCTTTATTAATCCATCTTTGTATAATTTATTTTCACACATTTGTTCCATATTGTCTTCGAGACTACCGGAGGCCAGTAATTCAAATTGGCGTTGCCTGCTGCTAGGCGATGGCTGGTGGCTGACAGTTGTAGCATACTACCTGTATTGCATCTTTTTGCCAGCGTAACCAATAAATATATATGTGGACAAATCAAAATATGTATTCATATAAATAAAGAAGTATTTTGACCTATTAGCTTGTAGCTAGTAGATCGGTTCAATTATGTATTGCATCTTTCTGCCAGCGTAACCAATAAATATATATATGGACAAATCAAAATATGTATTCATATAAATAAACAAGTATTTTGACCTATTAGCTTGTAGCTAGTAGATCGGTTCAATTATGTATTGTTTGCTCATATATGGTTTTCTGCCGTAGGTCAACTGCGAGTTGACGAGTCCGACCGGGGCTCTTCTAGGCAGGTGGCGACATGCTGGTCGTCATTGATGGCCTAATTACAAGAAAACGGATTGTTTGCGTGTACGTTCTTAGCTGTCGTCCATGTACTACACGATGCAAGTTCGTGTGTTTGTACTGATTGTAAAAATACGTGTACTGCATGAATAGATTCTATATGACAACTAGATTGACTCGATACTGAGCACAAGTAATTTAGGAGATTATACTTCATACCTCGTAGAGGATGCCAATTGATCTATGTCACATGCCGCGTAGGGCAGTGGTTAGTAGATACATACCGTGTAGAGCGTTTGGCATTGTCGTACTGTCTTCTTGATAACGACGGTACACGTCGATGCAGTGCACTAGTAGCAGATCCGTTCCGCTAACAACGTCGGGGACGTCGACGTCGTCGGAGTAGTCGCGGCAGGGACGTCGGCACGGACTTCGGCGTCGACTTCAACGGCGATGTTGACGAAGAGCTTGTCGTGCTGATAACGTGTTATAAAACATGTTGCCAGCGGTTAGGACCTTCCTCTCCCCGTCTCTCACGATCAACATAGTAGATGAAAGTAGAATAAGTAGACACAAGATGTAGGGAGTCTATTCTTTATTTCTGAATATTGGTAGTTATAACATAGAGCTCCCACATATATATAGTCTTGCTAAGATCTAAGAGTTTCGGTAAGAGCCCACCTCCTTCTCCTTTCCTTCGAGGATAGAAAGTCCATGTGTTTTACAACAGGCACGACGAGCGGCCGTTCCGGCCATGCGGTGGCGTGATGAACGTGCCCGCCCACGTAGGTAGATCGACGACGAGGGCGGCGGAGCATTGTGATCCGGGGCTGCGATGCTGGATCTTTTTATGGGTGGTTTGCTTCGATTTGTAAGGAAAGAACGGGTGTGTTTCCTAATCGAATTTTGGCTCAACATCTGCTTCCTTGTTTGCAACGCGAGATCCACCGACACACGTATGCATTTTTGGAATTGGTTTTTGAAACATCCTCAATTTTCCACGAAGGGAAATCTCACGAATGATATACATCGTCGATAATCAATTCCATACATCGATCTATAAATCTAAAGAGTACAAATAGAGGGGTTTACATTAATAATTACAACGCCACAAGGCGTAACAAAGTATATCTAGCATCCGAACCGCTTGAGAAGGCGGAAGTAACGCGGAAGCAACTTCAAACTCCAACTTGAGCGCGAGCACGAGACCTTCTAATCCGTTTGACATCACCGAGAAGCAGGAAAATCTGCACACCGCGCGCATGTGTGCAGGCCATGGTCGCACCGAATGAGCTTTAGTGGAAAAGAGAAATAAAGGGATCTGGCGATCCTATAATTTGGCTGTGGTTTGCATCCTAGCGCATGCGAAGTAGCAGTAAAATAGTAGCAATAATAATAATATAGTCAAATTTAACACATTTCCCATTCCCACACACATCCATCCATCCATCCATCATCACATCCATCCCAAAACCATCATCTCACCTCCATCACCACATCTCACACTCATGTCGGCAGACCAACTCCCTCTCGGTCTGTCTCAGCGGCCCGCAGCCCCCATCCCAGGCTCGCGACCGGAATGCTCGGGGAAGGTAGAACACTCCTCTCCTATCTAGTGAAGCAGAACACAGGACAGGTCCATAGCTGACAAGTCAGCATATGTATCGATCGATCAACCAAGAACACTCTGCAGAGGTTTCACACACACCACAAGATTGCCATCATCGACATGTACATTGCCTAGGCCAATTCCGGCTGCTTGCTATAATAGAACGATGCCACCCTACCTCTCAGCCCTGGAACACCCCAAGTACCTCTGGGGAGGCTGAAACTGTGAAGTCATGACCTCGTGCCACGTTTCGTACCTCATGATCGTCTCGGAAGGGTGTGAGTACTCGCCACCCGTACCTCCCTACACTTCTCGCCTAGCGCAGTGGCATCGCGCTACTAAGTAGTCCAGCCCGTCTCCCCATTACAAGGAACGTGTGGTCTCGTAAAGGAGTCCCGAAGAAACCGAGTACTAGTAAGTCCTTAGGGATGACCAAGCCGGATGTCTTCAACGGGGTTACCGTTCGGGTGCCATCCCCGACACCACGTGCCACCACAAGACCTTCTCCCCGAGCGGCCCACGACAAGCCCACACTCGGGGGTTTCCCCAACCACAAGTATACCCGCCACAGTACCCGCACAGAATGTCCAGTCCATCCCCGAGGCAAGACTCGCTCCATAAGCTCGTCGTATATCCCGGCTCGGTCCGACTCAACCCTCACCCTCCACACACCCAAGTCACACTCGCGAGAACCACGGAATCTCACCAAGTCCACCAAGGCCGGCATCCCAAGCCAAAACCATTCCCGAGGGTTCACCACCCGCATCACATCACAGATCCAATGCGAAGTGGAGTAATAAGTATAGTGATATAAAGTGCAAGCAAGCAGAAAGGTGGCAATAATAATATAAGTGCGAGCGCAAAGCTGGGTAACATGGTGAAGGGTTTTCAATCAAGGGATATAAATGGCTCAGACAATAGCATGCATCAATATACTAGCAAAGGAATAAATATAAAGCGCTAGCAGTTCTATTAATTATGCAATGTCTAATAGGATTCTCTAAAAGAAGGTGCTGCCATGACACCTGCGATGTCGAGGTAGTAGTGGTACAAATCCAACCGTAGTCGTACAAATCCTCCTCCGTCAGATGTAGTCGATCAGCGGGGCTCCTCCTCCTAAGTCGACTCTGTAATCGAAACATAATAGTCGCGTTAGCGACTCCTATAGAATCCACAAAGAACCAAATGAATATCAAAAAGATTCAAATGCACTCAAACATAGGCTCATTGCGTAAGGCTCGATTTTAGATGAATTTCCATATAAAGATCATTATTTTTGGAGCTCGTATGAATTAGTTATGAATTTCCGAAGTTTAATATATATTCGAAAAGAAAAGAGGGGGATAATTCCGGTGGCGACATGTGTCACATTCTGGACGGACCAAGTGGCTGCTGATGTGGCAAATGACATCAGCGTGACGTCACAGTTGACCGCGGTCAACCATAAACGGGCCACTAATGGGCTGTGATGGGCCGCTAGTGGGCCGACTGGGCTGAACTTGGGCCGGGCTCGGACCGCCACGTGGCGCGCTCCTGTGAGGCCACGTCACTGCTCCGGATCTCTATTGGGCTCCTATTGGGCCTGGTCTACGCGGACGGTCCAGCGGGCAGCTCACGGTGGACCATCACTGGAGGTCCATAGACCTTAGCGTGGTCCATGGTGGACCAGGTTCACCTCTACCCTTCCTCCTCCTGGTTCACGCGGACGGGGGTTCACGGGGCGGTGTCCCGAGGTTTTAGCTCACGGAGCCATGGTGCACGGTGGACACGGTTGTGGGGCCATCCGTCTCGTCTCACGGTCTTCATGGACCAAGTCCTTCTTCCCTCCACCCGACTCCATCTCCTCCCTTCCCCTTTCCTCTTGCTCTCCGCTTGCCGAGCGACATGGCTGCCGGCGACACGGTGGCGCATTCGGCGCCGCAAGGGGGGCTCCGCCAACGCCGGCGAGCGCATTGGCTCCGCGGCGGCGTGGCGATCATGGCCGGTGACCGAGGACGGCAACGGGTCCACCGCACGGCCGGCCACGTTGGTGGCGGCGCGGCGGCGCCGGCACCACCGCCAAGGAGCACGGCTCCATCTCTTGTCAAATTGGCCTCGCGGTTGATCGATTGAGGTCACTGGACGGTGATTCGGCTCGACGGCAGGGGCTATACCACACGATGGCGTCCGCGTGGGTAGCGAATCCATGGCGGAGCTCCGTCGAGGAGGACGGCATCGCAGCCAAGGCGATACATGGCGGCTCGGGTTCTATCTTCTCCACGGCTGGGTCCGGAAGATCAAGGCGGTGCACGGCGGCCGGACCCCGCACCCCAAGCGACCGGAGCCGTGCGGCTGGGACGGCGACACGGCGGCGCACCGGCGGCACACCGGGGCGCGGCACGGTCGCGAGTCTAAGGCACCCGAGGGCTCATCTTGGTCCAACGGCATGCACACGGCGTGCCGTGTAATGTTGCGAGTCCATAGGTGGAGGTCTCCATGATCTAGGTGTCGTGGCATAGCCGGAGCGGCGGCAAGAGCATGCGGGCCCGGCGGCGCTCCAGAGCTTGCCGACGGCGGCGAGGTCCAAAGCCAAGGGGCTTCCGGCGGCCATCTTAGCGGGCTAGCGTGCGCACGGCATGCAGCACGATCGGGTGGTCACGGATCTGGCATCCATGGCGTCCTCTTGGGGTCAATATCGCGCCGGAGTAGCGCTTCGCCGTGGCAGGGCGTGGCCACGGCGACGGCCATGGTGGTCGCGTCTGCGCCGGTGCACCACGGCACCGGGCTCCGTTTTGTGCTTAGGCTTGGTCAGCGCGTGCGACGTGTGCTTGTGTCCAGGAGCGGCAGCGCTCCGTCGCGGCGTCGGTTCCGGTGCGGAAGCACGACGGCGACCATGGTGGGTCTCGCCAAGAAGAACAGGGCAGAAGGCGGCGGTAACGGCTGCTCACCGAGTCGTGTAGGCGAGCAAGAGCGCGGTGCGGTGTAGTCGTAGGCGAGCTCGCGGTACTTTCTCCCCGGCGTGGCCTCCTTCTTCTCCGGCGAACACTTCTTGCTCCTGCAGCTTCACGGCGCTCCGGCGTCGTTGTTCTTGCGGCCGGATCGGCGTGGTGACGAGGCGGTTCCCCGTGGTGGTGTCGCGGCGTGCTTCGGTGGAGTGCAGCGCCCGCGCGTCGGCGTCGTGGTACGGGCGCCGTCTCCTCCTCCTTCTCCGGCGAGGCGTCCTTCACTCCGGCGGCGCTCCGGTTCTCTTCTTTCCCCGCCTCCTTCTTCTCCTTTACTTCCCCTTCCTTCTCCGAATCGGTGGTGTTGGTTTCGAATGGCAAGGCCGCAAGCGGCGGCGGGGCACCGGGGAAACCCTAGAGCTCGGCCGGACTTTTATAGGGGGATCGACGAGGCCGAGCACCGGCGGACGGTGATCACGGCCACGTACGCGATCGAGGCGGCTCCCGGGGCGCTACACGTCGGCCGTCGCTCTTGGTGTGGGCTCCGGTGGTCGGTGGTGCGTTCAATTCCGGGTGGATTGCCTTGGCGGCCAAGGTGAGCGGGGAGCGGGGGCGCGGCGCGCATGTGCTCGCCGCGGGCCGTTGGCGCGCGCGCGAGGGAAAAGATTCCCGCGCCGTGGGCGTGTTGTGTCTAGGTGTTGTCGGGCCGGTGGCAACATCCAGGGCATCCGCAGGATCGGGTGGCGGAGGTAGCTTGCGTCGCGACTACGCGAGGAGACAAGCCCGACATCCGCAACGTCACGTTGGGGGACCTCGGAGCCGGCTTATGACATGTGGGCCCCGCGTGTAAGTGGCGGCGCGTCTCCCGTTTGGCGTCATGCGGGGGAGCTCCATCCGGGTGAGGTCGCGGGCCGACGTGGCCGAGTCTTTGGCTTGGGCCGTGGGAAAAAGAAAAGAGAGAAGTAGCGGGCTGGGCCGCTTGGCAAGGTGGGCCGTTCGGCCGAAAAGAAAAAGGAGAGGGAGAAAGGAATCGGCGAGGCTAGGCTGTGGTCTTGGGCCGATTGGCTTTCTCCATTTGCTGCCATTTGTTATTAGCTTTTCTATTTCCTTTTCTTTTATCTTTTCATTTTCTGTTTTGATTTTTGTACATATGTATGCATATATTTGATGCCTTGCCATGTGTACATATTTCATGGAGGTCTTAAATGGTCATAGGCTATATTAGGGTATTACTCCCCATAACTTTAGTATATTTATTTATTATATAAGTAAATATGGTGTGTTTTGATTTATTAATCAATACAAAAGAAGCAATAAGATCCAACTTAATCACATGTTAATAATTTAATATGAATGCTTGAATGTAAAACTCAAACATAAGTAAAGGATAAATTGTAAAGTGCACATGCATCTAATTGGTTCATTAGGCGAGTAAACATGGTTTCAACTACATGACACTCAACCACACATAGGTTTTTAAGAAAAAATTTTGTAGTTGGGAATTTTGGTTGTTGGAATTTTCCGGGTTGTTACAGTCCTACCCCCTTATCAGAATCTCGTCCCCGAGATTTAAGGTGTGTAGTACTACGTGAGTGGTAAAGTGAAGTCTAATCGTCATCTCACTACTTGTTCCATGTAGCTTGTTGGAGTTACTCCAGGTGGATCTTAGGATTTTCAAAGGAACACTTCGACAATACCCGGTAGTTGCACTGGTAGGGAGTGTGGTTAATGTATGGAATGATCACGATTAGCTTAGACTAGATCGGGTTCTACTAGTTTAGAAGGTGTGCTTTAGGCTCCCGATTTCGATCCGGGGTCTAGTGGGTTATGGGTCCACCACGCTCTGCTATTGCTCGATAAGCATAGTCGCCATCATTGCTTTTTAGTCGGTGCGAGATGCTTCCAAGGATTTTGCGAAAGGAAATCGTCACCCTTTGCTTTATTTGGTAACTTGATCCAAATTTTGTACGGGGTGTCCAAGGTGATTAAGTCGACCGGGGACTTCGGGTTAATGGATTAGGATGTCGTTCATGAGAGTCTTCTAGTTGTGGTTATTTTCAAAATCTCGTTTGAAAATAGGATAGTGAGTTCGTAAACTTTTGAAGTCCGAGAGGGATTTTAAAAAGGGTTGAAATCAATGCAAGTTTTGAAAAACAAACTCTTTTGGATGTCTTTGTTTTCAATAATACATCTTTTTATGATTTCAAATTAAATAGTTTCGAATCATGATTTTCATAATCAAATTCGGTTTTCAAAATCCAGGTTTTGCAAAAGTCTCGCTTTAGGAGAGTTGAAAACAAATTCCTTCACAATTATTTTGTTTAGCAAACACTTTGTAATCTATTTTGAAGATAAGGTTTTGTGAAAAAGGTTTTGGCTCGTTGTTTGTAATCAAAAGCTTTATAAAATGAAATTCGAGCCAATGTTCTTTGGTTTGCAAACATTTTAGTAAAGGTTGGTGTGCAAGCACAAACCCCCTTTTTTTAACTTATTTGGAAAATAGATTTTCAAACTGTTTTATTTGAAAAACCTTAGAGTAACTTGAACTCTTTTTGAAAGGGAGAAAACTTTTTAAACAAGAGATATAGAGGGTGCTTTGAAAAGCATAGAGTGAGAATCTAAATCAGTTTTTTTTTTTGAAATAGTTTAAGTAAAGATATGTCGTGTTGGCCTAATACTTCTAGTTAGTGGTTAGTCATAAGGCGGCTATCTTGATGATTCAAGATAATGCTCCAAACAACTTCAGGAGTTCTGACATTATTAAACCAAATTCTCGTACAAACTTGATGCTAAAGATCTTAAACCAGATACATCAGATAATCTCTGCACTGAAATCTAGATAATAGATATGATTCACGCCATACTCCACATTGAGTACATTCTAGGTAGTTGATTGCACGAGACGCCAACGAGCAGCTCCACAAGCACTGTGGTTCATAGTACTCTGATCTTGCTAGGTAGAGGCTTCAGCTGAGTCAATCTTCTCATTAGGGCAATCGACAATCTTGTGGGTAAGCGAAAGTGGGCAGCTCGAATAGCACTTCGAGTCTTCTTGGCCGAACCTTGATTGGGCTTGAATTGGATCTCAGTCTTCCCTTCAGGGCAATCAGCAATCTTGTGGCCTTCTTCGAGACATCCAAAGCATCTTACTTGCCTCACACTCGAACTTGTAGCAGACCGCTTCACACCACGATTCTGACTAGGTGGAGTGGTTTCCTTCCTCGGGCATTTGGCGACTTTATGGCCAGATTTGCCACATCCATAGCACTCAAGGGTTGTACTGTCTGCAGGGGTAGGTGCAGTGGCATTCCGTATGTCATAGCTCTGGGCTTGGTGGTTCTGCAGGAATCTGTCTTCCTCAGGGTGAGGGTACTTGAGGGTGTTGATGCTCTCTCCCGGGTTTGGAGTTGGTGTGACTGCTTGAGTAACTCTCTTGCACTTCCTCAGATGTGTTGAACTGGGAGATGGCTCATTGATTCTCAGCTTCTTGTATTTGTAGCTTTCTTCATAGCCTAGGTCTTGTTCTGATTCCTTTGCCTTGCTAATTACTTCTTTGAGGGTGTGGTAAGTGCCTCCTTTGCGATACTGTTGCAGTTCCTCAGATAGGGTCTCTAGGAGTTGAGTTTGTTGGGACAACACCTTAGCTAGAGATTGTGAGGACGGTGTGAGACTTCCATTAGCAAGGGTTCTAGTGAATAGCTGAGTGTGACCATAAGTTTCTTCCTCAAAGCTGTGATCAGAGGGTGATATGGGACCACCACGTCCGTGGCCCATGGCGGTCTTGTAGAGGGTGAGAGGCCGCCGTACGACGACGAGTGATGGGTGTTCATCCCTTGCGGGTGTCGTAAAAAGGTCGATGTACTTGTGTATGTGCCATGATTTATTGTCAACTTTGTGTAATAATTAGATGATTTAAACAATTTAAAACATCTAAATCTAGCCTACACTCATACAAAGAAGCATGAAGAACCATAAAAATGCGATAAGAACCAAGCACTCATTACATTGGGTTGATTACAAGGCGATATCCTTGGTAGCTACACCAAAAGATCTCACGAAGAAAACATACTATGCGTAGGTAGCTCATGGTGGTAGACATTCTACTCTACTCATAGTATGACTTGTAGCTAAATGGGATTCATCTTGATCATCTTCTACCTACCCCCTTATCATGATGAATCTTGTCTCGTAGAGTTGAACTAGTGGGGTAAAGGAACCTTCTTCCAATTTTTTTTGTCAAACTCTTGGGTCTAGGTGTATTCGGCTTCATCCCACTACCCTATGGCACTATCGAAGGCATCGAGGGTACGGGTAATAGACGTTAGGGGGCCATACTTGAGGAGTTTGTACGCATCTTGCATCACAAATTGAAGAGTTGTATGTGCGGTAAGCTGCACACAAGATAAAGAGAGTGGTTTCCTTCGATGTGGCGGCTTCTTTACTTGGGAGAATCAGAGTCATCATGTAGCGTACTTCGGCTCCTCTAGGCTCTACCCATTTGTGGCACGTCTATTGTTACTTGTCTTCAGGGACTCCTGATTCTTGAAGCACTTCTTGCAAAACTTGGGTGTACCCATCGTGGTACCCGAGGTAGAACGACATGGTCTTGAAGGTTGTTATTTGCGTAAGGGCCAAGAACACGGTCAGCAAGTCCGATTTAAGAGGAAAGCCATGCACAAAATGGTGCAAGGTCGGCAATATAACCGAAAGAAGGGCTGGATCAACCTATTCTATCGTCCAATCCTGAGGGTCTCGTCCTAGGGTCAAGCATGGAGCTGATACCAACTGAAACATCCTCAATTTTCCACGAAGGGAAATCTCACAGAATGATATACATCAGTCGATAATCAATTCCATACATCGATCTATAAATCTAAAGAGTACAAATAGAGGGGTTTACATTAATAATTACAACGCCACAAGGCGTAACAAAGTATATCTAGCATCCAGAACAGCTTGAGAAGGCGGAAGTAACGCGGAAGCAGCTTCAAACTCCAACTTGAGCGCAGCACGAGACCTTCTAATCCGTTTGACATCACCGAGAAGCGGGAAAATCTGCACACCGCGGATGTGTGCGCCATGGTCAAGACCGAATGAGCTTTAGTGGAAAAGAGAAATAAAGGGATCGCGATCCTATAATTTGGTCCGTGGTTTGCATCCTAGCGCATGCGAAGTAGCGATAAAATAGTAGCAATAATAATAATATAGTCAAATTTAACACATTTCCCATTCCCACACACATCCATCCATCCATCCATCATCACATCCATCCCAAAACCATCATCTCACCTCCATCACCACATCTCACACTCATGTCGGCGAGACCAACTCCCTCTCGGTACTGTCTCGGCGGCCCGCAGCCCCATCCCGTGCTCGCGACCGGAATGCTCGGGGAAGGTAGAACACTCCTCTCCTATCTAGTGAAGCGAGAACACAGACGGGTCCATAGCCGACAAGTCGCATATGTATCGATCGATCAACCAAGAACACTCGCAGAGGTTTCACACACACCACAAGATTGCCATCATCGACATGTACATTGCCTAGGCCAATTCCGCTTGCTATAATAGAACGATGCCACCCTACCTCTCGGCCGGAACACCCCAAGTACCTCCGGGGAGGCCGAAACCGTGAAGTCATGACCTCGTGCCATGTTTCGTACCTCATGATCGTCTCGGAAGGGTGTGAGTACTCGCCACCCGTACCTCCCTACACTTCTCGCCTAGCGCAGTGGCATCGCGCTACTAAGTAGTCCAAACGTCTCCCCATTACAAGGAACGTGTGGTCCGTAAAGGAGTCCCGAAGAAACGAGTACTAGTAAGTCCTTAGGGATGACCAAGCCGGATGTCTTCAACGGGGTTACCGTTCGGGTGCCATCCCGACACCACGTGCCACCACAAAGACCTTCTCCCCGAGCGGCCCACGACAAGCCCACACTCGGGGTTTCCCCAACCACAAGTATACCCGCCACAGTACCCGCACAGAATGTCCAGTCCCATCCCAGGGCAAGACTCGCTCCATAAGCTCGTCGTATATCCCGGCTCGGTCGACTCAACCCTCACCCTCCACACACCCAAGTCACACTCGCGTAACCACCGGAATCTCACCAAGTCCACCAAGGCCGGCATCCCAAGCCAAAACCATTCCCGTGGGTTCACCACCCGCATCACATCACAGATCCAATGCGAAGTGGAGTAATAAGTATAGTGATATAAAGTGCAAGCAAGCGTAAAGGTGGCAATAATAATATAAGTGCGAGCGCAAAGCCGGGTAACATGGTGAAGGGTTTTCAATCAAGGGATATAAATGGCTCGACAATAGCATGCATCAATATACTAGCAAAGGAATAAATATAAAGCGCTAGCGATTCTATTAATTATGCAATGTCTAATAGGATTCTCTAAAAGAAGGTGCTTTGCCATGACACCTGCGATGTCGAGGTAGTAGTGGTACAAATCCAACCGTAGTCGTACAAATCCTCCTCCGTCAGATGTAGTCGATCAGCGGGGCTCCTCCTCCTAAGTCGACTCTGTAATCGAAACATAATAGTCGCGTTAGCGACTCCTATAGAATCCACAAAGAACCAAATGAATATCAAAAAGATTCAAATGCACTCAAACATAGGCTCATTGCGTAAGGCTCGATTTTAGATGAATTTCCATATAAAGATCATTATTTTTGGAGCTCGTATGAATTAGTTATGAATTTCCGAAGTTTAATATATATTCGAAAAAGAAAAGAGGGGGATAATTCTGGTGGCGACATGTGTCACATTCGGACGGACCAAGTGGCTGCGATGTGGCAAATGACATCAGCGTGACGTCACGCTTGACCGCGGTCAACCATAAACGGGCCACTAATGGGTCATGATGGGCCGCTAGTGGGCCGACCGGGCTGAACTTGGGCCGGGCTCGGACCGCCACGTGGCGCGCTCCCGTGAGGCCACGTCACCGCCCGGATCTCTATTGGGCTCCTATTGGGCCCGGTCTACGCGGACGGTCCAGCGGGCAGCTCACGGTGGACCATCACTGGAGGTCCATAGACCTTAGCGTGGTCCATGGTGGACCGGGTTCACCTCTACCCTTCCTCCTCCCGGTTCACGCGACGGGGTTCACGGGGCGGTGTCCCGAGGTTTTAGCTCACGGAGCCATGGTGCACGGTGGACACGGTTGTGGGGCCATCCGTCTGTCTCACGGTCTTCATGGACCAAGTCCTTCTTCCCTCCACCCGACTCCATCTCCTCCCTTCCCCTTTCCTCTTGCTCTCCGTTGCCGAGCGACATGGCTGCCGGCGACACGGTGGCGCATTCGGGCGCCGCAGTGGGGCTCCGCCAACGCCGGCGAGCGCATTGGCTCCGCGGCGGCGTGGCGATCATGGCCAGGTGACCGAGGACGGCAACGGGTCCACCAGCACGGCCGGCCACGTTGGTGGCGGCGCGGCGGCGCTGGCACCACCAGTCAAGGAGCACGGCTCCATCTCTTGTCAAATTGGCCTCGCGGTTGATCGATTGAGGTCACTGGACGGTGATTCGGCTCGACGGCAGGGGCTATACCACACGATGGCGTCCGCGTGGGTAGCGAATCCATGGCGGAGCTCCGTCGAGGAGGACGGCATCGCAGCCAAGGCGATACATGGCGGCTCGGGTTCTATCTTCTCCACGGCTGGGTCCGGAAGATCAAGGCGGTGCACGGCGGCGAGTCTAAGGCACCCAGGGGCTCATCTTGGTCCAACGGCATGCACACGGCGTGCCGTGTAATGTTGCGAGTCCATAGGTGGAGGTCTCCATGATCTAGGTGTCGTGGCATAGCCGGAGCGGCGGCAAGAGCATGCGGGCCCGGCGGCGCTCCAGAGCTTGCCGACGGCGGCGAGGTCCAAAGCCAAGGGGCTTCCGGCGGCCATCTTAGCGGGCTAGCGTGCGCACGGCATGCGGACGATCGGGTGGTCACGGATCTGGCATCCATGGCGTCCTCTTGGGGTCAATATCGCGCCGGAGTAGCGCTTCGCCGTGGCGGCGTGGCCACGGCGACGGCCATGGTGGTCGCGTACGCGCGGTGCACCACGGCACCGGGCTCCGTTTTGTGCTTAGGCTTGGTCAGCGCGTGCGACGTGTGCTTGTGTCCAGGAGCGGCAGCGCTCCGTCGCGGCGTCGGTTCCGGTGCGGAAGCACGACGGCGACCATGGTGGGTCTCGCCAAGAAGAACAGGGCAGAAGGCGGCGGTAACGGCTGCTCACCGAGTCGTGTAGGCGAGCAAGAGCGCGGTGCGGTGTAGTCGTAGGCGAGCTCGCGGTACTTTCTCCCCGGCGTGGCCTCCTTCTTCTCCGGCGAACACTTCTTGCTCCTGCAGCTTCACGGCGCTCCGGCGTCGTTGTTCTTGCGGCCGGATCGGCGTGGTGACGAGGCGGTTCCCGTGGTGGTGTCGCGGCGTGCTTCGGTGGAGTGCGCGCCCGCGCGTCGGCGTCGTGGTACGGGCGCCGTCTCCTCCTCCTTCTCCGGCGAGGCGTCCTTCACTCCGGCGGCGCTCCGGTTCTCTTCTTTCCCCGCCTCCTTCTTCTCCTTTACTTCCCCCTTCCTTCTCCGAATCAGTGGTGTTGGTTTCGAATTGGCAAGGCCGCAAGCGGCGGCGGGGCACTGGGGAAACCCTAGAGCTCTGGCCGGACTTTTATAGGGGGATCGACGAGGCCAGAGCACCGGCGGACGGTGATCACGGCCACAGACGCGATCAGGCGGCTCCCAGGGGCGCTACACGTCGCTGTCGCTCTTGGTGTGGGCTCCAGTGGTCAGTGGTGCGTTCAATTCCAGGTGGATTGCCTTGGCGGCCAAGGTGAGCAGGGAGCAGGGGCGCGGCAGCGGCATGTGCTCTGCCGCGGCCGTTGGCGCGCGCGCGCGAGGGAAAAGATTCCCGCGCCGTGGGCGTGTTGTGTCTAGGTGTTGTCGGGCCAGGTGGCAACATCCAGGGCATCCGCAGGGATCAGGTGGCGGAGGTAGCTTGCGTCGCGACTACGCGAGGAGACAAGCCCTGACATCTGCAACGTCACGTTGGGGGACCTCGGAGCTGGCTTATGACATGTGGGCCCCGCGTGTAAGTGGCAGCGGCGTCTCCTGTTTGGCGTCATGCGGGGGAGCTCCATCCAGGTGAGGTCGCGGGCCGACGTGGGCCGAGTGCTGGCTTGGGCCGTGGGAAAAAGAAAAGAGAGAAGTAGCGGGCTGGGCCAGTTGGCAAGGTGGGCCGTTCGGCTGAAAAGAAAAAGGAGAGGGAGAAAGGAATCGGCAGGCTGGGCTGTGGTCTTGGGCCAGATTGGCTTTCTCCATTTGCTGCCATTTGTTATTAGCTTTTCTATTTCCTTTTCTTTTATCTTTTCATTTTCTGTTTTGATTTTTGTACATATGTATGCATATATTTGATGCCTTGCCATGTGTACATATTTCATGGAGGTCTTAAATGGTCATAGGCTATATTAGGGTATTACTCCCCATAACTTTAGTATATTTATTTATTATATAAGTAAATATGGTGTGTTTTGATTTATTAATCAATACAAAAGAAGCAATAAGATCCAACTCAATCACATGTTAATAATTTAATATGAATGCTTGAATGTAAAACTCAAACATAAGTAAAGGATAAATTGTAAAGTGCACATGCATCTAATTGGTTCATTAGGCGAGTAAACATGGTTTCAACTACATGACACTCAACCACACATAGGTTTTTAAGAAAAAATTTTGTAGTTGGGAATTTTGGTTGTTGGAATTTTCCGGGTTGTTACAGTTTTTTTAGGGAAAATTTGGATTTGGATTGAAAATGGAAAACCGAACTGTATTTTTGTAGCAAAAAAACTGAAGTGATATTTGATACTACTCCGTACAGTGCGTCGTAGCCACGATTTGCAGTTGTCAAGGCTATATGCAACACACAACAGAGTAACAGGCCCCACTTCTTTTTACAACAGGCTCGCCTGGGATCATAGGCACAGGCATAAATTGGCATCTGTGAAGGCGAATGTGTTTGTACAACAAGGTGCGGGGCAACACAGAGCAGACCAGCATTGCAGAGGAAGCCACTGACTGCACCCTGTGAGCAGAGACAGACATCAGCGACGCCTTCATAAGCTAGGCAGGGAGTGCTTATTACTTTACAAATCCGCTCCTCCCCTCTCCCCTTGCTGAGACAGAATGGGCAGTTTAAGAAAGGAAATGGATAGGAACAGTCTTAGCATCACTATGACTATCAATGTTAACAATAAAAGGCAACAGATAAACTCGAGACGACCCCAACGATCTTGGATCATATTTGATGGCTTTCATGGCAGCGATCTAGTTGAGAAATAAACATGTTTTGATAGCTAAAATTACAACAAAATCACAATAAATCTGTCAGATTTTGACATGTAATTGGTCTTGATTTCTCAATGGTCTTCTGTGAGAGGTTAGCAAACAGCACAAGTTATTTTTCTTTTTGCAAGAAGCTGACCACAAGCAGAAAATCACAGCACAACTGACATCAAGGTAGAGTGGTGTAGGTAACATGCATGAGAGAAGCAAATTGGTGGCATCAATGGTGGTTCCAACCTTCCTTCTATAACGAGCCTTTTACGTTCCATCAATTAACGTTCGGTCAATAGGTTTGCAACTTTGCCTTCTCCAATCTGTAAATTATCAATGCATTAGTTTCATAACGAACTAATAAGATTGAAGTGACAAATCAAACATTTGTAGTTGATTACAACAAAGCTTCAGCTATGTACCTACTAGTTTTATGAGGGAACTGGAAGTATCAGAATGGCTCACTTTGTTCACCAAATTTGTAGTACTTGTCTCATGTAAAAATAATGAAAAGTCAGCTAGATGCCCATATCACATTCTCACAGGAAATCATTTTATCCTACGCACAAATACACACACAAACTTTTTTTTGGCCTTTCTTTCGTCTCTTTCTCTTAATGAAAAATGGGTAAAAGACCCGATCTAAAAAAAAGAATATATAATTATATATGTATATAGGAACTTCGTCTGACAAAAGATTAGAGGATATAAGTGCACACAAGTAGGATAGAATTTGAATAGGTGAAGAAAATTTGACCATAACTATTCTCATGCGAGGGATGCACGAAATACCGTCCCATTCATAGGTCCCTTCCATTGTCCAATCATCCAACAAATTTGGATCACAGTTTCTAATAATGAAAAACTCCAGTGAGGAGGGCAAAAATGTTGGGAAATCCTCCTCATGAGTGGGCAGTTGAGGAGAAGTAAATGCTCTTTAATGAGCAGGCCCACATGTCATAGGTGTAGTCAAGTTTGTGGACCAAAGTTTGTGTGCATCTAGCAGGTTATCTCTTGGAGTAGAAGAGAAGACAGGGGAAGCCTCTGGATCCCCATCTCATCGAAGAGAACAGAGTAGTTCAGCTCCTTCCTCCAGTTCGTGAGAGAGGGAAGAAAGAAAACCACAGAGAAAGAAAAAGAGAGGGAGAGAGTGAGATTAGAGAGGAGATCTTTCAATAGATCAAGAGGGATTCGTCCACAAGGTTGTGAAGCTCCGATCTACAACCTTGTTGCCTCTAATCTGTGTTCCACCTTCATTTGGTGAGGTCTTTCATCCCCTCCCCGTAGCACCCCAAATCTTGTTGTTGAGAGCCAAGATCTCGTTGTATCTTGATGTATGAGAGCCTCTAGTGGTGTCTAAAGATGAACTTGTTGTAATCCCACCATCATATAGTGGAAGAAGATTTGGCTGGCTTGGTTCCGTGGTTTTTACCCCGATTTGGGGGTTTTCCATGTTAAATCTGGTGTCTATGTTATTTTTGCGATTCTGGGTGCAACTAGCTGCGAGTCACTGTGAAGGACCGAAAACGGCGACCGAGAGGGGGGTGAATGGGATCCTCAAATTTCTTTTAAAATATTTGGCCTATGTCCCAAAATCATCACCGAACAAATAAAGTCTCCAAATCTAAGATACTCGCACCAACCGGTGATGTGAGTATCTTGATAAATTCTTTAGAGCGATAGAAACCCAACGCAATGACGGAATTGAAATTGGAGTCCGTAAAACCAAGTTACACGCAAAACAGAAATCGTAGCTAGTGAAAATTCACTGAAAAACAGCAGAAAATTCGTTCATCCATCAGCACAAAGCATTGTGCTTGGCTATCTCATCCAGCAAGCAAACACAGGGAATAGCTGACCACAAAAATTAAGGAAAAAAATCCAAGAAAAATAGTGAAGAAGAACAGAACCCAAGATCCAAAATCAAGACACCATGATTGAACACAAGAGGGAAAAGAGAGCTCGAATGCAGTCTGCGTATACACTGCCGACCGTACGAGATCTCGAAAAACACAAAAACAACTCAACAAAAATCAAGGAAAAAATCCAATAAAAATAGTGAAGAACAGAACTCAAGATTCAAAATCAAGACACCATGATTGAACACAAGAGGCAAAGAGAGCTCGAACAAACTGCACCGTATACACCCGCCGACCGTACGAGATCTCGAAAAACACAAAACAACTCAACAAAAATCAAGGAAAAATTCCAAGAAAAATAGTGAAGAACTGGAACTCAAGATCCAAAATTAAGACACCAGGATTGAGCACAAGAGGCAAAGAGAGCTCGAACGTCTGCGTATACACCGCGACCGTACGAGATCTCAAAAACCACAAAAACAACTCAAGAATCACGTACACATGATTAAACCCGGAGGAAACAACTAAGACTAGGCGCTCGCTTGCCACGCACACCGGTTCGAGTACAAGTCACAGACTTGCACCTCTCTCTCACACAAGCGGCTAGAGGAAGGGAAATCCTAAAAGGAGAAATGGAAATGGAAGAGGTGAGGGGAAGGAGACCCTCATCCTTTATTTATAGGGGCAAGCCTATTTTACATTCCCTCTTTGCCCTTGGATACATGAAGAGCCAAACCACATAGCCAGGGGCATAAGGGTCCAACTCGGCCTTCTCTTGATCCGACGGCCACCGCGCCTCCTCACCGGTAGCCTTGCTTCCAAGCAATCTCCCCGATGCCGCCACGTGTCGTCCGTCCGCACGGACCTCCGCCCCGGTTTTGAGGCGCAAACCGGGAAACCCGCCGCCGATGGTTTTGAGGCGAAACCACCAAACCCTCCGCGAGTAGCGTAGCCCGTACGCATCCCCGCCGTGTACACTTGCGCTCGTTGATATCCCAGGCTGCCGCCACCACGGCCGGCCGCCCGGCCCTCGTCCCTCGATCCAAGCCTCACGTCCGCCCTTCACCGCACCCGGTCCGTCGCATGGCACGCCCTACTTGATCTTCACCGACCGTCGACCACCGTCTCCGAGCTCGACACCCGTGCACAACATGAGCCAAGAGACACCATTGTTTGACACGTATCCGCGTGCCATCGGTTAGTAAGAACACACACACGCCTTGTGTTGGCATGTTGACAATCACTCATCACACAAAGATCCACACAATGGTTATGGTGAAAACCATGTGTCCTCAATCTCCCCTTGATGAGTGCATTGTCAACACCAACACAAACTGTAGACAACTCATCCAAATGACCAAGAGCCAAAGAAAAGCAGAAAACAGGTCATTTGCAATGAGCAAAGCGAGATCACAACTTGGTCCCCAAAGACATGGGCAACGGCTCGACGCGACCAAGAAAACCAAAAACAGAAAACAGGTCATTTGAAATGAGCAAAGCGAGATCACAACTTGGTCCCCAAAGACATGGGCGACGGCTCGACGCGACCAAGAAAACCAAAGCTAGCCCTCAAGAAGAGGCAAAAGGCTCAACACCACTAGCACAGCATAGAACAACTGAAAAACAGCTAGATCCTCAAGAAGAGGCAACGGCTCAACACATCTAGCAAAAACAGCTCAAACTCATAACTCGGAGTGCAACTCCCCCTTGACAAATGCATCCTCACCAATGAACTCTCGGATTTGTGGATGTTTCTCCCCCTTGTTGGCACATGCACTTATCAAGATTGAGACAAAAGAGACGCAACTCCCCCTCAAATCATGCCATGAAAGAAATGCAAAAGGTAGAGCTTCACAAGTATAGCAATTTGAGTACATAGATGATCTAGCAAGTATGGCAAGTATATAGCAAAAGGCACAAGACAAAACCAATGCTCAAGCCGATCAAGTGGTACGAGTATGAAACATAAGCATTTTGATCGTGTGTTGGGCATTTTATAAAAGGTGTTCACCAAAAAGAATAGCACCTAGCACATATAAGCAGGAGATCTAACAAGTGCTAACACATGTATACAAGAGTGAACTACCCCATATAACGGTCACACATCATGTCTCAAAGATACACTTAACAACACTTGTTACTACAACATTGATCGATTTAAAACAAGTAGTTAACAAGGTTTCATTTAGACATGTGTGCACGAGAGGATCAAAACAGTCCGCCAAAAAGATTGTTTTTATCATGTTTTTCAACCATGCCGAGTTCATCCCTTAGTGCAAGTGGGAAGCTGTCTCGTCATGAGTGGTTGTGGACTAGCACTACAATGCCCAAGTTCATCTCACTCGAGTGAATGAGAAGCAATCTCGTGACATTGCCGTGGGACATAAAAGATCCAACTCAAAACTTTTCATCATTTCTTAGCTTAGACATCAAGTTTTAGCACAAGATTATCAAGAGATCCGAGCTAAGTGAATGACTCAAGAAACATGAGACATAGCAACTCAAGCATACACATGAAAGCAACGAGGTTCTCACAAAACCTACACATGCGAGTTGCCATCTCAAAGGTGAACAATTTTCGAGTTGCATCAAGATTTAAGCAGGTTCACATTTAGAAAACAGGCTTAGCTCATAACATGTAACAAGTGATCAGAAGAAGCCTAAGCCGCAAGCTCCAAGTGACATATACAAGTCATACTAGCAAGATCATGAATGTAATCAAAAACTGCTATAGTCATGAAGCTCAATAAAGGTAATATGATACATGATGATATGCAATATGATACACATGAAAACCAAAGAAACAAAGCAAAGAAGAAAGCCAAAGATCATACTATACATCAAGGTACAAACTACCCTACTCTAAAAAGGGTAGCAAATGCCCAACTCCGTTCTCAAGTGGGCAAACCGGTTTTGATCGAGGGGCTTTGTGAAGATATCGCAAAGCTGTTCATGGGTTCTCACAGTCAAGGTCTATGTCTCCTTTCTCTTGGTGATCTCTCAAGAAGTGATATCGGATCTCAATGTGCTTGGTTTTTGAGTGGAGTACCGGGTTCTTAGCAACGCTAATGGCACTAGTGCTTGTCACCGAAAAGAGGCACTTTCCTAAAGTTCAACCCATAGTCTCTCAAGGTAGCAACCACCCAAAGCAACCGAGAACAACATGCAGCGCCAGCCGACATACTCACCTCACAAGTTGATTGGGAAATAGAAGACTGCTTAAGCGAGAAGACCAAGAGATCAACGACGAACCCAAAACTCACAAGTTCCCGAAGTGGACTTTCTCTTAATTCGATCACCCGCATAATCGCATCGAATAACCCGAAAGAGAAAGAGATGAAGAGGTCGAGTACCATAGACCAAGCTCGGGAGTGAAGCGAAGGTACCATAAGATGCGTTTGACAGCCGCCGATGCGAAGTGCGCGGTGAAGACTGGAAGCGTGCGCAAAGCGCGTACGGCGAACCGGATGTCGGGCCTTGTCGCCGTCAGTACAAAAGAACGACCCGATCATGCTGCGGTACTCCTTCTGGTCAACGACTTCTCCTTCTAGATCGGCATCCAAGGCAATCGTGGTCGACATGGGAGTTTGAAGTGGCTTGGCATCACCCATGTCGAAGCGCTTCAGAAGATCCTTCGTGTACTTGCCTTGATGTACAAATGTCCCTTCTCGAGTTTGCTTGATTTGCAAACCGAGAAAGAACGTCAGCTCACCCATCATGCTCATCTCGAACTCCCCGCTCATCATATCTGAAAACTTTGCAACAAGAGCATGTGACGAACCACCAAAAATGATGTCATCGACATAAATCTCGCACCAATAGAGTGTCACCGCCATGCTTGAGGAGAAACAAGGTTTTGTCAACCGACCCCATGGTAAAACCCTTGCCCAAGAAAAAGGACTTCGTACGCTCATACCACGCTCTTGGGGCTTGTTTGAGACCATATAGGGCTTTGTGGAGTTTAAAAACATGGTTGGGATGCTTGGGATTTTCAAAGCCTGGGGTTTGCCTCACATACACTTCCTCATCTATGTACCCATTTAGAAAAGCACTCTTTACATCCGTTTGATACAGCTTGAAACCTTTCGAAGCTGCATAGGCTAGAAAGATCCTAATGGCTTCTAAACGGGCAACAGGTGCAAAGGTTTCCTCATAATCTATCCCCTCTTTCCGACAAGCACCCCCCGAGCAACCAACCTAGCCTTGTTTCTCACCACAACCCCATCCTCACTCGCTTGTTCTTGAACACCCACTTGGTTCCTATGGGATGACACCGAGGTGGAGGTGGCACTAAAACCCACACTTGGTTTCTCTCAAAGTTCTCAAGCTCCTCATGCATGGCATTCACCCAATCTGGATCGCTTAATGCCTCAACCACTTCTTTGGGTTCGAAATTTGCAACAAAGGCGGAATGTGCAAAGTGCGAAATCTCATAAGATCTGTTGCGAGTGACCCGCTCATTTATGTTACCGATCATGGTTGAAGGAGGATGGCGATGCTGAATGTGTCGCGGTGCTTCCCTTGATGAAGACGCCTCCCCTCAACAAGAACCACTGGAGCTCCCTCGGGTGCAGCTGGAACAAGCTGAGAAACCTCGTCGTACGGTCCCCATGTGGTAGAAGATGTGGGAGTGGGACCGTCAACGGAAGTAGTCGTCGCAGGTCAATCAAGGGGCAGCCGGTGGAGTCGGCTCGGGATCACCCCAATCAGCATCGTCCCGCTCCTCCTCCACAAAAATGCTCTTGTTCATCTCCTCATCACCGCACTCTCAAAGACGAAGAAGAACAAGGTGCGGTCTCGTCGAAGGTGACTTCACAAGTCTCCATGACACGGTTAGTCTCAAGATTAAGTACTCGATAAGCATGCGAATGAGATGCATAACCAAGAAAAATCCCGTCGAAGATCTCGATTCAAATTTGTCTAAGTTTCCCTTCTTCAAGATAAAGCACTTGCAGCCAAACACCCGAAAATGGCTCACTTTTGGCAAACGGTCAAACCGCAACTCATAAGAGGTCTTCTTCGTAAAAGCTCGAAGGAAAATGCGATTTGAAACATAGCAAGCCGTGTTGATTGCTTCGGCCCAATAGCGCCTAGGAGTCCTATGCTCATCAAGCATCGTCCTGGCCATCTCAACAAGGGTCCGATTCTTGCGTTCAACAATCCCATTTTGCTGTGGGACATACGGTGAGGAAAACTGATGTTCAAGACCTATAGATGAGCAAAAGGTCTCAAAATGAGTATTCTTGAATTCAGTGCCATTGTCACTGTGAATAGCTCGCATGGCATGCTATGGTAACTCATTTTGCAACCTTAAGATCAAGTCATGAACATGAGTAAAAGCCTCATCTTTGCTCTCCATGAAAAAGACCCACGAATAGCGAGAAAAGTCATCAACCACGACCAACACATACCACTTTCCACCATCTGATCGGACCCGAGCTGGACCTACAGTGCCCATATGTAAAAGCTCGCCGGGCCCCTTGGTCATCACTTGGTTCATGGGAGGATGAGAAGCTGCAATCAACTTCCCGTGACGGCACGGATGACAAACAAGATCCTTCTCAAACTTGAGCTTGGGCAAACCCCGAATTTGATCAAGTGAGCTCAATCTTGCAAGCAAGTCGAAACTCAAGTGACCAAGTCTGCGGTGCCACTTCCGAGCTCGAGGAGGAGTTTGCCATCAAACAAATGGAAAGACCAAATGAGCGAGAAAAATCAGCACGAAACACTTTCCCAAAAGGCACAATCTTGCAAACGAGGTTCTCCCGAGCATCAAGAACACGACAAATTCTTGGCTTAAATCGAACCTCAAAACCGTCATCAAGAAGCCGAGAAACGAAAGCGAGATTGAAGTGCAAATTTGAAACCAAGGCCACATCCTTAAGCACAAAGTTCTCATTCGGACGGATGGACCCACGTGAAAGCACTTTACCCTTGCTGTTATCCCCAAATGTAATGTATTCACTACACTTCATTTGGGTGAGGCCGGAGAACCATTTTGAGTTCCCGGTCATGTGTCGAGAGCAACCGGAATCAACTAGCCACGTGTTCTCCAAACCCTTCATCCCGCATCAATAGCGAGACATGGGATGAGCAAATGATCCAACACCGGGTTAGTAAACTGAGGAGAAAACCAGTGTTGGCTCATTCGCCCATGAGAAGTGTTAACAAAAGCATCATGCATGCCATGCCCCATTTGAGTAGAGCGATCACCACGACGAGAAAATCGTGGTCCGCTCATCCTGTAAGACTGAAAGCCACGGTCACGAGATCCAAGGTCATAAGAAAAACCTGAACCCCGCCGGGCACGACCACCTCGTGGTCTCACACCTTGAGGCCTAGGTCCTTGAGGTGTTGCACTTCTTGGCCTAGCACTGTGCCTCTGGAAACGTGGAGCAAACACACCATGAGTAGAGTTATGGAAAAGCTCATACTCATGCCGCTCATCTCTCTTCCTTCAAAAGCAAAACTCAAACAAGTGACCATCATGGTGACAATAATCACAAGTGAGACACCTCTCTTGGGTGGTGGTTGACTCACTCTCTCATGGGTATGGATCACTCTTTGGGTTTGCTTGTTCTTTGGAGGGGTTTAATAGAGATGTCGGGAAGTGTGTCAAGTGGGTTCCTTAGGTGGTTTGGTTTTGGAGTCCACACTTGCTTTGGAGGTGAAGCTTTGGGAGGTTCCTCAAACACACCATCTTTCACATTGGGCTTGTTAGGGCCGAGGTGGAGTGATTTTGATCAACTTGGGAGTAGTGGAAGGCTTGGTGGATTTCTCGGATGCACTTATACCACCGTGTTCACCAACCTTACCAAAAACATTTTCACCCTTCCCACCTGTAGCAAAGCCTAATCCCGTTGTGTCGGTTCCCCTCTTGAACCGACTCATCATCATGCCAAGCTGTGGTTCACTGCAAGACAACCAACTGAGCATGGACCGAAGATTTGTGATTTCTTCTTCGGCCCTTTTCTTGTCATGCCTACAAGAGTCTAGTTCTAGTTCCAAAGCTTCACAACAAGCACATCTAGGAACTTGACTAGTTTTCTCTAGCATGGCAATCCTAGTCATTTTCTCACCTAGCATAGACTTCAGCTCATCACAAGA
This sequence comes from Themeda triandra, assembly GCA_018135685.1. Classification (NCBI taxonomy): domain Eukaryota; kingdom Viridiplantae; phylum Streptophyta; class Magnoliopsida; order Poales; family Poaceae; genus Themeda; species Themeda triandra. The sequence continues at coordinate 1,328,189 of JAENPR010000065.1, read as the reverse complement.
TTTGCAAGGACTCACAGAAACAGACCTAGCCTTAACCTCATCAAGCTCATCTACCAAAGCCACATACTTGGACTGCACATCAGCTAGGTTCGCCATATGAATGGCACAAGCATCACACTCGGACTCATCGGAGATGTGCACGAGACTCCCTAACGAGACTCTAGCTCTTTGACAAAGAAGCTCCCACTTAGCCTTGAAATCTTTTCTCTCACGAGCAAAGACGCTTAAGCAAAGCATATTGACTAAGCAAAGTGGTAGTCAAGTTATCAACCTCAGCAGCAAGGGACTCGAGATTTTGTTCTACCTCAGGCTTGGTGTTGTCGTTCTTCTCAATGCTTGGGGTAGACTCGTCGAGTGCCATGGTGCAGTAGCCTCCAAGCTTGGAGTCAGCGAAGAAGCACAACCCGTTGAACTTGTTCTCGACCTTTTGCTCGGCCTCATCATCACTTGGGGGTGAGCCGTTGTCGGAGTCATCGTCGAGATCGCTGAGGGATGCGAGGAAGGCTCGCTGCTTCGCCTCTTGCTTCTCCAGGAACTTCTTCTTGACCGCCTCCTTGTCGAATCTTCCCTTGTACTTGTACTTGTATTGGGTGTGGAAGACTCGTGCTTGTCCTTGCACTTGCTGTAGTCGTTCTTGTTGTTGTAGTGGTTCTTGTTGGCCTTGGGACAGTTGGCGACGTAGTGGTCGGGATCTCCACACCCGAAGCATCCTTGCTTGGTGATGCCACGCCGGCGATTCAAACGGTTGTTGTGAAACCGTGAGAACCGGCTAATCACCAAGGCGAGCTCGTCGTCCCCAAGAGCCTCCATCTGCTCCTCCGTAGCCGAGACCGAGAAAGACAAGGCAAAAGACAACATGTGAAGGGTTAGTCAAAGAACTTGAACCTCCCGTACCCGAGACCAAAGCCATGGTAGGGGCGAGATGGATTTCGATCCTCGCCGCGTCCTCGGTGGTCAATCTCGGTGGACTTGAGCTTCTTGAACAGCTCATCCACGGTAAGAGTCTCATAGCCGGCGATTCAATGATCGCCGAGACCTTTACTTCCCAAACCCTCCGATCTAGAGCATATAGAAGCTTAAGCGCTCTCGATGATCGTCATAGGGCATCTCGAGGGTTGTTTGCCCTCATCTTGTTCACGATGGTTTGAAAGCGAGTGAACAAAGAATCAATAGATTCACCATCGATTTGAACAAAGTTCTCATACTCTCTCTTGTGTGTCTCATAGAGTCTCGGTCTTGACATGGGCGGTACCCTCATGGTATTTCTGCAGCCTAGACCGGATCTCTCGAGCAAATGGTACATTCGAAACACGCTCAAATTCCTCCATAGAAAGAGCAGAAAACAAGACAGTTCGCGGTGTTGTTCGCCTTGTGTTGGTCGATCTCGTGCTTGGTCAACACGGGCAGCAAGTACCACGTAATCCGCATTCTCACGAGATCTCCCAAACACGCGAATCAATCCCTTGGAGATGCGCCGACATGCGGATCTTCCAATAGGGATAATTCTTGCCATCGAAGTGCGGTGGCTTTCCAAGCCCACGGTTCTCCATGATGTCGCCTTCGGGGATCACGGACCGATTAAGGTGAAGTGATCCTTAAAAGGCTCCGATACCAATTGAAGGACCGAAAACGGCGGCCAGAGGGGGGGGTGAATGGGAGCCTCAAATTTCTTTTAAAATATTTGGCCTATGTCTCAAAATCATCACCGAACAAATAAAGTCTCCAAATCTAAGATACTCGCACCAACCGGTGATGTGAGTATCTTGATAAATTCTTTAGAGCGATAGAAACCCAACGCAACGACGGAATTGAAATCGGAGTCCGTAAAACCAAGTTACACGCAAAACGGGAAATCGAGCTAGTGAAAATTCACGAAAAACAGCAGAAAATTCGTTCATCCATCAGCACGATTGTGCTTGGCTATCTGTCCAGCAAGCAAACACGGGAATAGCCGACCACAAAAATTAAGGAAAAAATTTAAGAAAAATAGTGAAGAAGAACAGAACTCAAGATCCAAAATCAAGACACCATGATTGAACACAAGAGGAAAAGCGAGCTCGAACGATCTGCCGTATACACTGGCGACGTACGAGATCTCGAAAAACACAAAAACAACTCAACAAAAATCAAGGAAAAAATCCAATAAAAATAGTGAAGAACAGAACTCAAGATTCAAAATCAAGACACCATGATTGAACACAAGAGGCAAAGAGAGCTCGAACGGTCTGCGTATACACCCGCGACCGTACGAGATCTCGAAAAACACAAAACAACTCAACAAAAATCAAGGAAAAATTCCAAGAAAAATAGTGAAGAACTGGAACTCAAGATCCAAAATTAAGACACCGGGATTGAACACAAGAGGCAAAAGAGAGCTCGAACGCGTCCGTATACACCCGCCGATGTACGAGATCTCAAAAACCACAAAACAACTCAAGGATCACAGACACATGATTAAATCCGGAGGAAACAGCTAAGACTAGGCGCTCAGCTTGCCACGCACACTGGTTCGAGTACAAGTCACGAGACTTGCGGACCTCTCTCTCACACAAGCCGGCTAGAGGAAGGAAATCCTAAAAGGAGAAATGGAAATGGAAGAGGTGAGAGGGAAGGGAGACCCTCATCCTTTATTTATAGGGCAAGCCTATTTTACATTCACTCTTTGCCCTTGGATACATGAAGAGCCAAACCACTTAGCCGGGGGCATAAGGGTCCAACTCGGCCTTCTCTTGATCCGACGGCCACCGCGCTCCTCACCGGTAGCCTTGCTTCCAAGCAATCTCCCCGATGCCGCCACGTGTCGTCCGTCCGCATCGGGACCTCCGCCCCCGGTTTTTGAGGCGCAAACCGGGGAAACCCGCCGCCGATGGTTTTGAGGCGAAACCACCAAACCCTCCGCGAGTAGCGTAGCCCGTACGCATCCCCCGCCGTGTACACTTGCGCTCGTTGATATCCCAGTATCGGCCACCACGGCCGGCCGCCCGGTCCTCGGGTCCCTCGATCCAAGCCTCACGTCCGCCCTTCACCGCACCCGGTCCGTCGGCACGGCACGCCCTACTCGATCTTCACCGACCGTCGACCACCGTCTCTCGAGCTCGACACCTGCGGACAACATGAGCCAAGAGACACCATTGTTTGACACGTATCCGCGTGCCATCGGTTAGTAAGAACACACACACGCCTTGTGTTGGCATGTTGACAATCACTCATCACACAAAGATCCACACAATGGTTATGGTGAAAACCATGTGTCCTCACACTGCAACTAGTTGCGACTGAATTATAAAGTTTCTGCTGGTGCTCTCGAGATCTGCTTGTGATCAGTTGCAGTCAGTTGTGATTCGACTACAACTAAGTGTGGTGTGCTGATAGCTGGCTGGAACCAGTTTGAGCCAGCTGTGACTGCTGCTGATTTTCTCTAGTATATGTGTGATGCATATGTTGCCTTCCGTGCATCGGTGACGACCTGGGCTAATTTCGCATTGTGGTGAAATTAGACGCTTCCGCAACCACTAACAGCGGTGTTAGTGTGGTATTTCCAAAAAAAAAAAAGGGAAAGGGCAAGCGACAAGGAGCTGTATCGAACTCCAGCTTCTTGAGAGAAGAAAGAGATAGCAGTGGTAGCGAGATCTCAGGCTTCAGTATCCCCAGCGACTCAAGGGACGCCCTATATTTTGAAGCAGACATTGTAGAGATATGCGGTGACAGCCAACGGAAATTATCAAGTTCTTCACGTTGTGCAACTTCCGGACTAGCTCTATTTCCAACATAGGTGAGGTATGGACCCAGAGTGTGTACACCTCTAGGGAGAAATCCAGCACCACGTCTCCACAATCTTCATCACGCAAGGCACCTACCTGAAGTTTGTCACAGTTTGTGATTTCCAGCCAGGTGAGGTACGGAAGTGCTCCAAGACCACCCATGGATGACAAGTTTATACAATCCGTTATAAACATCTGCCGCAGTGCCATGAGACTACTGAGCACTTCAGATGGTGGGAGGGACACCACTTCGGAGCAACTACGCAAACTCAATGAAGTAAGATTTGTAAGACCAAATAATGAATTCAGTAGTGGAAGCTCGAGGCCGCCACATTGCTCCATGGAGAGTTCCTTGAGTGTTTTAGGGAGTAGTCCACATTCAATACTTTCCGACATTCTCAAACAGTAGCAGCTAGCAATGCGAAATTCTGTGAGGTCGTTCATTTCCCCAAATAACAAAGGAGCACAGGTTAAATTTATACAGTCAACGATACTTAGGATCCGAATAGTTTGGACACAACGCTCCTGCAGTAGAAAGCTCCCTTCTAAAAAAGTTAAATTTGAACAGTTGCTGATTGTCTATTTCTGCAGGGGGTTATCAGAAAGAGAACCAAAGGAGGCCCACATGTCATGATTACATAGAGATAAAGACCGAACGGGTAAAATTGTATAATCTAGAAGACTCCGTGCGACCCCTGAAGGCTGGGCCCCACCACGGGGTGGCGGTCGGCCGACCCGGGGGAGTCGGCCGACCGCCCATCTCCACCAATCGGGTGGAGTCTCGTGGATCCTGCCTCCACCGCCTTTGAGGATGAATAATTATCGTCCATTTAGGTCGGTTTGATCCGAGGGCTGTGGTTCATCCTAGGGGGCTATATATTGAGCCCCCCGGCCCCCAGGTGAAACCCTAATTCATTCAAGAGTTCATTCTCTCATCGGAATTCGGAGAAGCCAGCCACCATCTCAATTAGAGCTCCATAGTTTAGTAGCATAGCTACATAGGAATAGATCTAGAGGGAATCAAGCCTAGCTTGGAGTCCGGATCTGTCGGAGTTCTTGGTAATTCCCCTCTACATTCTTGTAATATTCATCATTGTTCGTGATACTATGAGTAGTACTTTATTCTATTCTATTATATCAGACTTGACTTTGCTCTATTTGATTATGTTCTCAATTATATCGTTCTTAGTTTACTTTGATTATATGTTTAGCATAGTTGGACTAGAATTATGTTTATGCATAGGATCGTATAGCGCTTGCTCATTAGGCCAATGGGTGAGTGATAGATATTGTGTAGGCATGGTGTCTATACCGTATTTATCTGCGATTGCACCCTATATTCCGGATCGTGAGGTAGATCGCGGGAGTGACAGTCCTGTTGAGTCCTTTGTAGCCCTTCTCCCGAGTATAGGTCTAGCAGAACAAACCTATTACATTGAAGTCATTGCTATGTCTCTTGTCTTCTCTGGTAATATCACTATGCATAGATGTAACCTTTTCCCGCCATGATTGCTAGATGTTCTTGCACTAATTATTGTATGCTTTGACTTTGTAGTTAGAATAACATAGGATTATACCCTAGATCGTCCTAGTCCATGCTAGTGTTATAAGCTTAGAGTGCTAAGTTGAGATGGCTTATTACTATTATTTTATGTGGCTAAATGCTCCCATTTATCTTATGTCATTTATCATTCATTCCTATATTTTATGTGACACTTACCCTGTATGAGATGGTTGATACAGACAAGGTTAAGCTCTCCATTATACCATGTGCATTGCTCATCACTCATTATCCAGTGCATTCCCTTCCCGTGGTAAAAATATAAATAACGATACCTCGATTACTCCGGTTAAAATGCTACATCGGTATTATCGTAAACTTGCGGATCCCATGTTTATTTCTAGTAGCGGTTGCATTATTTAGTACCAGCATTTTTGGCGCCATGTTAGGGATGACAACCTAATACTGAGTGGCGTTAGAAATGTCAACAGCGAGCAAGGGTGCCCAGCGTTGGCGGGGGCCGGCCGATCGTGGGGATCGGCGGCGGCTAGGTTAGGGTTTTTGCGGAAGCTGATGATACGGGATTGTAACCTCTCATGGTACCATGAAAGAGTGGAATACTCGATGTATTACTCAAGGGAATACAGTGCTTACATATAGGCTAGGTGGGGAGCCCAGATAGGCAGGCCCACTAACCGGATTACATTCCAACAGTCGCAGCCCTCCAAGTCCAGTACCCTCAAAAACTTGAAATCCCTGAAGGAAAGTCTTGGAAGAGCACTGCCAAAGATAAACAGTGAGCGGGTATGCGATATATCCATTGACTCTGGTATGCCAACATCTTTCTCAGCATTTGTAACAAATAGCCGCCGAATAGTTTCACCGCCCGACTTGGTCTCGTTCTCTCCATTGTCCATGTCCAACAAGGTGGCAAAATTATCTCGAGCTAATCTGCATTTGATGAGACCATGGATTGTATAACCTTCATAATACCGATACCCGCAACGTGCCAGCTGGATCATGCCTTTGCCGACGAGATCATCGAAGTAGCTCTGCCCAGCTTCCTCCAGTGTCACTCCATGTTCTTCAGAGACAAACCCTTCAGCGATCCAGCTTGTCACCGCGCAATCGCGGCCGATGGGATGATCCTCTGGAAACATACTACTCAGGTACACCAGGCAGGTCTTCAAGTAGTCCGGAAGCACGTAGTAGCCCATCAGACATATCTCTTCAGTCCCGTTGCTGCTGCTGTTGCTTTGACGAATGCAGCTATAGACGCCTTCCCATACGGCCCTCGTGCGCGGCTTGTTAGCCAGCAAACCCGACATGACGGCGATGGCCAGCGGCGAGCCATGACACTGCCTCAGTACTTCGTCGGCGACCGGTGCCAGCTCCGGAGGGCAGCCGTCCTCTGAACCGAAGACTCTCCTGTGGAATAGTAGCCTCGCGTAGTCCCCTGTGAGGCCGGACATGTAGTAGAAATGGGTGACCACGCGTGGCCATTGCACAATGCGGTCGTCGCGTGTGGCCGTGATGAGGATCCTGCTGCCCATTTTGTTCCACGGGAAACAGAGACTCCAGCCGTGTACTAGACTAATGTCGTCCAGGACAATAAGGTACCTGTCGCAAATTTCAGTGTAGATGTGTCAACAAAAACTATAGCTCTAACTTCTAAATAGGTTTATGAAATTTGGTTAAACTTAAGGAAATTTGGCTTGTCTGAGTATGCACCTTTTGTGTTCTAGGGTTTTGTCGATGAGCTTCTCATCGTCCTTGTCCCTGACCTGGTCAAGTATGTCGGCCAACACCGATTCCCAGCTGCGGTTCTCCGTTGCCGACACCCAAGCCCGGCGGTCGAAGTGGCTACCGACGGCGCGGTACACCTCGTGGGCAAGCATGGTCTTGCCCGTCCCGGCGTCTCCAACAATGACCACCACCTGGCGCTCTGCCGCTGCCACTCTGTCACCACCTTCTTCACCCATGAGCAGCATCCTGTACAGCTCGTCCCGCTGGCCGTCCACGCCGACGAGCACCGGCACCGGGATAGGAGGATGACGTGGACCGTCCTCCTCTGCCGCCGCCGCGGGCACGATGCTAGCCACAGCAGCATCCACTGGAACTGCCGAGAGCCGCACAAGAGCTTCTTGTCCACGTCCGAGAGCTTCTTGTTGACTCGGCGGACCAACTTTGCCATGTCCCGCGAGCTCCTGGCGCTCGGGAACAAGAATGCCGGGCGGCGCTTCTTCACGGGGAGCGCGAGCGAGAAATCGTCGAGGAAGTCCTCCGTGTCGTAGCAAAGCTCCCGGAGCGTCCTCGCGCAGTACCCTGCTGCCGAGCTGTCGTCGCCCGCCACCACGTCGTGTACTCCGTACCCGTAACCGTGGCAGAGCTCCCGCAGCGCCCTGGACCTCACGCGGTGCCGGCCTGGCCCCGCTGCCTTCGTCATCGGACTCGGACCCGGAGGTGGCGGGTGGTCGTCCATCTCCCGGAGGAGCTGGTCGAGCGCCCGGACGGCGCGGTCGACCTGCTGGCGAGTTCCTCCGTGCGCCAGTTGCCAGTCCAGGTCGGCCAGGTCCTCGGCCGCCGAGACCTTGGACACGAGGGGCAGCGCCGCCAGGAGCTCCGACCTGATGGAGGCGGCGGCCCGCCTGGCACCTCGCGGCAAGCCATTGCGATGGTCCTTGTTCTCGGTCTCCTGTAGCAACACGTCCAGCTTCGACACTGTTATAAAACATGTTGCCAGCGGTTAGGACCTTCCCCTCTCCGTCTCTCACGATCAACATAGTAGATGAAAGTAGAACAAATAGACACAAGATGTAGGGAGTCTATTCTTTATTTTTGAATATTGGTAATTACAACGTAGAGCTCCCACATGTATATAGTCCTGCTAAGGTCTAAGAGTTTCGGTAAAAGCCCACGTACAAACGGACTAGTATTAGGATTCCTCCTTCTTCTTTCCTTCAAGGATAGAAAGTCCATGTGTTTTACAACACTCCCACTTGGACGATTACTACGATATGCACATGCCTCATCAAAAACTCCATCCGAAAACCTAGTGAAAAAAAACTGTTTTTGGAGAAAAGAGTACATCGCATTCGTTAATTGAATTGCACATGTTGTCTCATTAAAAACCTTGTGTGAGAAACCTTCGAGTAAAAACTCACATAGAAAAAAAGAGTACAATATTTAACCTTCTTAGTCATATATTCTTCAAATATTTAATAGATATTGATCTTCATGATATATGCGAAACTTTAATGTTTTAGTAAATATGATCTACTTGATCTTTGTAATTCTTCTAGTGGATAATTACCTTCAAGTTAGATCGAATCAAATTGCTCCCCCTCATAAAGCCATCCTTTGAACTTCATTGTTCAAACTGTAAAAGTTGGCTCATAATTATTCTATGAATTAAATGGGTATAACAAAGAGCAATATGCTTCATGCATAAATAACCGCTTATTAGTTGTGCAAAACAAATAAAAATTTATCCTTCGGGGTAATTTATCCTTTCGGAGGATTATGGGGATAAACAAATTATAATATTAAATATCTTCTAGATAGTGCACCAAAGTCTTACCGGAGTTTGAATAGTAATAATTCTCTCTTAGTGGATTTTTTAACTTACAAATCTTCATGATTTTGATTGTACCACTAAGTGATAACTCCAGTCTTACATTTGGCATTCAGGGGATAAATCAATTACCAAAATCACCATTATTCTTATATCTTCTATGGTATTTAGAGGATCACTTTAATACTATCTTTTCAATATACACATTCTGAGTGTTTCCATTACACCTTCATGGTGTTTAAGATTCCTCATTTTCTTTCTCTCGGATCTATATTCACTTCAGGGATAAATGGTGTTTCTTCAAGAATTGACTGGTAAATCCTTCATGGATTAGTTCCTTCAAGGATGTTCTCACTCTACAATATTAGAGATTATTAAGTGAAATACATGACAAGAAAGTGTTATTCACTGCAAAGTCATTCAATGACTGTTCCTTCTAGGATATGCTCTTTTAGAGACTTTAATATTCATTCATGAATATATTCTACTTTAGACTTCATAATACTTGTATGAGATTTAATTTTCATATATTGCAATTTATATTCTTCAAGAATTATATAGATCTTCATAATCTATTTATTAATTGTATATTTTATATTCATTCATTTCATTTGCCGTAGATATAGCGAACATTTATTTCTTCTTAGTAGAAGATTCAACCTTAATTGTTTTCTTCATTGACCCGATATAATCGCTACGGGCGACTTTGCCATGGACTTTGTTTCCGAATCCGGGTTCTCATAAGAGAAATATTTGCAATTATAGAGGTAGCGTTGTCGACAACAATTATTTTCTCCCAATATTCTCATAATATGAGATTATTTTGTCTCTTTGTCATTTCCCAAACAAGAAATACTTTACTTCTGCATATCCAACACTAATGATGTACGCACTTAGTGTGTTGGATTCCATCTTCACGATGATCCTCTTCATGAGGTGCTCAAACTTCTTCATGAGGTGTTCTCTTCATGAGAATGGAGGAGTTTTATTTTATTTTATTTCCATTCAAGAAGTATACGCTAAACTAGAACCCACGGTATCCCCGTAGATTTTAGCTTGATAGTATACAATATTTAGTTTACTACTAGTAAACAAAACTTCTGGTTTATAACTTCAAGTTACTCCTCTCATTTTAATATCTCGGCATATGCTCCGCTTCATGCTTTACAAGAGCGTTAGTCAAACTATTGTTTGATTTAGTGTGTGATGTTATTCCTGCTTCAAGCTTCAAGGATTATTTTCTCTAAATCACTTTCCTTCGATGAATTAATATTTGGTATTCATCATAGGCTTTTTCTCCCCCTAATGCTAATATTAGATCTTTAATAGCATACTTTAAAATAATCCTTTATGATGGACTTATAATAATTCATATTCATGTATCTCTAACTACAAGTGGAGGCCCATTCATGTATGCTATGATGAAATTTTATGGGAAATATTCACACACATATTTAAACATGGGAGTTATTCTATATTATATGCAGTGAGCTAGAATACATAAAGTGCATATAATAATGTTCGGCATTCCTACAAATTCAGAGATGTTCTCCCTCGATTTGCACATATCATAGTTTATAAAACTATTTCATTGTCTAGCCTCTTTATTATTTAGCCAAAATAATTGATCCAAGTACTCATACATTAAAAAATATACCATATACTTCAATGTATAAAATACGCAATATTCAAATTCATATGAAATTTCTTCAAGAATTTTCTAATTGCCATTAATGTAAAATTTCCTTGATGCATTTTCTTCATAAATTCCAAATCATCATGAGTGTGTTATCCATCTTCTTAGTTCCACAACTATTCACCCCATCGATTGGGTTAGACTCCATTGAGCAAATTTCTTACTCCCCCTGATCTTAGGCATCTTGGCCCTAGACCAATTTATTGCTTATGCATACAATGAATTAAAAGCAAATGATTTCTTAGTTCAACGAACCGATGAACATAGCGTGCTAGCTAGTCAATTTAAGTATGCAGGGTATAAATGTAGCTACTGGCTAGAACCATAGCTTCTATGCTAATATTCATGCAAGAGAGTAGGTAGTCTAGCTCAATAAGAGAACAAAATAGTAATACACATGCATGTACGTAATGTGGAATGTTGGTATTTAGTCCAACGTAATAGATAATAATAAAATGCAAAACTACAAGGTTACTTGTAATTAGTGCAGTACAAAATGTTAACTCGGCCGGAAGGGACGCGGCACAACTTCAAGTCCCGATACATGCACTTAAAAAATAGATTTAGAAAGGCTATGCCTATTAAATATATTACCCACATTTTCTTAGGCCTTTACCCAAAATTTCTCCCCCTTTTCATGCCATAGTTACTTCAAGTTGTAATATGCTTATTGCATCATCTATGAATAATCTCTTCTAATGCTCCATAGAATCCAATCATACTTCTAGTATTCATTGGTTATGATATGAAATCCACATACATAGGGTAGAACAAAACTTTTAGTTCTTGGGCTTAAAATATTAAATACTTCATTTTAGGATTATACTAGTCCTTGGCTAAATTTGTCCTTCTAGGAACAATTCATATGCCAGTATAGTCCAATTATTCATGTGCTTCAAGGAAATTTAGTTTCCCTTCTATCTACATGGTAGTGATGCACAAAGAACTATAACCTTCATGGTTAATTGAGGCTTCTTTTGTGGATGAAATAATGCAAAATTATTAGATAGGAAATAGGCAATTGTTTATATGTGAAACATATAAATCTAATTTATTCCATGAAAAATTGGCATATATTACTTCAGGTAACAATTGCAACTAAGAATATTAAATATTTCATACTAGCCTTTAAGCTAATAAATTAACCACTAATCACTTAATTCAATGGGAATTAAAACTTAATGCACCAGGGACAACAAATTTATAAACACATGATTTACGCTCTTTATAAAAGTTCTTATATGTCTTAGCTTCAACGCTTGACATCTAGCAGCTTCTTGCATGCTCGATCCTTCTAGGAGTATGATATATGCAAGTCACGTATTCAAAGTTAATCTAACTGATAATATCCTGGTTTATAAAGATGTCTAACAAAAACAACTCAAACTCTATTGAGTAATTTCTGATGGTAAATTTAAAATACTTCATGTATTATATTGCTCTATGATATTCTATACACAAGAGATATTTCTTTGAGAATAGTGATAAAATCTTATTTACCATCTTGTCTTCTAGACATTGAATCCAAAGCTTCAAGCTATTGTTTATAGAGCAGCATTATAAGCATATAAGCTTGAAAATTTGACTTTCAATGCAATGTAATTATAATTTGGGATTTTACTCATACGGTGAGTCCCATAATTCATTTGTTACTTCTCTCGGCCATAACTCATTCTAGAGAGTAATCAAAAAATATATATCATGAGTTTACTACACTTCAATGGTAGTAAAATATCCTTCATGATTAAAAAATGACCATAACAAATAATTCTACTATTCTAAACAATATTTTAGGATATTCCTTCTTCATGAAGGTATTCATATATCATTATATAGATAAATCATGTGATGTTTACTACACGTAAACAAGTAGCAAGGTGCAAAAAGACAGTGAACGGTTATTCAAAATATTCTTAGAAGCATCCCAACATTTTTTTAGGATTATGATACATGTTAAATTTCAGAATTTGTACCAAACATTCATTCATCCTAAAATTTATTATGCTAGGAAAAACAAATATAAGACTCTCAAAGGTGGTCTAAGGTCTGTAGGATTTAGAGAGCTCATAAACCGTATACCATGTTCTAGTGTACAGGGTATAAAATAGAATTCATAAATTGTGATAAATAAATGCATTCAAAAAGCATGAAAAAAACATCATATAATGACATAGACACACTGCAGGTGGAATAGCGTACACATTATTTTCTGCTAGAAAAATATGTTTTCCTACGACACCATATGCAAACAATATCCAAAATTCTGTATTATTGTCTAGTCCCTTCATTTACAGGATTGCAGCACATAGATCGATATCCTTCGGGGCGATCAACTTTCATGTTCATGCCATGGCTGCAAGCCTAGCATATGCCAATGGCGCAGATATAATGCTGCTCAAAGATGGAACCGTAGCATCGAGAGCTAGTAATCTGAGGACATCCGCATGCGGGCGGAGCGACGTACATCCAATGAGCTGATGTTGGAACTCCTATGTCCCAGCAAAGTACTGCGATAGGAAGACAGACTAACAGGACCATAGCACCACTCTACACTATGGTGCAATAGCGTGTTGGCCACCATACAGGGGCAGCGTCCACCGTAGCAACTGGCAAGCTACATGCATGAGCTTCTTCCTTGCGAGGATGATAGCATCCGATATGTATGTAATGACGAGATTAATCTTCTTTATTAATCCATCTTTGTATAATTTATTTTCACACATTTGTTCCATATTGTCTTCGAGACTACCGGAGGCCAGTAATTCAAATTGGCGTTGCCTGCTGCTAGGCGATGGCTGGTGGCTGACAGTTGTAGCATACTACCTGTATTGCATCTTTTTGCCAGCGTAACCAATAAATATATATGTGGACAAATCAAAATATGTATTCATATAAATAAACAAGTATTTTGACCTATTAGCTTGTAGCTAGTAGATCGGTTCAATTATGTATTGCATCTTTCTGCCAGCGTAACCAATAAATATATATATGGACAAATCAAAATATGTATTCATATAAATAAACAAGTATTTTGACCTATTAGCTTGTAGCTAGTAGATCGGTTCAATTATGTATTGTTTGCTCATATATGGTTTTCTGCCGTAGGTCAACTGCGAGTTGACGAGTCCGACCGGGGCTCTTCTAGGCAGGTGGCGACATGCTGGTCGTCATTGATGGCCTAATTACAAGAAAACGGATTGTTTGCGTGTACGTTCTTAGCTGTCGTCCATGTACTACACGATGCAAGTTCGTGTGTTTGTACTGATTGTAAAAATACGTGTACTGCATGAATAGATTCTATATGACAACTAGATTGACTCGATACTGAGCACAAGTAATTTAGGAGATTATACTTCATACCTCGTAGAGGATGCCAATTGATCTATGTCACATGCCGCGTAGGGCAGTGGTTAGTAGATACATACCGTGTAGAGCGTTTGGCATTGTCGTAGACCTGTCTTCTTGATAACGACGGTACACGTCGATGCAGTGCAGACTAGTAGCAGATCCGTTCCGCTAACAACGTCGGGGACGTCGACGTCGTCGGAGTAGTCGCGGCAGGGACGTCGGCACGGACTTCGGCGTCGACTTCAACGGCGATGTTGACGAAGAGCTTGTCGTGCTGATAACGTGTTATAAAACATGTTGCCAGCGGTTAGGACCTTCCTCTCTCCGTCTCTCACGATCAACATAGTAGATGAAAGTAGAATAAGTAGACACAAGATGTAGGGAGTCTATTCTTTATTTCTGAATATTGGTAGTTATAACATAGAGCTCCCACATATATATAGTCTTGCTAAGATCTAAGAGTTTCGGTAAGAGCCCACCTCCTTCTCCTTTCCTTCGAGGATAGAAAGTCCATGTGTTTTACAACAGGCACGACAGCGGCCGTTCCGGCCATGCGGTGGCGTGATGAACGTGCCCGCCCACGTAGGTAGATCGACGACGAGGGCGGCGGAGCATTGTGATCCGGGGGGCTGCGATGCTGGATCTTTTTATGGGTGGTTTGCTTCGATTTGTAAGGAAAGAACGGGTGTGTTTCCTAATCGAATTTTGGCTCAACATCTGCTTCCTTGTTTGCAACGCGAGATCCACCGACACACGTATGCATTTTTGGAATTGGTTTTTTTAGGGAAAATTTGGATTTGGATTGAAAATGGAAAACCGAACTGTATTTTTGTAGCAAAAAAACTGAAGTGATATTTGATACTACTCCGTACAGTGCGTCGTAGCCACGATTTGCAGTTGTCAAGGCTATATGCAACACACAACAGAGTAACAGGCCCCACTTCTTTTTACAACAGGCTTGCCTGGGATCATTGGCACAGGCATAAATTGGCATCTGTGAAGGCGAATGTGTTTGTACAACAAGGTGCGGGGCAACACAGAGCAGACCAGCATTGCAGAGGAAGCCACTGACTGCACCCTGTGAGCAGAGACAGACATCAGCGACGCCTTCATAAGCTAGGCAGGGAGTGCTTATTACTTTACAAATCCGCTCCTCCCCTCTCCCCTTGCTGAGACAGAATGGGCAGTTTAAGAAAGGAAATGGATAGGAACAGTCTTAGCATCACTATGACTATCAATGTTAACAATAAAAGGCAACAGATAAACTCGAGACGACCCCAACGATCTTGGATCATATTTGATGGCTTTCATGGCAGCGATCTAGTTGAGAAATAAACATGTTTTGATAGCTAAAATTACAACAAAATCACAATAAATCTGTCAGATTTTGACATGTAATTGGTCTTGATTTCTCAATGGTCTTCTGTGAGAGGTTAGCAAACAGCACAAGTTATTTTTCTTTTTGCAAGAAGCTGACCACAAGCAGAAAATCACAGCACAACTGACATCAAGGTAGAGTGGTGTAGGTAACATGCATGAGAGAAGCAAATTGGTGGCATCAATGGTGGTTCCAACCTTCCTTCTATAACGAGCCTTTTACGTTCCATCAATTAACGTTCGGTCAATAGGTTTGCAACTTTTCCTTCTCCAATCTGTAAATTATCAATGCATTAGTTTCATAACGAACTAAGAAGATTGAAGTGACAAATCAAACATTTGTAGTTGATTACAACAAAGCTTCAGCTATGTACCTACTAGTTTTATGAGGGAACTGGAAGTATCAGAATGGCTCACTTTGTTCACCAAATTTGTAGTACTTGTCTCATGTAAAAATAATGAAAAGTCAGCTAGATGCCCATATCACATTCTCACAGGAAATCATTTTATCCTACGCACAAATACACACACAAACTTTTTTTTGGCCTTTCTTTCGTCTCTTTCTCTTAATGAAAAATGGGTAAAAGACCCGATCTAAAAAAAAAAGAATATATAATTATATATGTATATAGGAACTTCGTCGACAAAAGATTAGAGGATATAAGTGCACACAAGTAGGATAGAATTTGAATAGGTGAAGAAAATTTGACCATAACTATTCTCATGCGAGGGATGCACGAAATACCGTCCCATTCATAGGTCCCTTCCATTGTCCAATCATCCAACAACTTTGGATCACAGTTTCTAATAATGAAAAAGTCCAGTGAGGAGGGCAAAAATGTTGGGAAATCCTCCTCATGAGTGGGCAGTTGAGGAGAAGTAAATGCTCTTTAATGAGCAGGCCCACATGTCATAGGTGTAGTCAAGTTTGTGGACCAAAGTTTGTGTGCATCTAGCAGGTTATCTCTTGGAGTAGAAGAGAAGACAGGGAAGCCTCGGATCCCCATCTCATCGAAGAGAACAGAGTAGTTCAGCTCCTTCCTCCAGTTCGTGAGAGAGGGAAGAAAGAAAACCACAGAGAAAGAAAAAGAGAGGGAGAGAGTGAGATTAGAGAGGAGATCTTTCAATAGATCAAGAGGGATTCGTCCACAAGGTTGTGAAGCTCCAGATCTACAACCTTGTTGCCTCTAATCTGTGTTCCACCTTCATTTGGTGAGGTCTTTCATCCCCTCCTGTAGCAGCCCCAAATCTTGTTGTTGAGAGCCAAGATCTGTTGTATCTTGATGTATGAGAGCCTCTAGTGGTGTCTAAAGATGAACTTGTTGTAATCCCACCATCATATAGTGGAAGAAGATTTGGCTGGCTTGGTTCCGTGGTTTTTACCCCGATTTGGGGGTTTTCCATGTTAAATACGGTGTCTATGTTATTTTTGCGATTCGGGTGCAACTAGTCGAGTCACTGTGAAGGACCGAAAACGGCGACCGAGAGGGGGGTGAATGGGAGCCTCAAATTTCTTTTAAAATATTTGGCCTATGTCCCAAAATCATCACCGAACAAATAAAGTCTCCAAATCTAAGATACTCGCACCAACCGGTGATGTGAGTATCTTTATAAATTCTTTAGAGCGATAGAAACCCAACGCAAGGACGGAATTGAAATTGGAGTCCGAGAAAACCAAGTTACACGCAAAACGGGAAATCAGACCTAGTGAAAATTCACTGAAAAACAGCAGAAAATTCGTTCATCCATCAGCACGGTATTGTGCTTGGCTATCTGTCCAGCAAGCAAACACGGGGAATAGCTGACCACAAAAATTAAGGAAAAAATCCAAGAAAAATAGTGAAGAAGAACAGGAACTCAAGATCCAAAATCAAGACACCATGATTGAACACAAGAGGAAAAGAGAGCTCGAACGTCTGCTGTATACACTGCCGACGTACGAGATCTCGAAAAACACAAAAACAACTCAACAAAAATCAAGGAAAAAATCCAATAAAAATAGTGAAGAACAGGAACTCAAGATTCAAAATCAAGACACCATGATTGAACACAAGAGGCAAAGAGAGCTCGAACGTCTGCTGTATACACTGCGGCATACGAGATCTCAAAAACACAAAACAACTCAACAAAAATCAAGGAAAAATTCCAAGAAAAATAGTGAAGAACTGGAACTTAAGATCCAAAATTAAGACACCAGGATTGAGCACAAGAGGCAAAAGAGAGCTCGAACAGTCTGCTGTATACACCTGCTGACTGTACGAGATCTCAAAAACCACAAAAACAACTCAAGAATCACAGACACATGATTAAACCCGGAGGAAACAGCTAAGACTAGGCGCTCAGCTTGCCACGCACACTGGTTCGAGTACAAGTCACAGACTTACAGACCTCTCTCTCACACAGCAGCTAGAGGAAGGGAAATCCTAAAAGGAGAAATGGAAATGGAAGAGGTGAGGGGAAGGAGACCCTCATCCTTTATTTATAGGGGCAAGCCTATTTTACATTCCCTCTTTGCCCTTGGATACATGAAGAGCCAAACCACTTAGCCGGGGCATAAGGGTCCAACTCGGCCTTCTCTTGATCCGACGGCCACCGCGCCTCCTCACCGGTAGCCTTGCTTCCAAGCAATCTCCCCGATGCCGCCACGTGTCGTCCGTCCGCATCGGGACCTCCGCCCCCGGTTTTGAGGCGCAAACCGGGAAACCCGCCGCCGATGGTTTTGAGGCGAAACCACCAAACCCTCCGCGAGTAGCGTAGCCCGTACGCATCCCCGCCGTGTACACTTGCGCTCGTTGATATCCCAGTATCGGCCACCACGGCTGGCCGCCCGGTCCTCGGGTCCCTCGATCCAAGCCTCACGTCCGCCCTTCACCGCACCCGGTCCGTCGGCATGGCACGCCCTACTTGATCTTCACCGACCGTCGACCACCGTCTCGAGCTCGACACTGCGGACAACATGAGCCAAGAGACACCATTGTTTGACACGTATCCGCGTGCCATCGGTTAGTAAGAACACACACACGCCTTGTGTTGGCATGTTGACAATCACTCATCACACAAAGATCCACACAATGGTTATGGTGAAAACCATGTGTCCTCAATCTCCCCTTGATGAGTGCATTGTCAACACCAACACAAACCGAGAGACAACTCATCCAAATGACCAAGAGCCAAAGAAAAGCGAAAATTTGCAATGAGCAAAGCGAGATCATTTGCAATGAGCAAAAAACCAAAAACAAAAAGCGAGATCACAACTTGGTCCCCAAAGACATGGGCAACGGCTCGACGCGACCAAGAAAACCAAAGCTAGCCCTCAAGAAGAGGCAAAAGGCTCAACACCACTAGCACAAGCATAGAACAAGCGAAAAACAGACTAGATCCTCAAGAAGAGGCAACGGCTCAACACATCTAGCAAAAACGGCTCAAACTCATAACTCGGAGTGCAACTCCCCCTTGACAAATGCATCCTCACCAATGAACTCTGGATTTGTGGATGTTTCTCCCCCTTGTTGGCACATGCACTTATCAAGATTGAGACAAAAGAGGCGCAACTCCCCCTCAAATCATGCCATGAAAGAAATGCAAAAGGTAGAGCTTCACAAGTATAGCAATTTGAGTACATAGATGATCTAGCAAGTATGGCAAGTATATAGCAAAAGGCACAAGACAAAACCAATGCTCAAGGCGATCAAGTGGTACGGAGTATGAAACATAAGCATTTTGATCGGGTGTTGGGCATTTTATAAAAGGTGTTCACCAAAAAGAATAGCACCTAGCACATATAAGCGGGAGATCAAACAAGTGCTAACACATGTATACAAGAGTGAACTACCCCATATAACGGTCACACATCATGTCTCAAAGATACACTTAACAACACTTGTTACTACAACATTGATCAGATTTAAAACAGTAGTTAACAAGGTTTCATTTAGACATGTGTGCACGAGAGGATCAAAAACATCCGCCAAAAAGATTGTTTTTATCATGTTTTTCAACCACGCCGAGTTCATCCCTTAGTGCAAGTGGGAAGCTTTGTCTCGTCACGAGTGGTTGTGGACTAGCACTACAATGCCCAAGTTCATCTCACTCGAGTGAATGAGAAGCAATCTCGTGACATTGCCGTGGGACGAGAAAAGATCCAACTCAAAACTTTTCATCATTTCTTAGCTTAGACATCAAGTTTTAGCACAAGATTATCAAGAGATCCGAGCTAAGTGAATGACTCAAGAAACATGAGACATAGCAACTCAAGCATACACATGAAAGCAACGAGGTTCTCACAAAACCTACACATGCTAGTTGCCATCTCAAAGGTGAACAATTTTCGAGTTGCATCAAGATTTAAGCGGGTTCACATTTAGAAAACGAGGCTTAGCTCATAACATGTAACAAGTGATCGAAAGAAGCCTAAGCCGCAAGCTCCAAGTGACATATACAAGTCATACTAGCAAGATCATGAATGTAATCAAAAACTGCTATAGTCATGAAGCTCAATAAAGGTAATATGATACATGATGATATGCAATATGATACACATGAAAACCAAAGAAACAAAGCAAAGAAGAAAGCCAAAGATCATACTATACATCAAGATACACTACCCTACTCTAAAAAGGGTAGCAAATGCCCAACTCCGCTCTCAAGTGGGCAAGCTGGGTTTGATCGAGGGCTTTGTGAAGATATCGGCAAGCTGTTCATGGGTTCTCACGGTGAAGGTCTATGTCTCCTTTCTCTTGGTGATCTCTCAAGAAGTGATATCGGATCTCAATGTGCTTGGTTTTTGAGTGGAGTCTTGGGTTCTTAGCAACGCTAATGGCACTAGTCTTGTCCTTTGAAAAGAGGCACTTTCCTAAAGTTCAACCCATAGTCTCTCAAGGTAGCAACCACCCAAAGCAGCGAGAACAACACGCGCGCGGCGACATACTCGGCCTCACAAGTGGATTGGGAAATAGAAGACTGTTTGCGAGAAGACCAAGAGATCAACGACGAACCCAAAAACTCACAAGTTCCCGAAGTGGACTTTCTCTTAATTCGATCACCCGCATAATCAGCATCAGAATAACCCGAAAGAGAAAGAGATGAAGAGGTCGAGTACCATAGACCAAGCTCGGGAGTGAAGCGAAGGTACCGTAAGATGCGTTTGACGGCTGCCCGATGCGAAGTGCGCGGTGAAAGGCTGGAAGCGTGCGCAAAGCGAGGCGGCTGGATGTCGGGCCTTGTCGCCGTCGGGTACAACAACGACCCGATCATCTTTGCGGTACTCCTTCGGTCAACGACTTCTCCTTCTAGATCGGCATCCAAGGCAATCGTGGTCGACATGGGAGTTTGAAGTGGCTTGGCATCACCCATGTCGAAGCGCTTGAGAAGATCCTTCGTGTACTTGCCTTGATGTACAAATGTCCCTTCTCGAGTTTGCTTGATTTGCAAACCGAGAAAGAGAACGTCGGCTCACCCATCATGCTCATCTCGAACTCCCCTCATCATATCGAAAACTTTGCAACAAGAGCATGTGACGAACCACCAAAAATGATGTCATCGACATAAATCTGCACCAATAGAGTGTCAACGCCATGCTTGAGGAGAAACAAGGTTTTGTCAACCGACCCCATGGTAAAACCCTTGCCCGGCAAAAAGGACTTCGAGACGCTCATACCACGCTCTTGGGGCTTGTTTGAGACCATATAGGGCTTTGTGGAGTTTAAAAACATGGTCGGGATGCTTGGGATTTTCAAAGCCTGGGGGTTGCCTCACATACACTTCCTCATCTATGTACCCATTTAGAAAAGCACTCTTTACATCCATTTGATACAGCTTGAAACCTTTCGAAGCTGCATAGGCTAGGAAGATCCTAATGGCTTCTAAACGGGCAACAGGTGCAAAGGTTTCCTCATAATCTATCCCCTCTTTCTGACAGTACCCCTGAGCAACCAACCTAGCCTTGTTTCTCACCACAACCCCATCCTCACTCTGCTTGTTCTTGAACACCCACTTGGTTCCTATGGGATGACACTGAGGTGGAGGTGGCACTAAAACCCACACTTGGTTTCTCTCAAAGTTCTCAAGCTCCTCATGCATGGCATTCACCCAATCTGGATCAGTTAATGCCTCAACCACTTCTTTGGGTTCGAAATTTGCAACAAAGGCGGAATGTGCAAAGTGCGAAATCTCATAAGATCTGTTGCGAGTGACCCGCTCATTTATGTTACCGATCATGGTTGAAGGAGGATGGCGATCTTGAATGTGTCGCGGTGCTTCCCTTGATGAAGACGCCTCCCCCTCAACGGCGGTGGAGCTCCCTCGGGTGCGGGCTGGAACAAGGCGAGAAACCTCGTCGTACGGTCCCCATGTGGTAGAAGATGTGGGAGTGGGACCGTCAACGGAAGTAGTCGTCGCGGGTCAAGCTGGGGCAGCCGGTGGAGTCGGCTCGGGATCACCCCAATCAGCATCGTCTGCTCCTCCTCCACAAAAATGCTCTTGTTCATCTCCTCATCACTGCACTCTCAAAGACGGGAGAAGAACAAGGTGCGGTCTCGTCGAAGGTGACTTCACAAGTCTCCATGACACGGTTAGTCTCAAGATTAAGTACTCGATAAGCATGCGAATGAGATGCATAACCAAGAAAAATCCCGTCAGAAGATCTCGATTCAAATTTGTCTAAGTTTCCCTTCTTCAAGATAAAGCACTTGCAGCCAAACACCCGAAAATGGCTCACTTTTGGCAAACGGTCAAACCGCAACTCATAAGAGGTCTTCTTCGTAAAAGCTCGAAGGAAAATGCGATTTGAAACATAGCAAGCCGTGTTGATTGCTTCGGCCCAATAGCGCCTAGGAGTCCTATGCTCATCAAGCATCGTCCTGGCCATCTCAACAAGGGTCCGATTCTTGCGTTCAACAATCCCATTTTGGTGTGGGACATACGGCGAGGAAAACGATGTTCAAGACCTATAGATGAGCAAAAGGTCTCAAAATGAGTATTCTTGAATTCAGTGCCATTGTCACTGCGAATAGCTCGCATGGCATGCTTTGGTAACTCATTTTGTAACCTTAAGATCAAGTCATGAACATGAGTAAAAGCCTCATCTTTGCTCTCCATGAAAAAGACCCACGAATAGCGAGAAAAGTCATCAACCACGACCAACACGTACCACTTTCCACCATCGGCCGGACCCGAGCTGGACCTACGGTGTCCATATGTAAAAGCTCGCCGGGCCCCTTGGTCATCACTTGGTTCACGGGAGGATGAGAAGCTGCAATCATCTTCCGTGACGGCACGGATGACAAACAAGATCCTTCTCAAACTTGAGCTTGGGCAAACCCGAATTAGATCAAGTGAGCTCAATCTTGCAAGCAAGTCGAAACTCAAGTGACCAAGTCGCGGTGCCACTTCCGAGCTCGAGGAGGAGTTTGCCATCAAACGGCGGGAAAGACCAAATGAGCGAGAAAAATCAGCACGAAACACTTTCCCAAAAGGCACAATCTTGCAAACGAGGTTCTCACGAGCATCAAGAACACGACAAAGTCTTGGCTTAAATCGAACCTCAAAACCGTCATCAAGAAGGCGAGAAACGAAAGCGAGATTGAAGTGCAAATTTGAAACCAAGGCCACATCCTTAAGCACAAAGTTCTCATTCGAGACGGATGGACCCACGTGAAAGCACTTTACCCTTCTTTGTTATCCCCAAATGTAATGTATTCACTACACTTCATTTGGGTGAGGCTGAGAACCATTTTGAGTTCCCGGTCATGTGTCGAGAGCAACCGGAATCAACTAGCCACGTGTTCTCCGGCCCTTCATCCTGCATCAATAGCGAGACATGGGATGAGCAAATGATCCAACACTTGGGGTTAGTAAGGCGAGGAGAAAACCGGTGTTGGCTCATTCGCCCACGAGAAGTGTTAACAAAAGCATCATGCATGCCATGTCCCATTTGAGTAGAGCGATCACCACGAGAAAAAAACATGGTCCGCTCATCCTAGAAAGCCACGGTCACGAGATCCAAGGTCATAAGAAAAACTGAACCCCGCCGGGCACGACCACCTCGTGGTCTCACACCTTGAGGCCTAGGTCCTTGAGGTGTTGCACCTCTTGGCCTAGCACTGTGCCTGGGTTTGGTTTTGGAACGTGGAGCAAACACACCATGAGTAGAGTTATGGAAAAGCTCATACTCATGCCGCTCATCTCTCTTCCTCCAAAAAGCAAAACTCAAACAAGTGACCATCATGGTGACAATAATCACGGTGATACACCTCTCTCTTGGGTGGTGGTTGACTCACTCTCTCATGGGTATGGATCACTCTTTGGGTTTGCTTGTTCTTTGGAGGGTTTAATAGAGATGTCGGGAAGTGTGTCAAGTGGGTTCCTTAGGTGGTTTGGTTTTGGAGTCCACACTTGCTTTGGAGGTGAAGCTTTGGGAGGTTCCTCAAACACACCATCTTTCACATTGGGCTTGTTAGGGCTGAGGTGGAGTGATTTTGATCAACTTGGGAGTAGTGGAAGGCTTGGTGGATTTCTCGGATGCACTTATACCACTTGTGTTCACCAACCTTACCAAAAACATTTTCACCCTTCCCACACTGTAGCAAAGCCTAATCCCGTTGTGTCGGTTCCCTCTTGAACTGACTCATCATCATGCCAAGCGTGTGGTTCAACAAGACAACCAAGCGAGCATGGACCGAAGATTTGTGATTTCTTCTTCGGCCCTTTTCTTGTCATGCCTACAAGAGTCTAGTTCTAGTTCCAAAGCTTCACAACAAGCACATCTAGAAACTTGACTAGTTTTCTCTAGCATGGCAATCCTAGTCATTTTCTCACCTAGCTCGGACTTCACTCATCACAAGATTTGCAAGGACTCACGAAAATGAGACCTAGCCTTAACCTCATCAAGCTCATCTACCAAAGCCACATACTTGGACTGCACATCGCTAGGTTCGCCATATGAATGGCACAAGCATCACACTCGGACTCATCGAGAGATGTGCACGAGACTCCCTAACGAGACTCTAGCTCTTTGACGGCAAGCTCCCACTTAGCCTTGAAATCTTTTCTCTCACGACGGCACGCTTAAGCAAAGCATCTTGACTAAGCAAAGTGGTAGTCAAGTTATCAACCTCAGCAGCAAGGGACTCGAGATTTTGTTCTACCTCAGGCTCGGTGTCGTCGTTCTTCTCAATGCTTGGGGTAGACTCGTCGAGTGCCATGGTGCAGTAGCCTCCAAGCTTGGAGTCAGCGAAGAAGCACAACCCGTTGAACTTGTTCTCGACCTTTTGCTCGGCCTCATCATCACTTGGGGGTGAGCCGTTGTCGGAGTCGTCGTCGAGATCGCTGAGGGATGCGAGGAAGGCTCGCTGCTTCGCCTCTTGCTTCTCCAGGAACTTCTTCTTGACCGCCTCCTTGTCGAATCTTCCCTTGTACTTGTACTTGTACTTGGGTGTGGAAGACTCGTGCTTGTCCTTGCGCTTCTTTGTAGTCGTTCTTGTTGTTGTAGTGGTTCTTGTCGGCCTTGGGACGGTTGGCGACGTAGTGGTCGGGATCTCCACACCCGAAGCATCCTTGCTTGGTGATGCCACGCCGGCGATTCAAACGGTTGTTGTGAAACCGTGAGAACCGGCTAATCACCAAGCGAGCTCGTCGTCCCCAAGAGCCTCCATCTGCTCCTCTGTAGGCGAGACCCGAGAAGACAAGGCAAAAGAGCAGTGTGTGAAGGGTTAGTCAAAGAACTTGAACCTCCTGTACACGAGACCAAAGCCATGGTAGGGGCGAGACGGATTTCGATCCTCGCTGCGTCTCGGTGGTCAATCTCGGTGGACTTGAGCTTGCGAACGGCTCATCCACGGTGAGAGTCTCATAGCCGGGCGATTCGATGATCGCCGAGACCTTTACTTCCCAAACCCTCCGATCTAGAGCATATAGAAGCTTAAGCGCTCTCGATGATCGTCATAGGGCATCGAGGGTTGTTTGCCCTCATCTTGTTCACGATGGTTTGAAAGCGAGTGAACAAAGAATCAATAGATTCACCATCGATTTGAACAAAGTTCTCATACTCTCTCTTGTGTGTCTCATAGAGTCGGTCTTGACATGGGCGGTACCCTCATGGTATTTGTGCGGTCTAGACCCGGATCTCTCAGCAGTGGTACAATCGAAACACGCTCAAATTCCTCCATAGAAAGAGCGAGAAAACAAGACGGTTACGCGGTGTTGTTCGCCTTGTGTTGGTCGATCTGTGCTTGGTCAACACGGGCGCAAGTACCACGTAGTCCGCATTCTCACGAGATCTCCCAAACACGCGAATCAATCCCTTGGAGATGCGCCGACATGCGGATCTTCCAATAGGGATAGTTCTTGCCATCGAAGTGCGGTGGCTTTCCAAGCCCACGGTTCTCCATGATGTCGCCTTCGGGGATCACGGACCGATTAAGGTGAAGTGATCCTTAACCGGCTCCGATACCAATTGAAGGACCGAAAACGGCGACCAGAGGGGGGGGTGAATGGGAGCCTCAAATTTCTTTTAAAATATTTGGCCTATGTCCCAAAATCATCACCAAACAAATAAAGTCTCCAAATCTAAGATACTCGCACCAACCGGTGATGTGAGTATCTTGATAAATTCTTTAGAGCGATAGAAACCCAACGCAACAAACGGAATTGAAATCGGAGTCCGTTAAAACCAAGTTACACGCAAAACGGAAATCGAGCTAGTGAAAATTCACTGAAAAACAGCAGAAAAATTCGTTCATCCATCAGCACGGTATTGTGCTTGGCTATCTGTCCGGCAAGCAAACACGGGGAATAGCTGACCACAAAAATTAAGGAAAAAATCCAAGAAAAATAGTGAAGAAGAACAGGGAACTCAAGATCCAAAATCAAGACACCATGATTGAACACAAGAGGGAAAAGAGAGCTCGAACGGTCTGCTGTATACACTGCGACGGTACGAGATCTCGAAAAACACAAAAACAACTCAATAAAAATCAAGGAAAAAATCCAATAAAAATAGTGAAGAACAGGAACTCAAGATTCAAAATCAAGACACCATGATTGAACACAAGAGGCAAAAGAGAGCTCGAACGATCTGCTGTATACACTGCGGCCGTACGAGATCTCGAAAAACACAAAACAACTCAACAAAAATCAAGGAAAAATTCCAAGAAAAATAGTGAAGAAGCTGGAACTCAAGATCCAAAATTAAGACACCGGGATTGAACACAAGAGGCAAAAGAGAGCTCGAACGGTCTGCTGTATACACTGGCGGCGTACGAGATCTCAAAAACCACAAAAACAACTCAAGAATCACGAGACACATGATTAAACCCGGAGGAAACAGCTAAGACTAGGCGCTCGGCTTGCCACGCACACCTTGGTTCGAGTACATGTCACGGACTTGCAAACCTCTCTCTCACCTGGCGGCTAGAGGAAGGGAAATCCTAAAAGGAGAAATGGAAATGGAAGAGGTGAGGGGGAAGGAGAGACCCTCATCCTTTATTTATAGGGGCAAGCCTATTTTACATTCCCTCTTTGCCCTTGGATACATGAAGAGCCAAACCACTTAGCCGGGGGCATAAGGGTCCAACTCGGCCTTCTCTTGATCCGACGGCCACCGCGCCTCCTCACCGGTAGCCTTGCTTCCAAGCAATCTCCCCGATGCCGCCACGTGTCGTCCGTCCGCATCGGGACCTCCGCCCCGGTTTTGAGGCGCAAACCGGGAAACCCGCCGCCGATGGTTTTGAGGCGAAACCACCAAACCCTCCGCGAGTAGCGTAGCCCGTACGCATCCCCGCCGTGTACACTTGCGCTCGTTGATATCCCAGTGTCGGCCACCACGGCTGGCCGCCCGGTCCTCGAGGTCCCTCGATCCAAGCCTCACGTCCGCCCTTCACCGCACCCGGTCCGTCGGCACGGCACGCCCTACTTGATCTTCACCGACCGTCGACCACCGTCTCGAGCTCGACACTGCCGGACAACATGAGCCAAGAGACACCATTGTTTGACACGTATCCGCGTGCCATCGGTTAGTAAGAACACACACACGCCTTGTGTTGGCATGTTGACAATCACTCATCACACAAAGATCCACACAATGGTTATGGTGAAAACCATGTGTCCTCAACCACTAACAGCGGTGTTAGTGTGGTATTTCACTACTGAGCACTTCAGATGGTGGGAGGGACACCACTTTGGAGCAACTACGCAAACTCAATGAAGTAAGATTTGTAAGACCAAATAATGAATTCAGTAGTGGAAGCTCGAGGCCGCCACATTGCTCCATGGAGAGTTCCTTGAGTGTTTTAGGGAGTAGTCCACATTCAATACTTTCCGACATTCTCAAACAGTAGCAGCTAGCAATGCGAAATTCTGTGAGGTCGTTCATTTCCCCAAATAACAAAGGAGCACAGGTTAAATTTATACAGTCAACGATACTTAGGATCCGAATAGTTTGGACACAACGCTCCTGCAGTAGAAAGCTCCCTTCTAAAAAAGTTAAATTTGAACAGTTGCTGATGATGACTGAGAGTAACTTCTTGGGTAGCAAGCCTCCGGAATCCATGTTGTTGTCATGATGGTCACACATGCTTGGAAGGATGGTCACACATGCTTGGAAGGATGGTCAACCCAACTTTATTGATTTCCAACTGCACCAAACCAGAAGGTAGAAGTGGCAGAGTTCTCAAATTTGGAGGAAAGGAACCATCAGATGACTGACCGACCTGTCTCAATTTAGTAATATTTTGCAACTCAAGATGCTTGAGCGACAATAGGTTTCCAAGAGCTGGGAGGTACACCCAATTTCTGCACTCCCTCGGCTCCAATGACACCATATTTGTCAGAGAGAGATGATTTATCCAAGATGGAAATTGAAAACCATTGTATCCTGCTATTTCAAGATTTTCAAGGCGAGCAGGTGGCTGAAGTTTCTCAATAACCATATCATCTTCATTATTAGGAGAGTCATTGGTCAGAGACCAGTTAAGTGATAATGACTTAAGATGGTCTTTCTCATTCAGTTTGGCCTCAGTAACCTCTCCATGGTTCCCAATATTCTCAAGGTTACACATTTTTAACTTGCGGAGACTGCTTAAATTTTGAAGAGAACTTATTTTATATCCTTCCTTTGCCTGAATCTTAAAATTGTGCAACTCCTGAAGAGAAGTTAGTCTGGCAACAAATAACTCACTGAATCCATAGGACACATATCTCAACCGAGAAAGGTTTCCGAACTTTTTCAATTGCTCCAGCCCTATGTCAATACTTCTGTCTGCAATAAGTATTTGCAAGTGATAGAGTTCAGAAAGTCCTTGTACTTCTTGCATCCCAGAGAAAGAGACAGCGAAGGTGCTTATTAACTTCTTTTGCAAAGCAGAACTTGGGAACCCTTTTTAAGACCAGTAACCGTAGGCCCTTCAAGTTTTGAACAACTTCCTCCAGTGCATTTACACGTACAGTGCCAAGATCACTGGAGCTTTCTATGACAAGTGTGCACAGATTCTTGAAGAATGAGATTGCCTCAGTCTCCTCAACTTGCTGAAGTCTGCAATCCACAAGTGTCTTAACTGTATGTCTGTCATACATGTAGTGACCAGATTCAAGTCTTAGGCATTCGCCAAAAGAAACATTGCGTGATAAATCGTGCAATAAATCATGCATGATATAATATCCTGAGTGTTGTTTCTTGTAAGGATCTCCTCTTGGCACAAAAGAAAAGAATGATTTTCTTGTCAATTGTGCCACATATCTTTCGCCGATGTCTTCTGGCCTCTCAGTTCCACCTTCAACATGTGGAATCAGTCCTGATCCCATCCACATTTTCACCAATTCGTCCTTCTTAAACATACAATCTTTTGGAAATATACTACAGTATCTGAAGCAGAGTTGTAAGTCTTCTGGTAGATGCCGGTAGCTTGATCCGAGAACAGTCATGATGATATCATCCAGTTTTCCTTTCAACTGCTCAACCTGTGTGTACAGATTCTCCCAGTATTGTTCATTAGGAACATTTTCCTTCAGATATCCACCTGCAATCTTTGTCACCAATGGACACCCTTGAAACTTCTTTACAATTTTTTTAGCAATTGGCAAGACATGTCTGTAATCTTCAGCTTTCATACCATCAAATGCAAATTTCTGGAAGAGATCAAAATTTTCGTCTTCATCTAGTCCACCTAAGTGCAAATATTCATTTTTACTTCCCATCACACTTGTAACCATATCTGCCACAGATTGCATTCGGGTTGTCAGCAGGATCCTGCTTCCTCTCTGGCTAGTCTGGAAAGGCGCCATCAATTTTTCCCATTCTTCCCTTCTGCTGTCTTCCCAAACATCATCTAAACTAAGTAAAAGTTTCTTGGAATTTTTCTTAGGATTGAGCTGCTCTTTGAGAAGTTGTTGCAGTGCTTCTAAACTGTCAGCATTTGGTCTGTTCATTGTAACTGCCTCTAGGATCTTCTTTGTTATCCTTGTTGCACTGAATGTATTTTCAGACACATGTGCCCACGCAATTTTATCAAAGTGAGGTGAAGCTTCTAATTCTCTGCACACAAGTTTAGCAAGGGTGGACTTCCCTATACCTCCAATGCCAATTATTGCAAAAACAGGAACCGTGCTGGCTCTACAAACACTTGAACCTTCATCTAAATTATTAGTCAACCACATTATGACCTCATTCTTCTCCTTGTTACGGCCAAAGATTTCAGTGGTCCCCAGCTCAGAGCTAGTCTCAGTAGTCTGTCGATCATTGCTTTCAGCACGATCTGGCGAGGCACGACTGTCAAACCGGCTGACAAGCTGAAGGAATGTGCAGACACCTTCTGCAACTCCATCTAAATCTTGGATAGCCTTTCTCAGCTTCCCCACCATGTTTCCTTCAGAGGTATGCCTCACAGATCTTCTAAATACCCGGTCTCTGAAGAACCTCGTGACCGGAATGCATACCTGAGTCTGAAGTTGGAGGTTTTGCGGATGTGCATCTTCCTCAAGCTTGTAGTAGTCTACCTCGTCAAGTGCATCCTCGGCGTCGTCTTCAACCGCATCTCGAAACCGCCAAAGCTACTGGTTCAGTGCACAGCCCTTCTGTGCGTCGATCTGCTGGAGGCTGACAGCATCGTACACTTGCTTCTCTAAAATGACATTCCAAGCGTTTGATTCTTGTTATATATGACATTTGGTCTTTTTAATCTCTTTTCTTATCTAAATATATGTATTTGTTCCCTGAAGAGACCATTGTACCCTTTCATTAGCTCGTGATCACTACGGGACGTCGGTCTCTTGATGAGACAGTCTCGTGGCTCTCGTCTCCGTACAGGTAAAAAAAAAAAATGAACAGTGTGGCTTCTTCCTTGGTCTTTGCTACCTGCCGCCTTGCTGGTAAAAAATGAACGTCAGTCTCGTGGTAGCCATGCTGGTTGGCTTGCCGGCCGTGCTGGCTCGCTGGCCGTGGTCATGGCTGGCCGTGCTGGGTACCGCGCCGAGCCCCCCATGCGCCACCACAGCCAGGGCACGACGCGCCGCCTCGTCTAGGGCACCAGGCGCAGCTTTGTCGTCCATGACCCCCGGCCCTCCATGGACTCCGTCAGGCGGAGGCTCTCCGTCCATGGAGAAGACAAGCCGGCGTGCGAGGGAAGGAGGGGCGGCGTGTGGCAGGCTTGCGGCGGCGCGTCTCTCGTACGGGAAGAACGTTCTCGTACCGGAACAACAGAAGATGAATCGATGATAGACTAACTACATAGAAGGGCAATACTGTCATTCAAGAAAAATACATGCATTTCAAGACATAAATATTATTAAAAGTGTCAAAATGTCATGAGAAACAAATGTTAATGTTTGCAGTGTCATTTTAGAGAAGCAAATATTAGGATTCCTATTATAAGCGAAGCCACTTCATTGGTATGGTCCTATTATAGCAATTTTCTCTTTTTGGAGGCGGCTAGGTTAACTGGTTAAGAGAACCGCCTCTGAAAATCTAATTTTAGAAGTGAATCTATTATATTTTTAGATAAGATTCAAATGGAATCGTTGACAGGCGTCGCACGCTCGCTTGCTCGCAAGGCCGCCCGGCGCTTCCCCCTCGCTCCTAATCCCTCCGCCCCGTTTCTAAGGGAAAAAAAACGCAATCCCCTCCTCCCCCGCTTGCCCTCGCCGCAGCCTCCTCTCAGGCCTCCCTCCCGCGCCGGCGCCCCCCCCCGGCGACCTAAGCACTGCAGTCTCCTCTCCCTCCCCATCGCACCAGTGCTGGTGTCGCCCCCGCGACCCTAGCACGCCGCCCTCGCACACGCACTGCCGTCGCCGCCTCCAGCCCTCTCCCTCACGCGCCTCCACGCGCAGGCGGCAGGTCGGCATCAGGATCCACCAGCCCCATCTCGTTCTTGACAGACGTGCTCTTCCCCTATGCCCGCGACAACGTCCGCAAGCACCTGGATGCCACCTACGGCTCCGACGAGATCAACGACGACAACGCCTTGCTGCGCGCCGAGGTCAGGCTTCCCGTTCCTCGTTCCCCAGATCCCCGTCTGAATGTTGTTCTTCTAAAAGAGGCCGGCTCGGAATCTTGCCAGGTCGAGCAGGACCTAGCCGAGGGCGTCGCTGGCGCTGTCTCGGTCCCGTCGGACGAGGCCGGCAAGGACAGCGTCATCGACACTCTGGTCGCCAACGTGGAGGCCATGATCAAGGCGGATAGGAAAATAACCTCACTGAAGCAATTGCAGGTACAGATAACTGGCTACTTGCTATGTCTGCTGACACTATCAGCAATTCCTTCAGTTTCAGGTTGGAAATCTGGCCAGTTCAGATTCAGAACACCCTGAGATGATTTCTCTTCATTGGTTGAAGGGCCACATCTGGAGAACTAGGTTCTGAGGGTCAAGAAATCAAGGGAGTGGTATTCGACATTGATCTTTCTGGAGCACATTTTACCATTTGTCAGCAACCACATACACCAGCCCAACTCTTACTGAACTTAGTTTGATATACATATGCTTTGCAGACGTACATATATTCCAGTGGAAGCAGAGAAGCGCAAAGGCTTATTTTTGGCAACTGAATGAAGTTAGTTACTGTATGGTACTCTCCAGAGTAACTGCTCCTGTTCTAAAATGTGTCTATGTTCAAGTAGTTAGTTACTCTCCGGATATGCAACTGAATGAAGTTCAATTCTGCTGTGGATTTGTTGATATTTGTTTTCTGTGGCCTAATAAATATTTAAGGTGGAATGGATAAAGTATGGTATTTTTAGCTGTTGCCTGATAGCTTTCAGAGGTGCTTGAAACACCAATGTTTAGATTCAGGATCCTATGTTCCATTGTTTATTTAATAAGGTTAAAATATAGTCATGTGAGATTTTAGGCATTCTTGCTATACAAAATATTTTCTGAAATTTAAGTCAATTGGTGACTAGCTGCAGCAGCAACCAACTAAAAAGAAACAATTTGATAATTTAAGTCAATTCGTAACTAAGGTAACTCAGAGCTGTTTTTTCCAGTCGCCTGAATGAGTTAGATGGAATGAAGTGTACTGCCACTGGTTGATGACAGGGTGTGCATGCCTCTCACAATAGAGTGTGTTGCTCTTTCCAACATTATCTCCTTCTCTGCCTCCACGAGATAGTTAATTGAATATTGAGACAGGGCATGTTACTTTAGGCCTCTCACATAGAATATTTGTAAGCCATCTTATGTATTGACTGATCACATGTCTTCTGTTACATGTAGCTTTATGCGAATTCTCAAAATATTTGTAACTCATAATGTATGCTCGATGTGCCTTTAATTCTTACAATCTTATTGTCTACCAATTAGATTTTCCTTTTTGACAAGATATTTCTGAATGAATGTTTCGCACAGATGTTTCAGTCATTAATGAGTTTTGACTAAGTTGTCAGACATTCTATGCTTCCTAGCAAAAATTATCTTGTCTTAGTTTGATTTGTGTCATGGTTAGCTTGATTTTCCAGCATTATCGACCTTGTGTGGCCCTTTGCTTTGATTGGTACTAAGCACTTTGATCGCATATACTCTGCTTTCTTGTGCTTTCTTTGATAGGGAAATGCAGAGGGATGCTCCTTTAGTTTTGTCAATCTTGTATTTTTGCTAGAGCAGAGCAACATAGGGCTTCAAGTTTTTCTATACCAGTTTTAAAGTCTGACATCATCACTTACCAAATTGTCCAAGTTTTAGAATTCACCGCGAAGAAAGAAAACCTGAATCTTCCGGCTGGATTTGCTGCTCATATCACCTTCTGTTTCTATGTATGCAGAACGAAGTTTCAGATCTCGATCTAGACATGGCATTGTTCTTCCATCCAGGTCTAAGTAAATTAGTTGAGCAAGTTTATTCCGGTTTCAAAATTCAGTCTCTTGAATTTCTATCTTTCATATTTTTGTAGATTACATGATGTAATTGTAGATTACATGATGTAATTGTAACGAGTCCGCTACAAGCTGATTATGTACTTTCTAGGGATGAAACATGTTGATTATGTACTTTATGGGGATAAACATGGGCTAGGATATCGCCATGAGTCCAGCAGCCAATTAAATGACACATGCCTTACACTCATGAGCACGCCTTTGAAGTTTGAACATCTGAACAATGTCTTGCATTTTCTTCTGTCTCTAAAGAAAGAGCAATGTCCCGTATCTTCTTTCCTGTAAATCTATGGCTACTGGTTCATACCAGCAGTAGATCATATAATTGAAATTTCTCTTGAGTTACGTTAATGGTCATGTAAAAATTAGATTAAAACTCATGATCTTATCTCTGTCACTAGGCATGAAAAGGAAAAAAACATGAGAATTTGGCATGTCTTGACATTGTACTACCTGCACCTCCTTAAAATATGATATTTGCCAAAACTAAGGTGGTCCGACATTATTATTTTTTATTCCCGTTGCAACGTACGGGTATTTACCTAGTCTATTATATTTTTAGAAATAGGATCTTTTAAGAGCACCGGCTCTAAAAATAGCTACGTGCGCATGCAATTTTTTTCCGTTTGAACAAGTAATACCCATGTGCATGAGACCACCTTTGGACATATGCATCCTTATCTACCCACGCAGAGCATAGCAACCTTATCTCTTTCATTCTCATCTCCCGAACTCTCTCCAACTTCCTATCTTCTCTGTTTTCCCTTCTTGTTCGTTCTTTTGGGTGGAGGTGCGACAACCATGGCGATGGTGTGGTGGCCGTGCGCGGCAGAGCAGCGACGGCGAGTTAGTGTGTGGTGTCTTTGGCTTCGTCTTCCCCGAGGTGGAGTGCGGGCTCCGAGCCTCCGACGACCGCACATGCTAGCTAATAATAGTAAACTCATTGGATTGCAAAATGCAAGCGATAGATGGAGCGGAGCTAGCTAGCAAGAGCATCTCCAAGAGATGTTCTAAAAACAATAGCTAAATTCTTCATTTTAGCAATTATGCAAAATAGAAGAGCCATAAAGAAAGTAAGTTATCCCAACAGCTTAGACAAATTTAGCTTTTGCACCCACCAGGATGGCTGATCAAACGTCTTATCAATTAAATCCACGCGCATGAAGGGTCATGCATGCAGGAACTGTAGCCACGAGCAGGAAAAAAATCGGAGGATGGCAAGCGAGCAGGCTGGCGCTAGCTATATATGGCTAGCGAAAATTCAGGAATAGCTCAATTTTTGCTGAAAAAGCTAAATATAGCCAAGACAATAAGAATACAATGTCTGTTAGAGTTGCCCTAATACTAATCTCAATCCTATTCTCATGCAGGCATGCAACGAGGGGCTTCATGGTGAGCTGCCACCAGATCTAGCCGTGGAGCTAACCCGCCAGCGCAACCATTCGGCAGGGGCAGGGCCATCTCTGGAGATCCCTGGCGGCAGCTGATTCAAAGATCTCCCGGTGCTCGTGTACTTGCCCGGCGACAGCTTCGTCTCCAGTTTCATCTTCCCCAATGGCCAGGCTGGCCACAGCAGCGTGGTCCCCGGCGAGTTTTTTTTTTAATTTCTAAAAAATCATTTTTAGAAACGGTTCACATAGTATAACCACCCCTGAAGATGGAACTTCAGAGGTGGCTGTCTTAATTTGGACGCCTCTGAAGATAGATCTTCAGAGGCGGTTGTCTTAATTTAACCTGCTCTGAAAATCTATCTTCAGGGGCGGTAAAAAGCATGTTGCCAGAGCTGTCTCATCTTTACGATAGATGGCGGCAGCCACTCTAACCGTTCTGAAGATGTCATTTAACCATCCCTGATGTCTTTTTCTGTAGTGCTGATGTTGGATTTTATGATGATCTAATAGTCAACAATAAATGAAGAATCTGTGTTAAATGCAACTAATAAAAAAAACTCAATTTGATTCAAAATAATATGGCAAGAAAAATAGTACAATCTAATTAAGATACAAATGAGGTACCGCCTTGGTAGAGCTGCTGGTTCCCTTCTTCGTCATCCATGTTTGTGATCATCCATGTTTGTGATATTTTTTTGAGAGGCGGCAAAAAGCTTTTGCTGGATTTTTATTAGACAAAGAAATTTTTATTAGACAAAGAAAAAAGAAAAAAGAATGGGTACAGTCTTTCTTACCTCGGCATCCTACTCAAACCACCACTCTACCCATAGAAATACCTGAGAGGGAGAGAACAAAAACATAGCCACAAACAAGGTGAAATACAAAAGAAAACAGAAACTAACTGGTCCCAGGTTTGGTCTTGTTGCCCATTTGTATTGATCAATCTCTTGTTTGCATAAGAAAGCCACCTCTCTTGCCCGTAAACTCTTATTTTGAAAAGTTCTTCTATTTGTCTCTTTTCATATATTCCAGCAAAAGTATATCATTAGGCCAACAAAAAAATCCTATGAGATCCGTCGATCTTCATTCGAATTTTACGCCAGTAGCTATGCAAAGATCCATTGGTACTGATTGCGTCGATGGTAGAAAGCCCGAACCACGTTTTCAGGACAGCCCACACATGTCCAGGTTTGTGATGTGAATCCCACATCCAAAAATACCACAAGCAAATCGTCCGCCCAAGCGAGCGAAAAGCAACACAACCACAAAACCACAAGCACGCTGGCTTGATCGGAGAAAATTGTAACTCCACAAACCATGCGAGATGGCCTAAAAAGTGGACTTACTTTTTTTTCCGGACTGGCGACAACTTGCTTAGAAAAGTGTGGTACAACATTGAAGGCGTCAAATTGGATATATGAGACGCTGGAGCAAGTGAAGAGTTATGTAATTTTGCCTAGGAAATGCTAAGAATACATGTTTGTTAGAATGTAAACCAAATTTAAAGTATACATATGAACCAAGAAAGAAGGGATATTTAGATAAAGATTTTGCCAGACTCAACACTCGCGTAATAAATTTATAGAAACCAATTTTTCTGTGTCTCTTCTCAAACAGAAAAATCAAGCATTTTTCTGTGGATTTTTGTATTGTTCTATGGGTTTTTATAGAATCGCACGGAAAATAATTTTTTTGTGTGTGTTATGCAATGATGGAGGTGAGGAAGCCAATGTCCTCTCCCGGCAGTCCTTGGTGCCATTGATCCTGAGGGCATTGCGGTCAGAGCTGATGGCGTTCATATCAGCAGGACTAGAGGGTCGCGGGCATGCTGCACCTCTGAGACGGACGCAAGAAGACCATGTGCTGCATGGTATTGTTTTGTTTCCATTGGGATGAATTATGGGCAACGTTTATGCGTTATAAATACTTTGGATCATTTTATTTGTGATACGCATGTGTCATTTTATTTAAAAGCTAGAAATCTTGATATCAATATGGTTAAAGTTATTTGATTATACAACATATGAAATGTGAACCATAATGAATTTTTGATTGTTTGGTTTAAATCTATCTTTTTTTGTATTTTACAATATGAACTTGATAGTTTTGAGTTATATTTTATTATTTGTCATTCATCAAGACTCAAGACTCATATAATATAGATGTTCAAAATATCACGATCAAAATATCTCTTTTGTTTCAAAGATTGTGGTTTGGAAAAGTAATAAATAAAGTGATAAACAAGCAGTAAATATATTTCCCAAGATAAGACTGCAATCTTCTCCATGGCTTTTGTTTCAAAGATGAGGATTCTTTACATATATAATTTCTCCACTCCAAACAAGGCTAATCTAAATAACTAGTTAGTGGATCACCATAATTGCGGTTTGTTGGTGCAAAGCACATACAACCAGTAGTACTTTCCAAGGCTCAGAGAGTGACCTAACCACTAACCAGACACTGCATCACACACCATGGGCGAATTAGTGGCTAGTTCTCCATCATTCCCTTTCTTTAATCCATCGCCAAAGTGGTGGTGATCATCACCCAGAATCAGCCCACCCAACAGCAAGATCTTTCCCCTTTATTCCCTGCTCCTAAAGATGCTAATATATAATTCCTTGACACGTTACACGTATGCTAGAATAGAACTTACTAAGGCATATATAACAGAAAGTGGATGCAATGGAGGGATCAGATTAGTACTTCTACAGAGCACCATGACAAGGAGTACTATATTTTATATACCACATATCCAGATTAAAGAAAAAAAGAGGCACATATGCTGGCTGGCAACGGCAAGGCAGCTCGCAGCTTTCCTACGGCAAGGCACACCATACTAATTGAGGAATGGTCGATCAAGGAACACCATTCGCAAAGAAGCATTCAAGACACTCGATCAAATTAACAGGGCGATGGGAACAGAGGAGACGCGAGATCTGCATACTCATGCATGGTGGGCAGCTGCGGCGATGTTGAGTGGAGGGACAGGGTGCCGTCGATCCAGCGGCCCCAAACCCAAAACCTGGAGGAGGGAGCCACATGGGTCGACCCGTCTTACCCAATGGGCCAACAAGGATCGGGTCGGGTTACTTGTAACATCCCAAAAATCCGAACTACAAAATTTTTTCTGAATAAACCCATGTTTGTTGTTGTCGTGTACGAAACCCTATTAGTTCGCATACAAAGTACCTTTGTTTAGTTGTTAAGCATTGCGATGCAACGACATCACATGTGTCTTAATATAGTCTTTAAGCCACATGTGATTAGGACCTTAGGGAAACCCCCTATACTTAAGGATGAGAGTCCATGACCAACCACTCAATGCAGTATGCCCTAGTGATAGCTCCTAGGATATGAACCTAGACCCTAGTAATCCTATGCTAGATTTAGTAGCAATGTCACCTAGGGTGTGTATACATGTACACCTGCCCATAGTAGAAACCCTACCATTAGCTACAACCTAACTAGAGCTAACTAGTGGTTAGTGTTACCACCCCAACCCGAGACATAGTGATGTGAACCTCTGCCCATGACTCCACATGGGGGAGCCACGATCCTAGACCTAAGCCATGATAGTAGAACCCATCCAGTACCCCAGTGACTATCTACAAGACACTAGTTGGTTGGAGACTAGTAACACATGCCAACCCATAGTAACACCTCTCTACTTGAGAACGTTAATACTTAATGTCATGATAACATGAGCTACCTACCTTAGCTCGACTAGTTACCTCACCACTCTGATGGCTGAACCCCACCAGACCACCCTAGTGGGGCAACCTACTAACTATGCCAACTTATAGAGAGATGCCCTAGCCCTATGCTTAACACCTAGTGGACCCTCAGGTCGCCGTGGTGTTATGTGAAGTATGACTAGCAATTAGTCTGGGTATAGCTACCTAGTTGCCCATCCATGATCTAGATGCTTAGCCAATCTAGATAGAGCACCTAGTGCTAACTCTAGAGGGGATGATATGCCCCATAGAAACCTATCCATGGTCGCCTGTTGGACTAAACCTAGCCTTGCACCTCAATGCATCATGAGCTAGTGTCTCAGACAAGTTACGCGGATCACTCATAGGTACCACCCTCTTATAGCCTAGGCTTTATACCATCGTGTCGCTTGTGTGATGTTTATGTTGGGCCCGTGATAGATCTATTAAGGTGTTATACAACATGATTGGTTTGGATTTGGATCTTATTGGATTCTTGTATTGATTAATAAATCAACAACCCAACATCTATTTATTTATGCAATATATAAATATACTATTATGGGAAGTAACACCCAACATGTCCTATGACCGAGTATGACCACCCTAGAACAAGTTCCTAAAACACTACATGTATATTATAAACAAAAACAGAAAAGCAAAAGAGAAACAAATGGCAAGGCCATTTTGGCCTAACTAAGCAATACAGCCGGCCTTCCTTGGCCTATCTCGCGTGAGACCAGGCCCAAGTCGGCAAGCGGACCGAAGCCCACGAAGCCAACCTGCCGGCCTGCTGCTCCTCCACCTCTCCTCTCTTTTTCCTCATTGGCCCGATCATCTGGCCCAGTCGACCAACCGGCCTGCCATTCCACCATCTCTCTCCTTTCTTTTCTCTATCCAGCCGAAGCGGCCCAAGACCCCGAATCGGCCCAACAGATCCTTTCCTCCTCTCTTCTTTTTCCAGCAAACCGAGCCGCCGGCCCAGCTCTCTCTGCGCGGCCCACTCCACCATACAACGAGCCGCCACCCGACCCGCGCACGGACGCGCGCGCCCCGCTTACGCGACAACAAAGGACGCCCACGCCTTCCTTCCGCGGCCGGCCGACGGAGTGACCCCACCTGTCATAAGCTTGCCTTGCGTCATCCCATGCTTTTGACCGTGAAGCCAGAGCTGCGTCCGCGCCACGCCACCTCGCTCCGCCGTCCGATCCGCGCCTCTGCCGCATCGACGCTTGCGAGGACGCCAACTGGGCGGCCAGCGCCCGACAGCTCCTGCCACAACACGCCCACGGCGTGAGCTTTACCTCCTCGCGCGCCAACTGCCGCGGCAGAGCACGTGATGTGCCGCGCGCCCAATTTTCCCCCCCTCTTTCTTGGCCGTGAAGGCAAATTGCCTCCACTCGCCGACAGATGGAGCCCGCAAAGCTTCGACAGTGAC
The DNA here is from genome assembly GCA_018135685.1 of Themeda triandra. NCBI lineage: Eukaryota > Viridiplantae > Streptophyta > Magnoliopsida > Poales > Poaceae > Themeda > Themeda triandra. Next base: position 1,288,035 of record JAENPR010000065.1, on the reverse strand, counting down.
GTGCCACACCTCCGGGGAGCCATCGATCGCCCTCGACCCCGATCACCGTCCGCGGTGCACCCATGTCCACCGCGCCTATATAAACCGGACCCTGGTCCCTGGACGCCCTAGGGTTCCATCCTCCAGCCCACCTCGCGCCGCCGTCTCGGTGGCCAGCCAATTCACCACACCAAGCCAAGAAGAAGAAAGAAGGAAGTGGAGCAAGGAAGGAGGAGCAAGCTGCCGTCGGTGAGGAGAAGGACGTCACCGAAGATCCTGCCGCCGCGGACCTGCTTCCGCGAGCTCGATCACGACTGCGTCCACGATGACACGGAACGCCGTCAAGCCGCGACGCTAGCCCGAGCCCTCTCCTTCCTCTACAGCGCAGGTAAGCCACCATGCCCGCTTGACCAACCCCGACCATGCTTCCATGGCCGTGGCGTCCCCGGGACGCGTAGGCGAGGGCCACCGCCGGCCTCATGGCACATGCACGCACCAGCACGCGCCTGACCCAAGCCCCTGGAAAGCCGGCGCCACCATGCCGGCGGACTTGCCCGCCATGTCGCCGCCGCGGCCACGCCACGTGCGCGCCGCGTTCCCGGCGAACCGAAGCCCCCTGAAACCCATGGACCGCGGATCTGAGTCCGCCGTGGCGCGCCGCACCCCGTGCGCTCGCTAACGGGGAAGATGACCGTGGGAGACGACCTCTCACCGGTGACCACGTCCACACGGGCCGCTCTGGAACGCCGCCGTGGCGCGATTGCGCCGGCAAGCTCCGGCCGCCTCCATGTCGAGGGCGTGCCGTCGAGCTTTTGCCGTGGGCTGCTGCACGCCGTGGCGTCACCGGAAGGTAGAGATGAGGCCTGGAGGGCCGTTTCAACGACTTGCCGCACGCCGCCAAGCTTGCCAAGCGCCGCCGCGCGCCGCCGCCGTACGCCGTGCGTCTCGGTCGTCCACGTCGAGCCGAACGTGCTCTTGGCGATATCAATCGACGAATCACACCCTCAATTGAACCGGAGCTGCCTCCCTGCCTGACGCCGCGGTGCGCCGCCGCCGCCATGCCGCCGCTGGCGCGGCAGAACCTTGCCTCGCCCCTGCAACCGCCGTTGGTGGACCTTGCCGAGCTCGCCATGCCGCCGCGGAGCCCTTGCGCTCGCCGGCACGGCTCGAGAGCCGCCAGGTCGCCGGAGTGCGCTGCCGTGGCCGCCGCCGGCCATGCCATGCCGAGCGCCGGGCATGGGTGGAGTTGGGGAAAGATGACAGGGAGCTGGTGAGGTGGAAGTGGACCTGGTCCATGCGAACCGAGCCACTGCAGGTGGGTCCGCTTAAACCTGTCCACCGTGCACCCATGAGAATGGACCAGACGCCCTGTCAAAGCCACGTGCGTGAACCCAGCCTTCATAGACCGTGTGATGGAGAAGTATAGACGGGCGTGGTTCACCATGGACTCCGTTGTGGTCCATGGACCCTTCACTACTGTCCACCGTGAACCAGACAGAGAAGATGGAACCGTAGACCAGCCCGTTGCAGATCCAAATAGATGACGTGGCGACACCGTAGAGCGCCACGTGTTGGGCCCGGCCCGGCCCAAGTCCAGCCCAATCGGCCCATTGGCGGCCCATTCTGGCCCATTAGCGGCCCATTTAGGGTTGACCGGTCAACGGGTGACGTCATCATGACGTCATGCTGATGTCACCCTGGCCCCACCTGTCAGCCGGACCCGCAGACGCCACGTGGCCTAGTCCTGCGCTGACACGTGTCGGCCCCTTATAATTCGGCCATTTATTATTTTCAGAAAATGTTATAGACTTCAAAAATTCATAACTTATTCATACGAGCTCCGAAAATTATGATCTTTATATGTAAATTCATCTAAAATCGAGATGTACAGTTTAAGACTATGTTTGAGTGCATTTGGTTCTTCTATATTTCATTTGCTTCTTTGTGGCTTCTATAGGAGTCGCTAACGCGACTATTATGTCTCGGTTTTAGAGTCGATTCGGAGAGGAGCGACCGAAGGACGTGAGGTGGAGACCCACTGTACGACTACGGAGGAGGACTTGTACCACTACTGTCGGATTCGTACCACTACTTCCTCGACATCGCAGGTGTCATGGCAGCACCTTTATTTTAGAGAATCCTATTAGACATTGCATGTTTAGAACTGCTAGCGCTTTATATTTATTCCTTTGCTAGTATATGATGCATGATAATGCCTGAGCTATATTTACCTTGTTCGAAGCCCTTTTACCATGTTACCCAGCCTTGCGCTCGCTCTTATATATTACCACCCTTCTGCGTGCTTGCATTTATTATCACCATACTTATTATAACTCCACTTCGCATTGTATATGTGGTGCGGGTGGTGAACCCCGGGAATGGTTTGGCTTGGGATACCGGACTTGTGGTTATGGTGATGAGCGGTGTCTTTGCGTGAGTCTCGGGTGTGTGGTGAGGGTTGAGTCGGCGGACGGGGTTTACGACGAGCTTCGAGCGAGTCTTGCCGAGGGGATACGGCTGGGTATCCCCGCTTTGTGAGTACCTGTGGCGGGTAACTGGTTTGGATTGAGGTGTCCTTGGTGTGAGCTCCTTGGGGTGGAGCCTTGGAAAGGGGGTGCCGTGGCAGCACGGTAAAGATTAGCCCATACAGGGGAGACATCGCTGTCTGGCCAATACCTAAGGACTTGAGGGCTAGTGACCGGATCATTGGACGCTTACTTTCCACTCGCCCTCTAATGGGAAGGGAGACGGTCTAACCATTTGGTAGAACGAATGCCATTACCGGCTTTATGGAGTAAGCGGATGTGTCGGGAGGTACGGGCCGAGAGTGCTCACACCCTCCTTAACCAACATAGTGACCCCCGAGGCTGGTACTATGTCTCACAAGCCTCGGCGGCCGGGTCAAGTGGCGGGATGGTATTCGCTCTAGGCTTATGGCGATCGATATCTGCCTAGATGTGCGCGCATCGATGATGGCTATCTTGTGGAATAGTGAAACCTCTGCAGAGTGTATGGTTGATCGATCGATACATAGCCGACTCGTCGCTATGGACCGATCCCCGTGTGATGCTTACTTGACTAGGAGAGGAGTTTTACGCCTTTCTTGGGATATGGGTATGTTACATCCGACCGTGAGCCTGGGAGGCTGCGGGTCGTTGAGGCCTGACGAGAGGGAGTCGTCTTGCCGGCCACGTGAAGCGTGGTGGGGTGTGGTGTGTGGGGTGTGAGGTGTGGTGATGTGTGGATGGGATGGATGGGATGGTGGATGGATGTGTGTGTGGGATTTGGGAATATGCTAAACTTGATTATTATTATTATTATTATATATTATACTTGTTGCTACTTCGCATGCGCTAGGATGCATACCACAGCCAAATATAGGATCGCGAGATCCCTTTATTTTCTCTTTTCCACTAAAGCTCATTCGGTCGACCATGACCTGCACACATCCGCGGTGTGCGGTTTTCTGTGATGTTAGGATTGAAAGGATTAGAAGGTCTCGTGCCTGCGCTCAAGTTGGAGATTGAAGCCGCTTCCGCGTTTACTTCCACCTTCGCAAGCTGTTTCTCGGATGTTAGAAATACTTTGTTTGCGCCGGTGTGGCGTTGTAAATATTAATGTAAACCCTTCTATTTGTTCTCTCGTATTCTCGGGAATTCGACGTATGGAATTGATTATCAACTGTTGTATATCATTCTGTGGATTTTCCCTTCGCGGAAAATTGAGGATGTTTCAGTTGGTATCAGCTCCTTGCTTGACCCTAGGACGAGACCCTTAGGATTGGACGATAGAATAGGATGAGTCAGCCCTTCTTTCGGTTATATTACCGACCTTGCACTATTTCGTGCATGGCTTACCTCTTATAATGGACTTGCTAACCATGCTCTTGGACTCCAATGCAAATAATGGTGATCTATTAGAAGCATGCCTTCTACCTCAAGTACCATGATGGATACGCCCAAGTTCTACAAGAAGTGCTTCAAGAGTCAGAACCCACGACAATAGACGTGCCACAAATAGGTAGTGCCTAGAAGAGCCGAAGTCTACTATATGATGACCCTGTAGAATCTCCTAGGAAAAGAAATGTCGTACCAAAACCTTGTACCATTCCTAAGGTAGAAGACACAACCTTACTGATGTGCAACCTATTGTCCATATGGCTATTCATGCGTACGAACTCTTCGAGCATGGCCTCCTGCCGTCTATTACCCCGTGCCCTCGATGCCTTTAGAAGTGCCATAGGGTAATGGGAAGAAGTTCATCAATGTACATAGAGAAAGTACCTGACTCATGCCCAACCATGTAGATGGAAGAAAGTTCTTCAACCCCACCTATCTGGTTTCCTAGACAAGACTCATCATGATAAGGGGGTAGGAAGAGGATGATTAGAATACGCCATGTATAGCTAGAAGTTGTGCCATGAATAGAGTAGAATGTCTACCATTTTAAGTTACCTACGTGTAGTACGTTTTCTCCGCGGATCTCTTGGCGTAGCTACCAAGGATATCGCTTTGTAATAAACCCAATGTAATGAGTGCTTGGTTTTTATCGGCTTTTATGGTTCTTTGTGCCTCTTTGTATGAGTGTAGAATAGATTTAATTGTTTTTAAATTGTTGAAATCATCTAAACTCAAGTTAAGTGTTAATAAATCATGTTGCTTGCACATGATTCCTAATCCTCATGACCCATACAACAGGATGCCCAACCACTAACCTGGTAGCTTGAAACTTTGCTCAACCCCTTTCAGAAAACACCATGGACAGTGATCAAGGTAGTCACAAGCCACCCACGGGACTCAATCTCGAGAAGGAAGAACTCCATACTCTGCTACCCAATGGAACCCCTACTGAAGGACCGTCGAACAAGTCTCAACATGAGCAAGGGAATTCACCTTTGATGAAGCTTCCTACCTTTGACGGAACTGACGATGATCCTATCACCGCTGTAGACTGGCTATATGATATGGCAGAGGAGTTAGATCAGACCACCTATCAACCCAAATGAACTGGAAAACCAGCTCATTTCGAAATATGTTGCGAAAATCTTTCATTTCAAAACAAAATTTTTACCTTGCACACCAACCCTTGATAAAATGCTTGCAAACTTAAAATGGCCCAAGTCTTATTTTAAACTCTCTTGATTTCAATCAAGGAGCCAAACTTATTTTAAATAAAATTCATCTTCAAAATGTTTTGCAACACATTTGCTAAACAAAATAATTGTAAAAAGGTTTTGTTTGATTGTGAAAACCAAGATTTACAAATGAGCGGTGATCTTGAACCATTTTTCAAACTACCCATGTTTCAAATGATTGAAAATGAGTCACGCTTTGTTTGAAGAGTAAAACCATGTATTGAAACTATTTGATTTTATAACTCATTTGATTTCAAACCTCTTCAAAAATCTCCCTTGGGCTTCAAGGCCTACAAAATCACGATCTATTCTAAAATAAGATTTTAGAAAATCATCATGACGATGAGGGTTCAATGAACGACAGCCCCAACCGATAACTCTAGAATTGCGTATGCATCTTGGATACCCTGTACAAAATTTGAATCGAGTCACCAAGTAAAGCAAAGGACTGCAATACCTTTTGCAAGATCCTTTGAAGCGGCTACGCCGACTAAAAGCAAGGATAGCAACTACGCTTATCGAGTAGCGCGGCGGAAGCGTGGTGGGCTCATAACCCACTGGACCCCGGATCGAAATCGGGAGCCTAAACCGCACCTCGAAATTTAGGAAGACATGATATAGCCTAAACTAATATGTGTTCCTCCCACATACTAAACCCTGCGATGAAACATCCTACTATGACAACTCCTCGATCATCGTTGAAGTATCTTTTTGTAAACCCTCAAGATCGACTAAGGATCTAGACAAAGAAATCAAGACTTTACTACTCACTCTTGCAACTCGATGGAGCAACTACTTCAAGCTATGAGGAACTGGAAGTCAGATTCATGGATAAGTGTCACCTTACTACTTCGTGGAGTACTACACACCTTAAATCTCGGGGACGAGATTCTGATAAGGGGGTAGGAATGTAACATCCCAAAAATCCGAACTACAAAATTTTTTCTGAATAAACCCATGTTTGTTGTTGTCGTGTACGAAACCCTATTAGTTCGCATACAAAGTACCTTTGTTTAGTTGTTAGGCATTGCGATGCAACGACATCACCTGTGTCTTAATATAGTCTTTAAGCCACATGTGATTAGGACCTTAGGGAAACCCCCTATACTTAAGGATGAGAGTCCATGACCAACCACTCAATGCAGTATGCCCTAGTGATAGCTCCTAGGATATGAACCTAGACCCTAGTAATCCTATGCTAGATTTAGTAGCAATGTCACCTAGGTGTAGTGTGTATACATGTACACCTACCCATAGTAGAAACCCTACCATTAGCTACAACCTAACTAGAGCTAACTAGTGGTTAGTGTTACCACCCCAACCCGAGACATAGTGATGTGAACCTCTGCCCATGACTCCACATGGGGGAGCCACGATCTTAGACCTAAGCCATGATAGTAGAACCCATCCAAGTACCCCGGTGACTATCTACAAGACACTAGTTGGTTGGAGACTAGTAACACATGCCAACCCATAGTAACACCTCTCTACTTGAGAACGTTAATACTTAATGTCATGATAACAGAGCTACCTACCTTAGCTCGACTAGTTACCTCACCACTCGATGGCCGAACCCCACCGACCACCCTAGTGGGGCAACCTACTAACTATGCCAACTTATAGAGAGATGCCCTAGCCCTATGCTTAACACCTAGTGGACCCTCAGGTCGCCGTGGTGTTATGTGAAGTATGACTAGCAGTTAGTCTGGGTATAGCTACCAAGTTGCCCATCCATGATCTAGATTCTTAGCCAATCTAGATAGAGCACCTAGTGCTAACTCTAGAGGGGGATGATATGCCCCATAGAAACCTATCCATGGTCGCCTGTTGGACTAAACCTAGCCTTGCACCTCAATGCATCATGAGCTAGTGTCTCAGACAAGTTACGCGGATCACTCATAGGTACCACCCTCTTATAGCCTAGGCTTTATACCATCATGTCACTTGTGTGATGTTTATGTTGGGCCCGTGATAGATCTATTAAGGTGTTATACAACATGATTGGTTTGGATTTGGATCTTATTGGATTCTTGTATTGATTAATAAATCAACAACCCAACATCTATTTATTTATGCAATATATAAATATACTATTATGGGAACTAACACCCAACATGTCCTATGACCGAGTATGACCACCCTAGAACAAGTTCCTAAAACACTACATGTATATTATAAACAAAAAGAAAAGCAAAAGAGAAACAAATGGCAAGGCCATTTTGGCCTAACTAAGCAATACAGTAGGCCTTCCTTGGCCTATCTCGCGTGAGACCAGGCCCAAGTCGGCAAGCGGACCGAAGCCCACGAAGCCAACCCGTCGGCTCGCTGCTCCTCCACCTCTCCTCTCTTTTTCCTCTTGGCCCGATCATCTGGCCCAGTCGACCAACCGGCCTGCCATTCCACCATCTCTCTCCTTTCTTTTCTCTATCCAGCCGAAGCGGCCCAAGACCCCGAATCGGCCCAACAGATCCTTTCCTCCTCTCTTCTTTTTCCAGCAAACCGAGCCGCCGGCCCAGCTCTCTCTGCGCGGCCCACTCCACCATACAACAGGCCGCCACCGCGACCCGCACCGGACGACGCCGCCTCCGCTACGCGACAACAGGCGGACGCCCACGCCTTCCTTCCGCAGCCGCTGACGGAGTGACCCCACCTGTCATAAGCTTGCCTTGCGTCATCCCAAGCTTTTGACCGTGAAGCCAGAGCCGCGTCCGCGCCACGCCACCTCGCTCCGCCGTCCGATCCGCGCCTCTGCCGCATCGACGCTTGCGAGGACGCAACCGGGCGGCGCCGCGCCGAGCTTCCCCACAACACGCCCACGGCGTGAGCTTTACCTCCTCGCGCGCCAACTGCCGCGGCAGAGCACGTGATGTGCCGCGCGCCCAATTTCCCCCCCTCTTTCTTGGCCGTGAAGGCAAATTGCCTCCACTCGCCGACAGATGGAGCCCGCAAAGCTTCGACAGCGACGTGCCACACCTCCAGGAGCCATCTGATCGCCCTCGACCCCTGATCACCGTCCGCGGTGCACCCATGTCCACCGCCGCCTATATAAACCGGACCCTGGTCCCTGGACGCCCTAGGGTTCCATCCTCCAGCCCACCTCGCGCCGCCGTCTCGGTGGCCAGCCAATTCACCACACCAAGCCAAGAAGAAGAAAGAAGGAAGTGGAGCAAGGAAGGAGGAGCAAGCTGCCGCCGGTGAGGAGAAGGACGTCACCGAAGATCCTGCCGCCGCGGACCTGCTTCCGCGAGCTCGATCACGACTGCGTCCACGATGACACGGAACGCCGTCAAGCCGCGACGCTAGCCCGAGCCCTCTCCTTCCTCTACAGCGCAGGTAAGCCACCATGCCCGCTTGACCAACCCCGACCATGCTTCCATGGCCGTGGCGTCCCCGGGACGCGTAGGCGAGGGCCACCGCCGGCCTCATGGCACATGCACGCACCAGCACGCGCCTGACCCAAGCCCCTGGAAAGCCGGCGCCACCATGCCGGCGGACTTGCCCGCCATGTCGCCGCCGCGGCCACGCCACGCCGCGGTGCGCCGCCGTTCCCGGCGAACCGAAGCCCCCTGAAACCCATGGACCGCGGATCTGAGTCCGCCGTGGCGCGCCGCACCCCGTGCGCTCGCTAACGGGGAAGATGACCGTGGGAGACGACCTCTCACCGGTGACCACGTCCACACGGGCCGCTCTGGAGCGCCGCCGTGGCGCGATTGCGCCGGCAAGCTCCGGCCGCCTCCATGTCGAGGGCGTGCCGTCGAGCTTTTGCCGTGGGCTGCTGCACGCCGTGGCGTCACCGGAAGGTATAGATGAGGCCTGGAGGGCCGTTTCAACGACTTGCCGCGCGCCGCCAAGCTTGCCAAGCGCCGCCGCGCGCCGCCGCCGTACGCCGTGCGTCTCGGTCGTCCACGTCGAGCCGAACGTGCTCTTGGCGATATCAATCGACGAATCACACCCTCAATTGAACCGGAGCTGCCTCCCTGCCTAACGCCGCGGTGCGCCGCCGCCGCCATGCCGCCGCTGGCGCGGCAGAGCCTTGCCTCGCCCCTGCAACCGCCGTTGGTGGACCTTGCCGAGCTCGCCATGCCGCCGCGGAGCCCTTGCGCTCGCCGGCACGGCTCGAGAGCCGCCAGGTCGCCGGAGTGCGCGGCCGTGGCCGCCGCGGCCATGCCATGCCGAGCGCCGGGCATGGGTGGAGTTGGGGAAAGATGACAGGGAGCTGGTGAGGTGGAAGTGGACCTGGTCCATGCGAACCGAGCCACTGCAGGTGGGTCCGCTTAAACCTGTCCACCGTGCACCCATGAGAATGGACCAGACGCCCTGTCAAAGCCACGTGCGTGAACCCAGCCTTCATAGACCGTGTGATGGAGAAGTATAGACGGGCGTGGTTCACCATGGACTCCGTTGTGGTCCATGGACCCTTCACTGCTGTCCACCGTGAACCAGACAGAGAAGATGGAACCGTAGACCAGCCCGTTGCAGATCCAAATAGATGACGTGGCGACACCGTAGAGCGCCACGTGTTGGGCCCGGCCCGGCCCAAGTCCAGCCCAATCGGCCCATTGGCGGCCCATGGCCCATTAGCGGCCCATTTAGGGTTGACCGGTCAACGGGTGACGTCATCATGACGTCATGCTGATGTCACCACGGCCCCACCCGTCGGCCGGACCCGCGCGACGCCACGTGGCCTAGTCCCGTGCCGACACGTGTCGGCCCCTTATAATTCGGCCATTTATTATTTTCGAGAAAATGTTATAGACTTCAAAAATTCATAACTTATTCATACGAGCTCCGAAAATTATGATCTTTATATGTAAATTCATCTAAAATCGAGATGTACAGTTTAAGACTATGTTTGAGTGCATTTGGTTCTTCTATATTTCATTTGCTTCTTTGTGGCTTCTATAGGAGTCGCTAACGCGACTATTATATCTCGGTTTCAGAGTCGATTCGGAGAGGAGCGACCTAAGGACATGAGGTGGAGACCCACTGTACGACTACGGAGGAGGACTTGTACCACTACTGTCAGATTCGTACCACTACTTCCTCGACATGGCAGCACCTTTATTTTAGAGAATCCTATTAGACATTGCATGTTTAGAACTGCTAGCGCTTTATATTTATTCCTTTGCTAGTATATGATGCATGATATTGCCTGAGCTATATTTACCTTGTTCGAAGCCCTTTTACCATGTTACCCAGCCTTGCGCTCGCACTTATATATTACCACCCTTCTGCGTGCTTGCATTTATTATCACCATACTTATTATAACTCCACTTCGCATTGTATATGTGGTGCGGGTGGTGAACCCCTGGGAATGGTTTGGCTTGGGATACCGGACTTGTGGTTATGGTGATGAGCGGTGTGCTGCGTGATTCTCGGGTGTGTGGTGAGGGTTGAGTCGGCCGGACAGGGTTTACGACGAGCTTCGAGCGAGTCTTGCCGAGGGATACGGCTGGGTATCCCCGCTTTGTGAGTACCTGTGTGGCGGGTAACTGGTTTGGATTGAGGTGTCCTTGGTGTGAGCTCCTTGGGGTGGAGCCTTGGAAAGGGGGTGCCGTGGCGCACGGTAAAGATTAGCCCATACGGGGAGACATCGGGTGCGGCCAATACCTAAGGACTTGAGGGCTAGTGACCGGATCATTGGACGCTTACTTTCCACTCGCTCTCTAATGGGAAGGAGACGGTCTAATCATTTGGTAGAACGAATGCCATTACTTCTGCGGAGTAAGCGGATGTGTCGGGAGGTACGGGCCGAGAGTGCTCACACCCTCCTTAACCAACATAGTGACCCCGAGGCCTGGTACTATGTCTCACAGTCTCGGCGGCCAGGGTCGAGTGGCAGGATGGTATTCGCTCTAGGCTTATGGCGATCGATATCTGCCTAGATGTGCGCGAATCGATGATGGCTATCTTGTGGAATAGTGAAACCTCTGCAGAGTGTATGGTTGATCGATCGATACATAGCTGACTCGTCGGCTATGGACCAGTCCCGTGTGATGCTTACTTGACTAGGAGAGGAGTTTTCTGCCTTTCTTGGGATATGGGTATGTTACATCCGACCGTGAGCCTGGGTGGCTGCGGGTCGTTGAGGCTTGACGAGAGGGAGTCGTCTTGCCGGCCACGTGAAGCGTGGTGGGGTGTGGTGTGTGGGGTGTGAGGTGTGGTGATGTGTGGATGGGATGGATGGGATGGTGGATGGATGTGTGTGTGGGATTTGGGAATATGCTAAACTTGATTATTATTATTATTATTATATATTATACTTATTGCTACTTCGCATGCGCTAGGATGCATACCACAGCCAAATATAGGATCGCGATCCCTTTATTTTCTCTTTTCCACTAAAGCTCATTCGGTGTGACCATGACCCGCACACATCCGCGGTGTGCAGTTTTTCTGTGATGTTAGGATTGAAAGGATTAGAAGGTCTCGTGCTGCGCTCAAGTTGGAGATTGAAGTCGCTTCCGCATTTTACTTCCACCTTCGCAAGCTGTTCTGGATTTTAGAAATACTTTGTTTGCACCAGTGTGGCATTGTAAATATTAATGTAAACCCTTCTATTTGTTCTCTGTATTCTCAGAATTCGACGTATGGAATTGATTATCAACGGTTGTATATCATTCTGTGGATTTTCCCTTCGCGGAAAATTGAGGATGTTTCATTACTCGTCTTACCCGTCTTACTTTGTGGCCGACCTCCATGGCCATACTCCCGTGGGTCGGGTTAATGACCCATTGGGTCGACCTGGCCCATTCCCATCTCTGTCTTACAACAACAGATTCTAGTCTAGAGCTATAGTGGCCGCTACTTTCAAACACGTTATCTTTGGTCCACTACCTTGTAGCGATAGTCGTAGACTACCAACACTATTTAGTCCTTGTTTGGTAGGGCTCTATTGGGAAAGCCAAAGCCATTTTTGAGAACAGTGGTGGATGCAGGTGCCATGTAATTATATTTCGAAATGGATGGGAGAATGCCCAATCAATTGACCAGTGACCATGTTGAGTACCTATAGGCAAATGGTGAGCGAGGATAGACAAGCTCACGGACTGCAGTGCGGTACATGTGTGATAGCATGTTTCCTATTCTAACAAAAGGTAATGCTGTCCATGGAGCGTCCCAAGCGTCGGACCAATCGGACACGTGGTGGACGGCCGACCCAACCGCCGACCCAAATGCCCGACCCCGGAGCCAAGCCTCGTGTTATCCGTCGGCCCTACACACGCCGTTTCTCTCTTCCATTGGCTCTCGTCGCTCTCTTGCCCACCCCCCCACCCTCCCCCAACTCTACCCCCGCTCACTCTCCTCATGCGCCGCCGTTGCCGCGCCAATCCGTGACCACGTAGGCCTCCTCCTTCCCCGCCCCCGCTCTGGCGCCCGCTCTCTTCTTCGGCAAGACGGCAACCCCCGCGCGACGGCGGCCGCGGATCCACCGGGGCGGTGGTAGATCCGCAAAGGTAGGCCTCGTCCTCCTCTCTCTCTCTCTCTCTCCTCCCCACCTCCTCCAACTCCATCGACGACCTAGGGTTCCGACAAGCACCCCCTCCTCCCTCCTCGATCTCCCTCCACCTCCTGCTTCACCTCATCCTTGCTCTCCTCATACTCCTCTGAGTTTGGATCTAATGGTTGTTGTTGCAATTGTTCTCCCCTAGGACCTAGGTTTCACTCGATTGTTGCAATACTGGTTTTTGATATGTTGTTTTATTTGCTTGGAATCCGCATGTTGCAGTAGTTGTTTGTGTGTTGTTACAGTAGATGCTAGAGAGTTGTTGCAGTAGTTTTGTTTCATTGTGTTTTTAGTAGCATAGCCAGATGTTTCAGCTGTTTTTCTTCTTTCATTGCAACAACATGTTCAAGTTGTGTCATCTTCATCACCCTAGTGTTTGGAATTTGTTGTTGCAATAATATGTTGATCATGTTTTAACTATCTTAGTGTAATTGTTGCAATAAGTTTTCCCATGTTGTTGCAATTTTATGTTCGGCCGAGGGGCGAGCTAGGCACTCGGCAGCATGTGGCTTGCCATTTAGCATAAACAGAGAAATCTGCAAGCGCACAAAAGAACCATTGTAGCTTTCACCCGAAGTATTCCTAGGTATCGATTTACATGGGAAACGCAAAGTGAACTAGAAAAGAATCAAGAACGTCCAAAAGAAAAGGTGGATGAATATTTTTGTAGGCAGAGAGGGGTTTTCGAAGGTCTCCCCAAAATCACTACATAGCCAAAGTCCTGAGTTACTATACCTTCTTACTTTGGAGAAGCAGTGCCTTTCTCACCCTTGAAAAGACTTGGAAAAGGTGATCAGGAGCAGGCTGCCAAAAACTGTACGAAAACATCAACACGAGCGTGGTAGAATACAAAGGCCTGATCGCATCTATCACCTCCGGGGCTGTCACAACTATCTGTGGGATTGGACGCAAACTCAAGTAAACTCTAGCTTAGACACCACGTCTATGCTAGCGATCACTACTCTTATCCCGATCATAAGACTAGAGCTGCCACCAGATCTAGCCGTGGAGCTAACCCGCCAGTGCAACCATTCGGCAGGGGCAGGGCCATCTCTGGAGATCCCTGGCGGCAGCTGATTCAAAGATCTCCCAGTGCTCGTGTACTTGCCCGGCGACAGCTTCGTCTCCAGTTTCATCTTCCCCAGTGGCCAGGCCGGCCACAGCAGTGTGGTCCCCGGCGAGTTTTTTTAATTTCTAAAAAATCATTTTTAGAAACGGTTCACATAGTATAACCACCCCTGAAGATGGAACTTCAGAGGTGGCTGTCTTAATTTAGACGCCTCGAAGATAGATCTTCGGGCGGTTGTCTTAATTTAACCTGCTCTGAAAATCTATCTTCGGGGCGGTAAAAAGCATGTTGCCAGAGCTGTCTCATCTTTACGATAGATGGCGGCAGCCACTCTAACCGTTCTGAAGATGTCATTTAACCATCCCTGATGTCTTTTTCTATAGTGCTGATGTTGGATTTTATGATGATCTAATAGTCAACAATAAATGAAGAATCTGTGTTAAATGTAACTAATAAAAAAACTCAATTTGATTCAAAATAATATGGCAAGAAAAATAGTACAATCTAATTAAGATACAAATGAGGTACCGCCTTGGTATAGCTGCTGGTTCCCTTCTTCGTCATCCATGTTTGTGATCATCCATGTTTGTGATATTTTTTTGAGAGGCGGCAAAAAGCTTTTGCTGGATTTTTATTAGACAAAGAAAAAGAAAAAAAGAATGGGTACAGTCTTTCTTACCTCGGCATCCTACTCAAACCACCACTCTACCCATAGAAATACCTGAGAGGGAGAGAACAAAAACATAGCCACAAACAAGGTGAAATACAAAAGAAAACAGAAACTAACTGGTCCCAGGTTTGGTCTTGTTGCCCATTTGTATTGATCAATCTCTTGTTTGCATAAGAAAGCCACCTCTCTTGCCCGTAAACTCTTATTTTGAAAAGTTCTTCTATTTGTCTCTTTTCATATATTCCAGCAAAAGTATATCATTAGGCCAACAAAAAATCCTATGAGATCCGTCGATCTTCATTCGAATTTTACGCCAGTAGCTATGCAAAGATCCATTGGTACTGATTGTGTCGATGGTAGAAAGCCCAAACCACGTTTTCAGGACAGCCCATACATGTCCAGGTTTGTGATGTGAATCCCACATCCAAAAAGACCACAAGCAAATCGTCCGCCCAAGCGAGCGAAAAGCAACACAACCACAAAACCACAAGCACGCTGGCTTGATCGGAGAAAATTGTAACTCCACAAACCATGCGAGATGGCCTAAAAAGTGGACTTACTTTTTTTTCCGGACTGGCGACAACTTGCTTAGAAAAGTGTGGTACAACATTGAAGGCATCAAATTGGATGTATGAGACGCTGGAGCAAGTGAAGAGTTATGTAATTTTGCCTAGGAAATGTTAAGAATACATGTTTGTTAGAATGTAAACCAAATTTAAAGCATACATATGAACCAAGAAAGAAGGGATATTTAGATAAAGATTTCGCCAGACTCAACACTCGCGTAATAAATTGATAGAAACCAATTTTTCTGTGGGTATTCTCAAACAGAAAAATCAAGCATTTTTCTGTGGATTTTTGTATTGTTCTATGGGTTTTTATAGAATCGCACGGAAAATAATTTTTTTGTGTGTGTTACGCAATGATGGAGGTGAGGAAGCCGATGTCCTCTCCTGGCAGTCCTTGGTGCCATTGATCCCGAGGGCATTGCGGTCGGAGCTGATGGCATTCATATCTGCAGGACTAGAGGGTCGCGGGCATGCTGCACCTCTGAGACGGACGCAAGAAGACCATGTGCTGCATGGTATTGTTTTGTTTCCATTGGGATGAATTATGGGCAACGTTTATGCGTTATAAATACTTTGGATCATTTTATTTGTGATACGCATGTGTCATTTTATTTAAAAGCTAGAAATCTTGATATCAATATGGTTAAAGTTATTTGATTATACAATATATGAAATGTGAACCATAATGAATTTTTGATTGTTTGGTTTAAATCTATCTTTTTTTGTATTTTACAATATGAACTTGATAGTTTTGAGTCATATTTTATTATTTGTCATTCATCAAGATTCAAGACTCATATAATATAGATGTTCAAAATATCACGATCAAAATATATCTTTTGTTTCAAAGATTGTGGTTTGGAAAAATAATAAATAAAGTGATAAACAAGCAGTAAATATATTTCCCAAGATAAGACTGCAATCTTCTCCATGGCTTTTGTTTCAAAGATGAGGATTCTTTACATATATAATTTCTCCACTCCAAACAAGGCTAACCTAAATAACTAGTTAGTGGATCACCATAATTGCGGTTTGTTGGTGCAATGCACATACAACCAGTAGTACTTTCCAAGGCTCAGAGAGTGACCTAACCACTAACCAGACACTGCATCACACACCATGGGCGAATTAGTGGCTAGTTCTCCATCATTCCCTTTCTTTAATCCATCGCCAAAGTGGTGGTGATCATCACCCAGAATCAGCCCACCCAACAGCAAGATCTTTCCCCTTTATTCCCTGCTCCTAAAGATGCTAATATATAATTCCTTGACACGTTACACATATGCTAGAATAGAACTTACTAAGGCATATATAACAGAAAGTGGATGCAATGGAGGGATCAGATTAGTACTTCTACAGAGCACCATGACAAGGAGTACTATATTTTATATACCACATATCCAGATTAAAGAAAAAAAAAGAGGCACATATGCTGGCTGGCAACGGCAAGGCAGCTCGCAGCTTTCCTACGGCAAGGCACACCATACTAATTGAGGAATGGTCGATCAAGGAACACCATTCGCAAAGAAGCATTCAAGACACTCGATCAAATTAACAGGGCGATGGGAACAGAGGAGACGCGAGATCTGCATACTCATGCATGGTGGGCAGCTGCGGCGATGTTGAGTGGAGGGACAGGGTGCCATCGATCCAGCGGCCCCAAACCCAAAACCTGGAGGAGGGAGCCACATGGGTCGACCCGTCTTACCCAATGGGCCAACAAGGATCGGGTCGGGTTACTCGTCTTACCCGTCTTACTTTGTGGCCGACCTCCATGGCCATACTCCCGTGGGTCGGGTCAATGACCCATTGGGTCGACCTGGCCCATTCCCATCTCTGTCTTACAACAACAGATTCTAGTCTAGAGCTATAGTGGCCGCTACTTTCAAACACGTTATCTTTGGTCCACTACCTTGTAGCGATAGTCGTAGACTACCAACACTATTTAGTCCTTGTTTGGTAGGGCTCTATTGGGAAAGCCAAAGCCATTTTTGAGAACAGTGGTGGATGCAGGTGCCATGTAATTGTATTTCGAAATGGATGGGAGAATGCCCAATCAATTGACCAGTGACCATGTTGAGTACCTATAGGCAAATGGTGAGCGAGGATAGACAAGCTCACGGACTGCAGTGCGGTACATGTGTGATAGCATGTTTCCTATTCTAACAAAAGGTAATGCTGTCCATGGAGCGTCCCAAGCGTCGGACCAATCGGACACGTGGTGGACGGACGACCCAACCGCCGACCCAAACGCCCGACCCCGGAGCCAAGCCTCGTGTTATCCGTTGGCCCTACACACGCCGTTTCTCTCTTCCATTGGCTCTCGTCGCTCACTTGCCCCCCCCCCGCCCCCCAACTCCACCCCCGCTCACTCGCCTCCTCCTTCCCCGCCCCCGCTCTGGCGCCCGCTCTCTTCTTCGGCAAGATGGCAACCCCCGCGCGACGGCGGCCGCGGATCCACCGGGGCGGTGGCAGATCCGCCAAGGTAGGCCTCGTCCTCCTCTCTCTCTCTCTCCTCCCCACCTCCTCCAACTCCATCGACGACCTAGGGTTCCGACAAGCACCCCCTCCTCCCTCCTCGATCTCCCTCCACCTCCTGCTTCACCTCATCCTTGCTCTCCTCATACTCCTCTGAGTTTGGATCTAATGGTTGTTGTTGCAATTGTTCTCCCCTAGGACCTAGGTTTCACTCGATTGTTGCAATACTCGTTTTTGATATGTTGTTTTATTTGCTTGGAATCCGCATGTTGCAGCAGTTGTTTGTGTGTTGTTACAGTAGATGCTAGAGAGTTGTTGCAGTAGTTTTGTTTCATTGTGTTTTTAGTAGCATAGCCAGATGTTTCAGCTGTTTTTCTTCTTTCATTGCAACAACATGTTCAAGTTGTGTCATCTTCATCACCCTAGTATTTGGAATTTGTTGTTGCAATAATATGTTGATCATGTTTTAACTATCTTAGTGTAATTGTTGCAATAAGTTTTCCCATGTTGTTGCAATTTTATGTTCGGCCGAGGGGCGAGCTAGGCACTCGGCAGCATGTGGCTTGCCATTTTGCATAAACAGAGAAATCTGCAAGCGCACAAAAGAACCATTGTAGCTTTCACCCGAAGTATTCCTAGGTATCGATTTACATGGGAAACGCAAAGTGAACTAGAAAAGAATCAAGAACGTCCAAAAGAAAAGGTGGATGAATATTTTTGTAGGCAGAGAGGGGTTTTCGAAGGTCTCCCAAAATCACTACATAGCCAAAGTCCTGAGTTACTATACCTTCTTACTTTGGAGAAGCAGTGCCTTTATCACCCTTAAAAAGACTTGGAAAAGGTGATCAGGAGCAGGCTGCCAAAAACTGTACGAAACATCAACACGAGCGTGGTAGAATACAAAGGCCTGATCGCATCTATCACCTCCGGGCTGTCACAACTATCTGTGGGATTGGACGCAAACTCAAGTAAACTCTAGCTTAGACACCACGTCTATGCTAGCGATCACTACTCTAATCCCGATCATAAGACTAGAGCACTCGGTTGAGCAGAGATCCCTTGAGCAAATAAAGTAAATACTAAACTTTAATTAAATAGATCAAATGGAAATTACAACGAAAGATTATGAATAATACTCACAAAGTAGTTCCTGTAGAGGTACAAAGTTGAGAAGGATCCGACAAGTCCAGCTCCTCCTCTCTCCCTCTCCTCTCTTCTTCTTTTCTAATTTATACAACTAGATGCATTAGATGATCTATCACTAGATGAATCTAGATGAACTAGAAGAGATTCATCTAAAGAGACACTACTACAAAGTATATGATGTATAATATGAAGCTCTATTGTGTAGATGTGTAACTGTTACAAGAGAAGGGATGCCTCTTTATATAGGGATAGGAGGAGTAACAGCCAAGGAGGCCCAAACCGACCTCCCTAGGTTGGCTGAGGACGACGTTGGGTCGGCGCCAAGGTACCTCCCAACAGACCTGCAAAGTATCTAAGGTGGTGAACTGGACCTGAACCGAAGAAACCGAGCGCTGACAGCATTAACTGAAGGAAAATAGGGCTCAATGGCCAGCAGGGCCGGCGGTTTGGGCGGCCCAGTCGTCCGCTGGCCAGCAGAACCGGGGCACCGGCTTGGGCGCCCAACGAGTGCTCACCACCTATCCAATCCGGGCCGGCACCCGCTCCCGCGTCACTCCGCGCGGACGCGCACGCGTGCTGTTGACCGTGCCACCACGTTGCACCCGGCGATTCGTCCGCCTGGTCATGTGTTCCCGCGTGGGCCCTACCTGGCCACAGGTCTACCTGCTGTCTGCGGACAGCGGTTGCTGCGCTGGGACCTGCCCGGTCCGCGTGACAGTGGGTGCTGGCGTTGACTCCGGTGGTGTTGATGTCAATGATGACGTCAGCACTCCTTGATAATTTGCAAAATTCATATATTTTTATTCCGTTGTCCAAAGGTTGCAAATAATATATACATTTTGATCAGCGCAATAAGCTCTACGCAATGTTGTACTCTAATTCAACATTTGAGATACTTTTATTTGATGAAAATTGAATATTCCTGCAAAACAGTAGAGAGCACCAAAACTTGTGGAACTTTTTAAATAAATAATATTTTTGTTACAATGTTCCATGGACTTATATCATTTTAGATCAGTTTGGCGGTCAAAATACATGCAATAAAGAGCGCCAACGGGGTCCTCAGTTAAGTCTATCACCAACCTCACTTGTAGCCCATCTTCTTGATAGAACTCTCCATCATATGTGTTTGGGTTGAAGTTGTAATCTTCATCATTTGGGAGAGCTAGTCTACCATGTGGTGATACTTGGTGCACAATAGCCCAACCCTTAAGAGCAATGTTGCCTTGGCACGCGTATGGCAAATGAAGACATCTTTTACTTGATAGATGGAATCTTGTCGAATCTCGACTTGACAAATATTAGGGCTCCGTTTCATTAGTCGAGGATTGAACCAGTGGCATTTAAACATGTCGAGACGAAGAGGTTCTGAACCATAAAATGAAAGTTCATACATTTCTTCAATTATGCCATGACACTCAAGGCCATCAATGCCGGGAGTACAAACTCCGCTGTTTGTGGTTTTTCGATGGGGCCGAGCTCGCTCGTAGCTTGCTGTGTGAAAGCGATATCCATTCACATCATAACCTAAATAAGCTTTCACCTTATTGTCACAGCCATTTGCATCCTGTCTCAACTCCTCACTCATAGTTGCATCGGTTTGGGCCTGCAAGCGTGTTGGCATTTCTTAACGCAACCACCAGAAGTATGGCGGCAATGCTAGAAATACCAGGAGGGGTAATTCTATAACTATTGGATATTCCGCAAGCACACAGGATGTACCGCTGTAGCATTTCACCGAGGAATATTCTAGGGTTGTCAATTTATATTTCTCCCAAGGGAAAGCCGTAGCTAGGAGTTAATAGGGGAAGGAGATCCAGGTGTCTATAATCTAGTATCACTAGTGGAAGAGGGATAAACGGAATGTGTAGGAAGGATGGATCAATGAGTTAGCAAGAGAGTCTAGGAGGTAAAGTGATAGCTAGGTGGGAGGACAATGAGTGAGTATGGACTCATATGACCTTAACTCTACGTCTGTGGACTAACCTGATCTAGTAGGAGAAACACACTAAAGTCACTAATCTTAACTACTTGGTTGCTGGGAGGTCGACTGCAATAGTGAGGCAAAACTCCTATCCTAGCGGACCTTTTTCTTATGGGGAGCCTATCAACCAAACCCGACAGTGAGTAGAGCCGAATGGGAAACGTAGAGCTGTCACCTTCACCACCGCCCGCTATTACACATCAGAATATTGAATGGTGACATTCAAGGAATGGTGACATTCAAAGGTGGGTTCTAGCTTAAGCACCACGCTTACGCTAACTCCTACAACCCAGACTAAGTATACGACCTAGCCCAAGCCCCGTATTACCGGCGAAGAACACAGCCAAATAGACAAGAATAACTTATCTAGTGTACAACTACTACAAGATAGACTAGGACACTACAACACTACTACTAGAATAGTATTGCACTAAGTAAGTACTGAAAGTAAATACTCAGAGAAGTAAAGAAAAAGTAAATATATTAAGCACTGAAAGTCTTACAAGAGGAAGACATACCAGACTCTCCAGAAGACGACTCCGGAGACCCCGAGCTTTGCTCGACCCACTCTAACTCCCACACTACTACTACTACACTGGACTACATAGCTTCACATGGCTCTCAAGAGGCTTCTCCTTGATGTCTTGAATGAGGGGGGTGAGGGGGTATTTATAGTGGAGAGGTGGAGTAGGGGCTACTCCAAGTGGGAGGTGGAGTAGGGGCTACTCCACTACCACGTCATCGATCCGTGTGCTCCCCACTCCTCCACCCTTAGATAAACCGACCTTCCACCACCTTAGATGGACACCTGAGATCAGCCAACACGTGGGGGACATGCAGGAAGTCGGTGGAGTGCCAACCGACCTTGGGAGGGGCCCACTTGTAGGTCAGCCAACCCAGGGTTGGCTGACCTGTGGGTCACACTCCCCTTCTAGAAGGTCCAGGTGTCGCTGGGAGGTTGGGCCAGGTGGCATTTCACCAAAGCTAGGTCTGCCGACCTGGCATTGGGATGCCTGGCCCACCTCTGGCTCCCTGGTGCTGTCCCCACCTGTCACGTGAAGTGTTGTCTGAAGTTGAGTCTAGTTGCTCTCTTGCTTGCTTCCATGTGGACCCATGGTTCCATGTGCCATATGTTTGTATCGTTGAAAGGTGACACACTTGGATCCAGGGGTTGGGAAGGTCTCCCTGGAGCATGGCAAGGACCATGCCATGGAGGTCAGCTCCTGGTGGACCCATGTCCAGGTTGGTTGACCTGGATTTGGGGGCCTACAGGGCTCATTTCCATCTTCCCTGCATTTCACAAGCTAAGAGTACAAGTAGAACTTTATTAGTGATAAATATGCTAATGTGATGCTTATCTTCTTTCCATCGAGGACTTTTGATGGGTTTCTGAGTATATAGAACTGGGTCTTATATCCCGTCAACAAGATCCACCAAGCTTAACCTTTGCTCGTCCCGAGTAAATGATCAAGACTTGGTTCGATTGGATCAGGTATTATCACTAAGCTAACATCTCAATAGTACTAAGTGCACAACAAAGAACTTCTCCTTGAATGGAAAAATTAGCAATGCTAACTCACCAATATTACTTTAGCACTCATGGGGCTTATGGCATTAACTTAGTCTTGGGATGTTGGAAGATAGAACAGCTTTGACTAGAGAATCTACTTTTCTCATTCTTTTAGCAAGTTTCATGCCAGAGGTTTTGATAAGTTTTTCAAGAGAAGTCTTAATGTTCCTCATATGTTTTCTCTCGAGTCGCTCAAGGGGTGTATGAATTCTCACCAAGGCACATCAAGTGTTTGCCTTTTCCAAAACATCCTACATCTAATAAGGCTTTATGTGGAGCTCAAGTAGGTATGGCAAGGAATAGCATACTCACAATGCATGTGTTGTCAAGTTAAGAAACTTGGACCTAAGAAGAGAAATGTCATACCCCCGATCAAGATGTGGAAATGGAATGAATGGAATGATGAACTGTGATGGATGGTGAAGTAATGGAGAGATTGTATGGTGGATGAGGTTGCTGCTTTATTTGATTCTACCTCTCTCTCTACTTTTTATTGAGACAAGGCTAGCTCTCTCTCTCTTTTCTTTTCTTTTTTAAGTAAAGGACTTGTCTACAGAGTAGATGCCTAGCCTTTTTGGGATGTGTCTCATCTAACAATTGATAACTGAGAGAGGATTTCTAACATTTGGAATATGGAGCAACCCATTTGGTAGAGATAGTGGATATGGAGGTGCGTACTTCCAGTGTAGAAGCAGCACAAAAATGATGGTATGGATGGAGATGCGTACTTCCAGGGTAGAAGTAGCATATGAATGGTTGCGTACTTCCGGATTAGAAGCAGCATATTTGGTGGTGTGTGTAATCTTGATCTTAGGAGCATGACAAACCTCTAACACAGGATCTACAAGACTTAACAAGACTCAATGCAAGCGAGTAGCTTATGTAGAAGGCTTTTGATCATGCAATGTATATATGGCCGTGGTAGGAATTTAACACCATTGAGGAACAATTAAGTTTTTATTCATTTAAAATAAATTCTCTGGCAATCATGTGTGCTTAGAACAATAGTATAGAGCTCTTATCTCAACTATCTCATATCTCACAACAACTTAGACTTTGTTTTAGCACTCACAACCCACTAAGTGATCAAGTTCATGATGGTTAAAAGCGCTAAGTAATCCATACTTAGAGAAGTTCTAAGTTGTAAACAAGCACTAGAGAAACATTAACTAGCAATTTCATCATCATTTCCATAGGAAGAATAGCACACATGAAGCATGAGGGAGATAGATAAGCCTTTTTGGTATATTTATTATAATCAAATTTTTATGTTATTTATAATGCAATAAAGTAAACAAAAGAAAATGCAAGATAGAAGACATACCTTGGATAAACTTACCTTAGTGGGGGAGAGGATCTCCCCCAAGCTTGGCTGTTGCTCATCTTGTATTGTTGTAGAGGTTGGGCGTTTTGTTGAGCCAAGCTTAGTGTTGTTGATGAGTTCGTCCATGTCCATCTTTTGATGGCGCCTCTCTCTACCCCATGGGTAAGGAGTGCGCACTCTTGGAGTGTGATATGGACATGGAGGTCTCCATATGGACCTAGAATGTCCATGGAGCTTGCCTCATTGTCTTCTTCTACATCTTCACCTGCAAGATTCTGCTTGTTCCTGCAACACTTTGGCTTCTTGCCTCTTGGTCCAGTTTAATGGTTAGTGCTATGAGCACATATAGCCATCGTTCCACACAAGAGCAAGGAATTTTGGCTATATGGCCAGGATAAATGATTTTTAGTTCATCCATTGGACCTTAACTTAGCTAATGAGAATGTCTTCGTTTGTAACACCACTAGCAGAGACAATCGAAAGTATGTGATCTAGCCAGCCCATTGAATGATGTGAAGTGAATGGGGCTTTCATACTTAATGGAGTTTAGCCAAAGGTTCAAAGCAGATTAACAGGTGAAACTTTTATCAGTAGTTTTAGTTCATCATTACTTTAAAGTGTAGACTCTAACACCAGGCACAAGAATAACAGTCATCTAGCAATGAAGAGGGCACATAGTAGATTGTGGAATTGGTGGGGTTTAGGATTAGAGCAATCATCAGAGCCTGAAGTTGCTTTCTTAAAGTCATCTTTTTCTAAACCTATGAGTGGCATGGTCTAGATCAAGATTGCATTTATGATCATATTCTCAAGCAATTTTCAAGGTGCTCTAAGTTAGATCAAGTTTAGGAATTTGCAAAAGTCCTCCCAACCAAGTCTATTAAAGACAGTATTAAATTCCATGTCCATACCTGTGTGGTTCAAGAGGGCTGGATCGATGATGATCGTGTGTGCAAGGCTGCTTGCTTTGCAGCTCTTCTTGATTTAGCATGAGGCTGCTCTTGAACTCTCTTATTCTCAGCGGAGGTGCATATGGCACCATTGAGGAGAGTAACTTCTTCCTATAGCTGCACAAGTGAGACAACACAAGAACACACTAGGGCGACAAAGATTAGCGTTAGTATTAGTCGTCCACGTGTTAGTGGTCCTTGCTGGGCATAGTCACTTCCACAGCAGGGTGCGCTAGTGGGTAGTGACATACCACAGCCTGCTCTTGAGCAAGACAAGCTTCTATTGCTACTAGAAGAAATGCTCATAATGCAAATGTGTTCACAGGGGGAGGAGAGTAAGTGAGCAAGGGTGCTGGTGACCAACTTTATGGGTCGGTCGACCTAGACACTTGGAAATTTTACAGTGTGGATCTAGTAGCCAGGTGGTGGATGGCTGTGTGATAGAGTGACGGTGCTGGCTGGCCATAGAACAGATCGGCTGACCCAAGCTCCTCCTCCATTTCAAAATCAGCACCACCATGAGCATTGGTAGGATGAGTAGATCAAAAACCGTATGCTGGCTGCCTACCTCCTGGGTCAACCGACCCTGGATGCTCCTCCCCTTGCTTTGTGCCAAAGTGGGAAGTGAGTGGAGGTCACTCTATGTTGGGTGCACTCCCAACATGTCTCTCTCTCTTTCTTTCTTTCTCTCTTTGGGAGCATGCTCATGGCATCCCCCTTCTTGAAGTGAGTGAGGATAAGAAAGAGGGCAAAGGCAAGCTTCTACTTATCCTAAGCTTAGAGAGAGAAGAGAAGGCAATGTGAGCTCAAGATGATTCGGAGTGTGGATTTGGGCTCACACTCCAAGGGTGTTCACAGGGGGAGAAAGGCAAATGGTGGAGCCCCAAAGCTAGGGTCGGCCGATCTCCCCTAAGCACAATTGAATGTTCTATTGAACTATAAGCAGGGAATCCTGATGAATCCATGAAAGCGTCTCTGCATTGGCACAAAGTGGGGGTCGGCCGACCCCCAAGCTTGGCCTCTCAACACTATCAACCTTTTGCCATGAGATTCCAGAAGAGTGAAGGCTAGGTGTGGATCAGAGGTAGTGATATTTTCAGTGATTCCCTAGTCTAGTGCTTTATGGAAGATAGAAAATGAGTGGCAAAAGTGGGGACATGGCTCAAGTGATTCCCATGGACCATGGGGGCACTCAAGCATGCCTCGTTGACCACTTTGCAGATGTGAGCTGGTGGTTTGGTCCTAAGGTGAAGAGGGGTATCTATGCTTAGAGTGATGGACCAAGGGACCACTTCTTTCAACTTTTGGCTAGCATACTGTCTATAGGATTCTTATGTGAGGTGAGTAGAAGACAACAGGGTGCCAATGGGGTTCATGTGTGGGTCGGCCGACCCACACATGGAAACCCCTTGGGCATCCAAGTGTTGTCCCTAAATCTACACATCTAGCCAAAGTGAAAGAAGCATGAGTGGGCCCAATGATGGGATCGGCCGACCCCTACCTTTGGCGATCTACCAGCTCAAAGCCTTGGTGCAAGTAGCTCTCAAGGTTATGATTGGCTTAGTGGCTTAAGCACTCTTGCTTAGCTAAATGGAATGGTGAGTTTCTTCATCTTCTTTGCTAAAGCAAGAGGTGAGAGTGAGGGAGTCTAGCTCCTAGGATGTAAGTTGACAGTTTCCTGTCTTTCTTTTCTTGTAGCACTCATCCTAGAGCTATATGATCACACATACCAGAAGTTGGAAGGAGGTAGGCCCAACCACTGGGTTGGCCGACCCATGGTTGGCCTCCCCCAAGCTCTGGTGACACCCTCAAGCAGCAAGCCAACTAAGTGCACTGAAAGTTCTTTGCTTAAAGCTGTAGAGTTTGCCAAGCTAGCTTCATCTAGATGTTCAAGTAAGCCTACGAAGCTATACATGTCATGACCTTAAGATTTTAGCTTGAGCAAGTCATGAACATGGCATGGCAGAGTAGTGGGGCAAAGTTGGCAGGTGGGTGGCACCAAGGCTGGGTCGGCCGATCCAGCCATGAGCCCCTCCTGGTGCCCCAAGTTGCTCAGCAGGTTAAGTAGAATGTTTTCTCATCATTTTTTTATTTATGATGACTAAGTGTTGTGTTGAAATAAAAAGATGCAGAAGTAAAAGTAAACATGCAATTGGAAAGGGAAATGCAAGAGTTGAAATGCACCAAGTAAACATGGGATAACTACTGACATACCTTATCAGTGAGGGCTCCATGTTTTAGGTCCATAGAGCAGGACCTCTCCATTGACAATTGAGCTTGAATGTGCATCATCCCATCCTAGAGATGGATGGGGATGATTGCACTTTGCCATGCCATCGATATCTCCATTCTCTTTTTGATCAAGGTTTCATTCAAGTCTCACCTCATTTATGAATTTATCTCAAAGACTTACCCTTTTGGATTTGAACTTCCTGCAGGGGTTAGTCCAGGCATACAACCAAAGTCTACACTAGTAATTTTCGGTTCAATTAATCAAACTTGACTCCATGTCTTATTTGATTAAGGTAGGCAGATTAACCTAAGCACCACGCTTAATTTAAAGAGCCTATGGAAGCACCCTCGAAGCACAACCAAACCAATACATACTAGAGTGGAAAATGGAAGTAAAAACAATGATGTACATGAGATTGATTTAAAACGGGTGTGAGATTATTGAATGATAAATCGAGAACCATTTTGTTTTTAAAATGTTTTTGGGTTGGTTCTCACATTCCTTGGATCAATTTATCACTTACAATCTATGATTGGATTATGAGTGATGGAGTCGTTTCGTCACTAATGATGGGAGAGTTCTTTTTTGACGGCGACTTCTTCTCTGTTGGTGTAAAACTACCGCTTCACCTTTCCCAATAGTGAGAATGGGAAAAAGGCGAGGACAGATGGCTTTTGTGGAGACATTCTAAATGGTGAGGGTCCCACACACCTACAGGAAGTGTGGTTGATGGGCATTGGTGTTCCCGTGTGGCTTCCCACAAATGGGTTGGCTTGCACCATATTGATAAGCACAGACTCAAAAGTTGCATCCCCAAGTTAGGCTGTGAACCCGTGGCGACATAGTCAGCCAACGGTGTAGAATAGTCAGGGATGATCTTTTGGGTCATGGCTCCTTTGATAACCAGTGCAAAGCCTCCTTCCTTGAACAGGTTTAGGTTCGAATGAACCCTGGAGGTGGAACTTGACAATGTCTAGTTCACCTCAACAACCGTTCATGCACCGTCTAGCTTCACGATAACGAGAAGCAAGACAGGTGGGAGGGTAAACCCCTAACACTAATTGATAACTAGATTGGTCATTAACCCTGGATTCGATCCTATTAAAACTCCTAGGCTGACGCTCTCTCCGGCAACGGCGGCAGAAATGCTTGTTGGCATTTCTTAACGCAACCACCAGAAGTATGGCAGCAACGCTAGAAATACCAGGAGGGGTAATTCTATAACTATTGGATATTCCGCAAGCGCACAGAATGTACCGCTGTAGCATTTCACCAAGGAGTATTCCAGGGTTGTCGATTTATATTTCTCCCAAGGGAAAGCCGTAGCTAGGAGTTAATAGGGGAAGGAGATCCAGGTGTCTATAATGTAAGGGAACCGACCAATTAATATAAACATATGTACTAATTAAGCTGCCGAGGCAATTCAACTAGCACATTGTGCTCATACTAACCCGGTAGTCCGTGAAATCTCGAAGGATTTCAAACTTTTCAACGACACACCCGGATCGCACAGTTCAGCAGATACAATTCACTTGATCTCACATTTCTTACATAATATAATCACACCATAGGTTACAAATGAGGTATAATACAATTTAGAGTTTTCATATAAATAGCGGAAGTAGATATTTTTGGAATCACACTCACACCTAGATAAATAAATACAGTGCCAGCTCAGGGTCGAACTCCAACAACAGCAATGAGAAGAGATATAAGAGATGACTTTGCCCAAAGTCTAATCCTCCCGTAGAGGGATACAGGTCCACCTTGTCACCACAGCAAAAGTCTTATGATCTGCAACAAGTGGGAATAAAACCCTGAGTACGAGAATGTACTCAGCTAGACTTACCCGTCATAAACCAAAAATAAAGTGACACCAAGGAGTATGCAAGGCTTATAAGTAGGGTAGCTGACTCTTTTCTTTGCAAAAAGAATGAGCTTATTAAATAATCATTTAGTGATAAAGGACTCTCTAGCTTATCACATTTAAGTTGGATCCTGTCATTACTACATTAGCACCTGCAACTACTCATATTTTAAGGTAGAAGCAATCAACATTAGAATATCCGCATTGATTAAGTAATCATTAAAACCATCATGAGCAACATAACCATCTCGTAAACACATCTTATGGGCGACAGTGCCGCTGCTCGGTCAAGTGTTCACTGTCCAGGAACGATGGCGATTATAATCGATTGCAAACCAGCTGGCGGGGTATTTCTCACAAAATCGCACTCACCCGCTAAAGTGAGATATAGATCACCTTGGTCTATTCGGGTAGAGTCGCGGGATCAACAAGTCCGTCCATGACCAGGGAAACTCCCGGCTGCCAACAGGTTAGCGTGCCCATCAAATGACACCGCCCCATCTTAAGGACTCACACTCCGGGCACCCTGTTTACCCCTCCCCCATCGCCGGCATGGAACGTCTGTGTTGAAACCCGGCCCAAATAAATTCTAGGCTTCGCGGTTGGATGCTCAGATCCTTCCAGCTATCTGTGAGGCATTGTTCAACATGATCCGAGGACGTACAAAGCCATATTTCTTTAGAGATAATTTAGTATGGCCACATGGTTATGTTCTACAGCAGCCTACCATTCTTCTCAATCCAGGGGTAGTAACCACCTATACTCGCAGATGATGGTCGATCATCCGTCTTCTACCGATTTAGTAAGCAGGCCTAAGCATGTAGTCGATCCTATACTTAGCATGGGTGAAGGTATTTCAGGTGGTCAAGGTGATCATAATGCATCAAGGGTTTTCAAGCAACGCCTATAACTTAATGCATCATAAAGAATAAAAGGACGCAAAGTAAATCATTTTGCAAACCATAGGAGAAATGCTCCGGGGCTTGCCTTCCTCTGACGATCGAGGTTGAAGCTCCAGGCACTCGATTTCTCCACGTCGGGTTCCTGGTTCCCGATCACCTCCTGTGCGGGAACTCCGTTCGCGACTCGTCCTTCGGGCTCTTTGCTTCACGACGAATGTTCTATTCGCGATCCTGGAATGATGCATGTGCATATGTATGAATATATAATTATCGAAGCATATGCATGAGCATGAATGACCAAGGATGATGGATGTTATATATGAATGGCTCATTCAACCCGCTACACTTATCACTAGCAAACAAGCCAGTAAAGCCAAAGACCTATTCTTTCATAATAATCCTAAGCCTTTAGTCAAGCAACACCTACTAAACAATCAATCATACATGCACTAATTAGCAAGAGCACTTAGCATTAAGCTTTGCATACAACATCACACATTCAAGCTTCACCATCAATTATAAACCTACAATCAGCAGTCCAGTAATAAATTCATAACTGGAGATCTATAAAACCAAAGAACATGAATGAGGGCAATTTGGAAAGCTTATGAAATTTCCCACTAATCATCTTAAGACATCAAGACCTAATTATTAAGTTAGCAAGGCCTAAAACTGAAAATATCAGGACTGAGTCCTGGCAAAACAGCAATATAACAACTCTGCCAACCAAATTGCAACAGCCATAACTCCTAGACCATTGATCCAATGATCACCAAATTTCAACAGTAGATAGATGCACTCATTACCTACCTATCTTATATTTACAAGTTTCCCAGAAAACCAACTTATCATTGAGCTAACCATAGCATCCTTAAATTGCTTCCAAATTATCCCACTATGGGTTGAACAGCAACCCATAGTTATACACATCATAGAATCCTATAAAAATTACAGTAGATAGCACATGTCAAGGCCAGCCCATCAACCAAATTTGACCCCATTTGGATGATGCTACTACCCTGCACCAAAAATGACATGGCAGCACAAATAAAAGGACCTAAAACTACTTTGTACTACCAACTTGCTCCAACCATGAATTCAATTACATACAGAGCTACATTATAGCATATAAGTAGCCTTCAAAAAGTATTAACCCCAAACTAGGCCTTTATAATTCATTTATGAATTATGTCGAGAATAGCTACTAAACCACACTTGAACTGCAACTTTATAAAGTTACACTAAACATGCAGGTGATATATTTATCATAGATATAGAATCACATAAGAAGACCAGCAAAACAAAACCATATTTTTCTGAGCAATATTCTATTTACTATGCATTTTCAAAGATTGAAAACATTTAAACCAATTAAACAACTTTAAATAAAGCTACACAGGGAAGTACCATAAAAATAGCATCTCATATTTTTAACAGATTCTACATGTCACAAGGGTCACAACAAGACTTGAATCATCGCATTTGGACATTCCTAGCTCCATATATGAATTTTACAAGTGACAAATCTAAATCTGGAAAACCCTTTTCTTAAAAATCCGAACCCTAAATTGTTACACGTACCCAGAACAGTACCCAGGGTCACACCTAAACGCTACGCGTACCCCGTGGGTTAACCCCAGATCCACTGTCGGCTGGGCCCCAGCGGGTCAAACCGGGCCCACCTGCCAGCGGCCCGGAGGCAAGGGACGGCGCGGACCGGCCGGTTGCTCGCCGGCGGCGAGGTCTCCGGTGACGGGGCCACCACCGTTGGCCTCCTCACGGCTACGCGACCCCGCTAGGCTAGAAGATGAGGCCAATCACGGTACCTAGGCACTATGACGACGGGCGGCGGCGATGCAAGGCGGCGGCAATGGCTCTGCCGGCCATGGCGAGGCAAATTGACGGTGACGCTAGCTCCTACGGACCTAGGCGACGCGAGCACACAAAAATGGAGGGAGAAAATGGCGGCCGGAGCCATCCCAACCGCGCGGCCGTGAGCTCGCCGGAGCTCTGCTCCCGCCGGCGGAGGGGAGACAAGCCCAAATCAGGCTTCTACCTTCGTCGTCGCCCATCGAGGTGGGGCTCAAGCGAGAGCGCAGGCCGTGGCGATGCTGCTTGTGTGGCCAGAGGAGCGGATGGTGGCAGTGGCTCGTGGCCGGCGGGGTGTGGCAGCGAGCCCCCGCGGCGGCGGTGTTGTTGCCCTCGGCGCGGACTGGCAAGAGGAGGAAGAAGGGAGTGAATGGGAGTGAGTGAGACCGGGCGACGTCCCCCTCCAGGGCGAGGCGGACGGGCGGCTCAAGCGCCGTGCGCCACACGGTGGGCAGGCTCTTGCATGGTGGCCACGCGCCCGGACACGCGTCCCCGTTGCGGCATTTTGCCGAACAAGTGGCGAGTGACGATGAGGTCCTCTTCGGCGACGTTTCTGGGCCGATCTGGGCCGAATCCCGTCATGGGCCAAAAAGAAAGTTTTCTCACCAGACCATGCTCTACATTTTCTATTAAGGAACTTTGGTCATTTGAGCTACGGATTAGGAGATGATTAGTTGCCAACCTGGCAATGTCAATGTGCTAATGACGATCGACCTAGGGCTCGTATCTCCTAAATTTGGGTGGTCAAACTCGACCGAGTTGGCCCCAACTTTTGGCATGCTATGCCTCAATGTGTTAACTCAATTCTTCCTAATTGGGACAACTCAAGTTGTTTAATGGAATTCGGAGAACGCGGCATGCCAATCATTCGACATCAAAAACCCTAATGACTTAGAAAAAAAATTCTGTCTGGAATCAGCCCTAGATTCTACCTTCTTCGCTCCTTTTGAGCATCTTCTAGGCATTTTCATGAAAAGTGGTAATTATAACTTTTACTCCTTATAAAATTATCTACCAAACTTATAAAGTGGTCAAAAGCCGAAATGACTTTATGAAACACTTTCGAAACAGCTTAAAGAAATCACTCTAAAAACCAATTTTCTATCAACTCATCACAAGAAGCTTAATTGGCTAAAGTGGCCAATATAAACCTAGCTTTATTTTATTTCCTAAACATGTCTAAACTATTTTAGTGGCCAAACATTACGCAATTGTACTAATTTAACAGATTCATAAGCATTCCAAGCATATTCCAGACAAAACAAGCATCACACATGCAATCACATGTCACTTTTTATTAAAGCAAGGGTATAATGATGCTTATGCTAATGGAATGCAATGCTAATGCATGATTAACATCCAGGATGTTACATATAATCTAGTATCACTAGTGGAAGAGGGATAAACGGAATGTGTAGGAAGGATGGATCAATGAGTTAGCAAGAGAGTCTAGGAGGTAAAGTGATAGCTAGGTGGGAGGACAATGAGTGAGTATGGACTCCTATGACCTTAACTCTACGTCTGTGGACTAACCTGATCTAGTAGGAGAAACACACTAAAGTCGCTAATCTTAACTACTTGGTTGCTGGGAGGTCGACTGCAATAGTGAGGCAAAACTCCTAT
Organism: Themeda triandra; assembly: GCA_018135685.1. NCBI lineage: Eukaryota > Viridiplantae > Streptophyta > Magnoliopsida > Poales > Poaceae > Themeda > Themeda triandra. Next base: position 1,255,160 of record JAENPR010000065.1, on the reverse strand, counting down.
CCTAGCGGACCTTTTTCTTATGGGGAGCCTATCAACCAAACCCGACAGTGAATAGAGCCTAATGGGAAACGCAGAGCTGTCACCTTCACCGCCGCCCGCTATTACACGTCAGAATATTGAATGGTGACATTCAAGGAATGGTGACATTCAAAGGTGGGTTCTAGCTTAAGCACCACACTTACGCTAACTCCTACAACCCAGACTAAGTATACGACCTAGCCCAAGCCCCGTATTACCGACGAAGAACACAGCCAAATAGACAAGAATAACTTATCTAGTGTACAACTACTACAAGACAGACTAGGACACTACAACACTACTACTAGAATAGTATTGCACTAAGTAAGTACTGAAAGTAAATACTCAGAGAAGTAAAGGAAAAGTAAATATATTAAGCACTGAACTACATAGCTTCACATGGCTCTCAAGAGGCTTCTTCTTGATGTCTTGAATGAAGGGGAGTGAGGGGGTATTTATAGTGGAGAGGTGGAGTAGGGGCTACTCCAAGTGGGAGGTGGAGTAGGGGCTACTCCACTACCACATCATCGATCCATGTGCTCCCCACTCCTCCACCCTTGGATAAACGGACCTTCCACCGCCTTAGATGGACGCCTGAGATCAGCCAACACGTGGGGGACATGCAAGAAGTCGGTGGAGTGCCAACTGACCTTGGGAGGGGCCCACTTGTAGGTCGGCCGACCCGGGGTTGGCTGACCTGTGGGTCCCACTCCCCTTCTAGAAGGTCCAGGTGTCGGTGGGAGGTTGGGCCTGGTGGCATTCCACCAAACCCAGGTCGGCCGACCTGGCATTGGGATGCCTGGCCCACCTCTGGCTCCCTGGTGCTATCCCCACCTGTCACGTGAAGTGTTGTCCGAAGTTGAGTCTAGTTGCTCTCTTGCTTGCTTCCATGTGGACCCATGGTTCCATGTGCCATATGTTTGTATCGTTGAAAGGTGACACACTTGGATCTAGGGGTTGGGAAGGTCTCCCTGGAGCATGGCAAGGACCATGCCATGGAGGTCAGCTCCTAGTGGACCCATGTCCAGGTCGGTCGACCTAGATTTGGGGGCCCACAGGGCTCATTTCCATCTTCCCTGCATTTCACAAGCTCAGAGTACAAGTGGAACTTTATTAGTGATAAATATGCTCATGTGATGCTTATCTTCTTTTCATCGAGGACTGTTGACGGGTTTCTGAGTATATAGAACTGGGTCTTATATCCCGTCAACAAAGCGCAAGAATGAAAGATTGCCCGACTAAGTACACGAAACTTAGAATCTTGAACTAAGTACGATGTAAATTGGACAATACCTTTGTTTTGAACTAGGAAATGAAATCAGGCCTCCCTGCTCCTGGGCCCTGTGAAAGAAGGGTATCGGTTTGCCGTGGGGTAGGACCCCTTGGTTGACGCCAGGATTCATGAATAAATTCCTTGTGCAAACGAGAAAGAATTAGTTGGATGCGTAATAGTGACGGCGTATGGAAACAAGTTCTTCGAGAACTTACTCAATGAACGGCTTTGCCTCGGGTAGGTTTTGCAACACATGTAGCATGATACTACGCCACTCTTCATTTTCCAAGCTCTTATTGGTCCATCCACTTGCACTTTCGAGTTGCCCTTGGAAAAGGCTGTGGTTGGATTCATTCTCATCAGCATTATAGTGAGGGAGTGGATTATGCACGCTAGGAAGGTTCTGCGTGTAGTATAGCTGTGTGAACTTTGTCACCTCCTCCGCAATGGAAGCCTCAATTTTGGCTTTATTTCTACATTTTTGCGAATAGCCTTTTGACATCTCTCGACTGGATAGCACCAATAGCCCTGCATGGGCCCCCCATACGTGCCTCATACGGGAGGTGCATAATCAAATGCTGCATCGACAAGAAGAAGTCGGGTGGAAAGATCTTCTCCAACTTAAATGCAACTCAGGTGCCACTTTCTACAAGTTTGCAACCACGGTCCAAGATAGCTCCTTGGCACAAAGCCGGTGGGAGAAATAGCTCAACTCTGCCAGCACTAGCCAGACATGCTAAGGAACATAGCCACGTACCATCACCGAAAGAAGCTGCTCAATCCATACGTGATAGTCATGACTCTTCATCCTATTGACTTGCATAGTGCCTAAGTTCACTCCCCTGCTCAAGTTCACTGCATACCCATTAGGGAACATTAACGCCTTGATCCATCATAGTACTTCCCTCCTTTGTTCGGGTTTCAAGATGAAATCGGCCTTAGGCCTTTTCCAGTTCCTGCTATTTGCAGGAGGCCGCATCTCTTATTGTTGTCTATCGCACAACGTCACCAGGTCCACTCTAGCCTTAGGATTTTCCTTAAACTTGTCATGTTGCCCAAAGTGCCTCGGCGATATTCTTTTTAGTGTGCATTGCATCAATGTTATGGGGCACTTGGAGGTCATCGAAATAGGGGAGCCTCGTCAAGCCGGACTTATGAATCCACATGTGTAGCTCATCATATCCCACAAAACCACCTTCTTCGTTGGGCACGAGAGCATCTATCTGAGCATGAACCTCGGCACCAGTCTTCAAGTGTGGTCTAGGGTCCGTGACTGCGACACCTTTCCTAAAGTTCTTCGTGTCTTGTCGGAATGGATGGTTGGAATCTAGGAATTGGCGATGATGATCGAACGATGAATACTTGCCACCCTTCTTCAACCAAATGACCCTCACAGTTTGCTGGCATATTGGGCATGGGAACATCCCATGAATACACCAGGCACTGAATAACCCATACGCCAAGAAATCATGCATGGAGTATTGGTACCAGATGTACATTTTGAAGCTTTGCTTTGTAGCTCGGCCGTATCTCCATACCCCTTCATTCCAAGCTTTGACCAACTCATCAATCACAGGCTCCATGAACACACCCCTCCCCAGGTGTCTAGGAATTATCAACGTCAAGATCACGTTATGTCGTTGAAATGCGACACCGGGGGGATTGAGGGGGATAACAAACACGGGCCAACATGTGTATGGGCGGCCATCATGCCATAAGGATTGAACCCATCTGTTGCCAGCGCGACACATACATTACGAGCCTCATTGGATTTCTCATGATGTTTCTCATTAAAGCTGGTCCATGCTTCACCATCAGATGGATGTACCATCTTGTCAGGATTGTACCATTTGCCATTCTTGTGCCACATCATTTGTTTCGCGGTTTCCTCGGTCATGAATAGCCTTTGAAGCCTCGGCACGAAGGGAAGGTGCCGTAAGACTTAGGCGGGTATCTTAAGCTATCTCTTCTGGCCACCACCATCACCAGACTCTACCTCAAGGAACCTAGAGGCTTTACACTTCAGACAACACTTTGCCTCCTTGTGTTCTTCCCGAAATAGGACACACCCATTTGGACAAGCATGTATCTGCTCATACACATCTTCAATGCTTTAAGGAGCTTGTGTGCCTCGTACATGGTCTTTGGCAACATGTGGTTTTTTGGAAGTAGGGTGCCAACCACAGCCAACACCTTATCGAAGCCTTCTCAACTCTAGTTTAACTCAGACTTCAACCCCATTAAGCGACTAATGGCATCTAGCTGAGAGACCTGAGAATGAGCGTGAAGGGGTTTCTGTACCGAGTCCATCATGTACTTGAATGCGTCTACGGCTACCTGCATCTCTGCCTCCTCACGTCCTTCAGCAAACCGTGCTTGGTGAATGTCATCTACCATTTCTGCTACCCCAACATCAGCATCGAAAGCCTCGACGCATTGTCTCACCACCTCCTCTCTCATACGATCGGCTTCACCATGGTGGACCCACCGGGTGTAGTTCAGCGTAAACCCATTCTTGTGCAGATGTATACCGATGACTTCCTGGTTTTGCATTCTCCTGTTACCATATTTGCTGTAGGGACAAAAAGCCATTTTTGGGTATTTAACGGCCTTGCCAAATGCACGCTTCAAGAAACGCTCGGTCTTGGTCATCCATTCAATGCTGGCATCACCCTGACTTGTCCGGCCCCGTGTACATCCACTGACGGTCCTCCATCCTTTAGCATATATAACATCTCCACAAGTGACCATCAATTTCATCTACGCGGTGTCCCTACTCTCTAATAGGTGAGGATAGGTCCTAATCCCACCCACAGATGTGTAGATGAGGTTAGTTTCCATGCTCCGCTCCTATCCGAGATAGAATTTCGGCAGCACCTTCCCGCTGTTCTCCCGATACACGTTCTGCAAGGGAGAGTGTGTATCTGGAGAACAACAGGGGGGTGATGCTGAAACCCCATCTCGGACCAGAGCGGACCATGGAAACTAACCCATATGTGCATTCGTGGGCTGTCCAAAAAACATGGACAATGTAAAACAGATACGGTCACAGATATGCAAAGATTTGCATACCTCCAACTGTATCTCTTTCGGACGGGAGACGCCTAACTGGGCTACACCGATCTACGATGACAGACAAGCAGAAAAAGAGGTGATTTATACCTAGGGTGTCGATGAAGTCAGGCTAGCGGGGCAGTGGCAAGTCGACGTAGTGTAGGAAGACCTGTGACACCGACAAAGACGGTCGGGGACCTTCGGGTCACCTCCAATGGGCTCTTCTCCTGCATAAAGAGGCATCATGTTAGTATTTGTTCAAAATTTCCGCAGCACCTCCCCTGCACGGGGAGGTTTCCAAAACTTGCAAAAAAGAACGGTACGATGGCCGACATTCACAACGGCATGAAGGCCGAATATCACAATGGCATGAACGCCGAGTATCACAACGGCACAAAGGCTGACAAGCAGAGAAGGGGTGGACATACCGTGTTTATGCTCGTAGCCGGTTCGGTGACGGCGGGGGTGTCGGTAGGACGGGCACGCGGAGAAGACAGCCATGGCACCTCCTCCTACCCTCCACCTTGGCTACCTCCCCCTCTCCCCTTCTCCTCCTCCTTCCTCTCCTCCTCCATTTCCTTCTTCCCTCTCCTTCTTCCTTTTTCTTCTCCTTCTTCCTCCTCCTTTTTCTTCCTTCTTCTTCTTCCTTCTTCTTCCTTTATCTTCCTCCTTCTTCCTCTTTCCTCTTCCTGGTACCCACTCCCCCTTCTTCTTACAAGTCGGCCGTGGGGCTGAGCAGGGGACAGCGGTCGGCGGCGACCGAGGGGGTCGGCGGGGTGGCTTGGGCAGCGGCGGCCGCGGAGCTCGTCGGGGTGGCGCGGGCGGTGGAGGACGAGCGGCTCGGCGGGACGGCGCGGCCGGCCATGGCAAGCGCGCCCGGGGGAGGACGGCCGCGAGCGACGGCGCCGGGGGCTGCGGCAGCGCTTGCAGCGGCCGGGCGCACGGATGGCGTCGGCGCGCGCGCCGTGGCCGCGCTTGGCCGGGCGGTGGCAGCGCGGCGAGTAGTGGCGGCGCGGCGAGCAGGACGGCGGGGCGCTACGACCTTGCAGCGGTGGCCGAGCGCGCGGATGGCGGCGGCGCGCGCGAAGGGGCCGCGCTCGGGCGGGCAGTGGCGGCGCGAGCAAGCGGTGGAGGTGCGGGCAGGCGTTGGCGGTGCGTGTGGGCGCGGGCGAGCGGTGGCAGCGGTGGCGGCGTGTGCGGGCGCGGGCGAGCAGAGCGGCGGAGCACGAGGGGAGCGAGGCCGGCGCGCGAGGGGGATTGGGGAATTGGGGCCGGTTGGCCCAATTTAGGAACCAAGCTTTGCTGAGTGCTCCAGTTAGGGGCACTCGACAAATTTTTTTTATTTTTTAAAAAATGCTTTGCCGGTGCCCGCCCCGGCACTCGGCAAAGGATTCTTTGCCGAGTGCCAAGGGTGGCACTCGGCAAATTATTTTTTTTGCCTTCTTGGCCACTTTTTTTGTGGGGCCTTGCTACAGTAATTACACCTTTTACTATATTTCCTTAATTTTTTTGTTTCGTTGAATTTTTTCAAATATTTCCAATTTGAACTGCAGTGCATGGAATAATCAAATTTGGTCATTCAGAAAAATGATATTCATGGTATTTGGCGTATGTTGAGGCCGTATCCAGGAACTCACATGAAATTTCGAGTATCTTGTTGATGTAACTTGACGAGGTACTTGTGGGAAAAGTGTATTTAAATTATATAAAATCCAAACGAAGTCCGAAAATCATAAAACTTGTCGAGGTGTCATGTTATCGTATGTGGAGGTTGTGGTAAAAAATTGAGAAAGTTTCGAGCAAAGTTGTGACGTCGGATGCCTAAAACCCCATCTAGGAGTCCTTGCAATATGTAGATATTTAGAATAATTGATTTATTTTTTTCCTTTTTTCCTCCGTTGGAGTAGGATGCCATCCGAGAATCTTTAGAATAATGGATTTCTTTTTTTAAAAATAATAATGGCAAAGGTGGGTAATTTCATACAAAATAAAGTAGATCTAAAGGTTATGGATTGCCAAGCCTATAGTTTTGATGGCTAGATGTCTCTAATTAATCTAATAATTTCTAGCATTTATCTTTTTTTTCTAGCGCGTGTGAGAATTAACATGGAGCCTTCGTTGGAGCATCCAATTAGTAATAGTAAGATTTTATCTACAAGGCACTAAAGCTTCAACTTTTCTGGTCACTATACCATTCCGAGGGATTTTGCGCAAGATTCCCTGCAGGCCAAATACTTTGACAATCTATCTTTTTCTGCTCAGCATCTTCTTCCGTTCAAAGTGGAAAGAAAGAGACTAGTTCAATACATGAAAAAAATGGAGGTAGAAAATTTTGTTGATTTATGGTTAAAGAAGAAAAACAAGAAAACAGGGGTTCTGTTGATTTTTAAGTATTCAGTTTCACCAATAAGATACGGACTTGCTTCACATTTAGAATTACACAAAAAAAAGATTTTTCATCAGAAAGAGGTCTACGAAGACTTTTGGGGCGGCCCGTTCTCATCTCTGTCATACAACAGCAGATTCTAGTCTAGAGCTATATGGGCCACTACGTTCGAACACACTATCTCTTGTCTGCTACCTTGTAGTGATAGTACTAGACTACCAACACTATTTAGTCCTTGTTTGGTAGGGCTATTTTCAAGAACGGTGGAGGGCGCAGGAGCCATGTAAGCATATTTCGAAATGAATGGGAAAATGCTCAATCAACTGACCAATGACATTGTGAGTACATAAAGCCAAATGGGGGCCCGGCAAGCCAACAGACTGCAGCGGGATACAGGTGTGATAGCACGTTTCCTATTCTAACAATTTCAATTCTAATTGGCTCCCATCCGCCCCCTCTGGTCACATGCTGAGTCCTTCACAGAGTGACCAAGAACGAACACAACAATGATGTTGCTCAGGTATATATAAACATATATGGAGCAGGCAGCCAGGGCAACCGAGCTAATACCTAGCCCATCTGTTAAGCCATTCATTCTGATGAGTGCCATGGCCTCGGCTGCAAGCAGCGCGCAGATTGTGCTCCTCTTCCTCCTCGTTTCCACTTGCTTTATCCCAACCTTATCCCATGAGACAAACCATAGCTCTGCAGACTCGCCACTTCCCCAGTTCTCCTTCAGCTACAACTTTACCAATCCATCCAGTTACGACCCATCAACCGACATCTTGCTCGAGGGCGATGCTAAGGTGAATGGCAAACTAATCGACCTCACCTGCGACTCGTTCGAGCAGAGCAGCGATTCTTGTAAGGGGCGGATGTCGTACAGGCATCCGGTGCCGTTGTCCGACGACACAACCCTGGCAAGCTTCAGCACAAGCTTCACCTTCGAGATCATTGCCAACGGCAGTTCGTGGTCCCCGCAAGGGGACGGCATGGCGTTCTTCCTCACCGGTTTCCCATCAATCATGCCGCCACGCTCAGAAGGGGAGTATCTCGGCCTCATGAGCAACGACACCGCGCCCCGCGGTGCAGAACAGTTCGTCGCCGTCGAGTTCGACACCTACCAAAACATCGACACCCCACACGATCCTAACGACAACCACATAGGCATCGACATCAACTCCGTCCAATCAAAAAACGCTACCCTATCAATCCTGCCCATGAGAGGCAAGATGACGGCGACAATCAAATTTGATAACATGACTCAGATACTAGTTGCCTCCCTTGAGATTAATGGTTCCCATGAACCAGTTGTGGTCACTTCTCAGCTGCCAGATTTAAGGACGTGGCTTCCGCGGGAAGTGGCAGTGGGGTTTTCAGCATCCACCGGCATAGGTGGCGCTGAGCGCCATCAGATACTGGCATGGTCCTTCAACTCCACTCTTGCTCTTGGTAAAGGTATGGGCAGTGCACTGCTTAATTGTGTATCACAGAGTTCTTGACACAGGCAGAAAATACCATGTTTTTTTTTTTAGCCTTTTTTTTATAAGTTATAGTTATAGTATGTCCTTCACAGGATCACTTGCTATATCCATCTACTACAAATGAAAGCGTAGTTTTGTTTTGTCTTAAAAATCAAACAACTTTTAACTTTAACCAAATTGTTAAAAAAAGGATTAATATATGCTCTATCAAAACAGGTTTCATGAAATTAAATTGATATTCTAGATGTTGGTGAAATTCTTAAAAATAAGACTATTTCAATTTTTGAATACTTAGAATAACAACAAAAAGTAAACTAAATTTTGAACGGAGGAAGTATTTAAGATTTTTTACTGTTCTTTTCTTTTTACAGAAAAAAGTATGTAGCTGGGGCTATTGGTTTTCTTCAAACTTTTTTCTTAAGAGACAACGGATGTAATAACAAGTAATCCCCAACCATATTTCCCAACAAAACACCAAAGAAAAGGCTTGGACCACTTCCAAACTTGTTGACACTTATGCTTAGACGTAAGTGTTGTGTCTACGTGTTCTGGCCTTATGTAAGGAACACGCGCGTTCAATCAGTCTAGAATGATCAAATGCCAAGTGGATACCACGAACTTTGCAGAAATCCATTTAGAATGAAGATGCTATATATGCTTTTTATTAGGGCCCACCACCTAAGCTGAGCCTTATCGGGGCAAGAATCTGGCAACACAATTCAATATTACAACAAAATATTCTCATATATGTTTATGAAAAATCTATATGTTAAAAAAATCTATATGTTAAAGTAAATCGTAGGTAACTAGAATATGTGTGGATAATATGCGGTGTAAATCGCATCATAGATACAAACATGCAGACTATTTTTAAAAACATAGTTTGGTTATACAAAAATTTTGAAACTTGCTATATCATCATTGCATCTCCAAGAGCTAGATAAATAAACTCTATATTTAGATTTTGAAACATTTAAGAGCAACTCCAAAAACTAGATAAATAAACCCTCTATTTTTATTTTTAGCAAAATAGTTATCTCCAATAATTTGATAAAACATCCACATAAGAAAACTATATATAAAAAGTTACTGTATTAAAACTCCCCTCAACTCGTAGTTTTCCGTATATATACTGTATGAAGCGCGTATATCAGCCTCGTCCCATCGATTTTTTGTCTTCTCTTGCGGGTTTATACATTTTTTGTGTGAGCAGTAAATTGGTTCCACTACCAGTGACTGCTGCCATGGTCTTACATCCCATCTTCTACCTATAGATGGCCACGTACGGCACGATAGTGACACTATTTGGTACCGTACTATTAGTCATGGTGTCTCACGCCGACACCTGGGCCCCCTGCATGGCATCGTGACTTCTTAGCTCCAAGAGTTCCTAAGAATTTCTTTTCAAAACCATGGAGTTTTTCAACTCGCTAAAAAGTATTGAAAGAAATAAATAAGACCATCTCCAATGGTTTCCAACAATTCAATCCTAAAATACAAATGACAAGTTTATATCAGAAATCATGTACTATTTTCAAATTATTCTAACCACTTTTATATATTTTTTCTCCCTTGTACATTTGCATCTGAGCCTTTTTCTTGCTCTGTATTCTTTCCCATGATCTTCCATCGTACATTGGCAGACTGATATGCGCGTCTTCCACGCGCAGATATATCTGGGCTTTCAGTGATTTTTCCATGTGCCAAAAAATTGGGAGATGAGATTGGCAACTCTTAGAGATAGATTTTTTCTATTCTTACCAAAAATCCTAGATTGCGAGGCTTTATTGGAAACTCTTAGAGATGCTCTTATCTCTATCGTGGTGGCACCGTGTGCCCATGCTGGTTTGAGGCTGCACCTCTTGCCGAGTCCTTGTCAGTTGCCGCACCACCTGCTTTTTTTTAATAATACTCTATTATTTTTTTCAAACAGTATATATTGTTTTGATTTTTGCTATTTAATAATCTGTTGATAGATTTTTGGTACTAAATATGTCAGATTTCTATACGTTTGATTGTGTTTTAGGATCTGTGCTACAAGTCCCTACAACTGTCACTACTAGGTTGTAATTATAAAAAATTTGACATATTTGATCAAATAAAATCTACCAACAGATAACTAAACACTCCCTAATGTTTTATCGATTAATCCAGTGATTTTTAGATTCTCCCGGCCAACATGGCTCCTTTTAATTCTGTTATATTAATATAATATATACACACAATGACAGGTCACGACAACAAGACAACTGTGATTATGATTATTACTATTATTGGAGGACTAGTGTTATTGGTTGTCGTGGTGTGGCTTATCCTCTCTTGCTTGAAGTGGACAAACAGACACAATAGCATTGAGAAGCAAGGGAAGCAGGGGCCTACTCGGTTCGAGTATCAGGATTTGGCAGCCGCAACAGATAATTTCTCCGAAGAGAGGAAACTCGGACAAGGTTTCTTTGGGGTAGTCTACAAAGGATACTTGAAGAAATTGGAATGTAATGTAGCGGTGAAGAAAATCCTGAATACGTCAACAGGACCAAACGATAACAGTGACTTTTTTGCCGAACTCAACGCTATAACTTCAGTGAAGCACAAGAATCTTGTCAAACTCGTTGGCTGGTGCAGGGGAAGCAGCTGCAACTTTGTTGAGTTCTTGTGCTGGTGCTGCAAGAACCACAACAATAATAAGCTCTTCCTTGTCTATGAATTGGTGCCCAAGGGAAACCTGCACGAGAACCTACACAAGGAGGAAACACTACCATGGGAAACAAGGTCAATAAGACATACCCTCGCATGCATATATTTTACTTCAATTGAAAATGTCTTATTATTACAACTTTTAATGTTTATTACATACCTCTATATTTCTATCTATAATCAGGTACAAGATAGTGAAGGATATCGCATATGCCCTTCTTTATCTCCACCATGAGTGTGATCCCTTCATCTTGCACCGAGATATCAAGCCGAGCAACATACTTCTTGATGACAGCTTCAATGCCAAGCTTGCTGACTTCGGCCTGTCGAGGATCGTCGATAATTCTGACAGTTCAAGGATCCTCACTATCCCTGTAGGAACCGAGGCTTACCTGGATCCACAATGTAAGAAGACGGTTGGGATGGTTGAGTTCAGCCGTAGTTCCGACGTCTACAGCTTTGGTATCGTCCTGCTCGAGATCGCCTGCGGCAAGCAAGGCAGTGTGCTTCTTAGGGAACAAGTCTGGCAGCTGTACACCAAAAGGTGTCTCCTGCAGGCCGCTGATGCCAAGTTAAAGGGCGAGTTCAACACAAGCGAAATGGAGAGTGTGCTCATCCTAGGGCTCTCGTGCTCCTTCTTTGATAGTAAGATGCGGCCTACCATGGAGCAAGTAATGGCAGCCCTGGAACATGGCAAGCCACTGCCACACGACCTCAACTCATTGGACACTACTTCAGTTTCGGCGACAGAACTGGAGATGTACATCGACCCGCAGGCACCTACCTCTGCTAACAGCTCCTCCTACGAGCAAATGCAGGAATGACGAACCACTGTATTATATCTTTGGTCGTCGATTCGTCTATTCGTATTCGTCTGCATTAGCGTAACGGTGTGGAGCATCTTCAGCGTCAGTGGTTCTTATGCATCTCTATTAGTATTGTATCAGTGTATATTTGTTTTCTACAGTTGAAAACATGAATCAAGCATGCATGGTCCTGTATGCATGCATACGTTTGGTTTGATTACTGTGTGTATCGGCTTGTTACAAAGGCCAAACTTACATCATTATTAATGCTTGCTTAGTCTAAAAACATTATGTGCTAGATTTGCAATGTGGATCCCATTTATTGTTAATTCTTAGTTCTCTAAAATCTCTAGATTCTGTTCCTAACTCAGTTTTTTTAACATCGGTTAGTACTTTATTACTCTCTCTATTCCAAATTATAAGTCTCTTTAATTTTATTGGCGCATCAATTTTACTAGGTATCTAAACATGTTATTATATTTAGATGCATAGCAAAATGGATGTACACAGGAAGTCAAAACAACTTATAATTTGAAATGGGAGGAATATTGTCAGTGGCAGACCCTCAAACAGCCCCTTAATAATTAGTGAACACAAGAATGGCCATCTGCTACTGAAATGTAAAGAAATGAAAACAGTATGGAGATAATTGAACCTTGAATAGGTGAGACGCAAACTGGTGCAGGTCGGATCAGCATGGGAAATGGTGGAGATGATTCGAGGCTGAAGAGGGAAGAACAGGTTTTTGTGGCTGTAGTGGAGGAGGGAAATAAAAAAGAAGAATGGAAGGGAGGAACCGGGAGGCAGCTCAGATCGCCTATATAGCACTGTTTCTAACTGACGGGTTTCAGAGAACATCAGAGGAAAGGCTGTTGTCGGATAACCGACAGAATAGCAAATGGCATAAGAACCAAGCGGGAGAACTGAAACTTGACTTGGATGGTGCTTTTAACATCAACATGAAAGATGGAGGCTGGGGCTTTGTGATTAGACATGATCTGGACCCGGTGATAAAGACAGGAACTGACCCGGAGGATTTCTTACTCTATGCCTTCCATGCTGAGGCTGAGCAATCTTTCAAAAAAAAAATGCTGAGGCTGAGCTCCTGGCCTGCCTTGCTGATCTGCTGGAGATACGTAGAGAATGGTACATTGGACAGCAGTAGTGCCTCTAGAAAATTACCACATGAATAAAACCATTATTTATTTAGCAACAAAAAGCTGAAAAATATATTTCCCAACGAAGGCTACGCTGACTGGTAGCCTTTATTTTCTTTCAAAAATTTCAAGAACTGATTTTTTGCATTGCTGTTTCTCTATTGTAAAGAACGTACAGATGACTCCTACGATTATTCCTCAAAAAAAAAAAAGATAACTCCTACGACTATGTTTAACTCACTGTTTCAAGCTTCTTACAATCAAGTTTGTATGCATGATTCTAACTGCCGGACAGTTTGGATGTCCAGCAGCATTCCTGATAGCAACATTTTGGGCTTCGAACACTTCGGACCCATCCACCACACGCCGCATGCCATCGATTCTGATTTCAATTTGCTTCAGGTAGATGAACTGATCAATGCTGATAGAAAAGCCATGTGTTTCTTCAGGAACCACATAGAGTGACAACAGCAATGTCTCGAGCATTCGCATAGCCTGTGGCTCAAATGTCAATTCAGACCTTACGCAGCACAGCTGGAACTCCTGAAGAACTGGAAACCCATCTCTGCTGATAACAAGCTTCTCCGTCTTCTCCGTGGGAACGGTTCTCGACCACAGCGAGAGATGGCGAAGCGAAGGCAGCTCCGAGAGAAGCCGAAGGTCTGCATTCCTCACTTCATTGACGTCTATGTGTACAAACGACAGCACCGGAAGTGATCTGAACCACGAAGGGATCCTGTTGACATAGCAACTCCCATTGAGCAGAATCCTCTGCAGCTGCCCCAGAGGATGGTGCAAGTGATCCAAAAAGTCCACTGAACCATCACTGCCATGTATGCACAGGGCCTGGAGCCCTTTCAGTCTGTAAATCCAGAAGGCAAACTGCTCGTATCTCTCTGCGTCGTTGAGTTCTGCTGTTGCACAAGGAGACCACCATATCCCCAGCTCTGTCAGTTCAGAAAGGTTGGCAAGTTCATCCATGGCAACTGTTGTGCTTTGAAAAATGTCAAACCGTGACAAATGAGAAAGCGCCGCAACCTTCCCGATCCACTCTGACAACTTCATCTTGTCACAAAGCAGATGTTTCAGCCTCTGAAGATACACGACGCTCGCAGGAAGCTCTTGTACTGAAGTGCCACGAAGATCTAGCGTTGCCAGATGCTGTAGCTGGCAAATCTGATGAGGGAGTTCACTTATGGCCGTGTCCCTGAAGCTCAAGTACCTTAGATGAACAAGCTCAGCAATCTCCGCGACATGTCGGTTCTCCAAGTCAGCACAGCCCTCCAAGTCCAGTACCCTCAGAAACACAAAATCCCTGAACGAAAGTTTCGGCAGAGCACCGCCAAAGATAAACAGTGAGCGGGTATGAGGTATGTCCATTGATTCCATTATGCCAACATCTTTCTCAGCATTTGTAACAGATAGCCGCCGAATAACTTCACCCCCCAACTTGAACTCGTTCTCTCCATTGTCCATGTCCACCAAGGTGGCAAAATTCTCTCGAGCTAATCTGCATTTGATGAGACCATGGATTGTATAACCTTCATAATACCGATAACCGCAACGTGCCGGCTGGATCATGCCTCTGCCGACGAGATCATCAAAGTAGCTCTGCCCAGCTTGCTCCAGTGTCACTCCATGTTCTTCAGAGACAAACCCTTCAGCGATCCAGCTCGTCACTGCGCGATCGCAGCTGAAGGGATGATCCTCTGGAAACATACTACTCAGGTACACCAAGCAGGTCTTCAGGTAGTCCCGAAGGGCATAGTAACCCATGAGACATATCTCTTCAGTCCCATTGCTGCTGCTGTTGCTTTGACGAATGCAGCTACAGACGCCTTCCCATACGGCCCTCGTCCGCGGCTTGTTGGCCAGCAAACCCGACATGACGGTGACCGCCAGCGGCGAGCCGTGGCAGTGCCTGAGAACCTCGTCGGCGACCTGCGCCAGCTCCGGTGGGCACCCGTCCTCTGAACCGAAGACTCTCCTGTGGAATAGCAGCCTCGCGTAGTCCCCTGTGAGGCTGGACATGTAGTAGAAACGGGTGAACACGTCTGGCCATTGCACAATGCGGTCGTCGCGTGTTGCCGTGATGAGGATCCTGCTGCCCATTTTGTTCCACGGAAAACAGAGACTCCAGCCGTGTACTAGACTAATGTCGTCCAGGACAATAAGGTACCTGTCGCAAATTTCGGTGTAGATGTGTCAACAAAAACTATAGCTCTAACTTCTAAATAGGTTTATGAAATTTAGTTAAACTTAAGGAAATTTGGCTTGTTTGAGTATGCACCTTTTGTGTTCTAGGGTTCTGTCGATGAGCTTCTCATCGTCGTTATAGAAAAAGGCGAAGCGCGACGTGTCGTTGTCCATGACCTGGTCAAGTATGTCGGCCAACACCGATTGCCAGCTGCGGCTCTCTGTTGCCGACACCCACGCCCGGCGGTCGAAGTGGCCGCCGACGGCGCGGTACACCTCGCTCGCAAGTGTGGTCTTGCCCGTCCCGGCGTCTCCGACAATGACCACCACCTGGCGCTCCGCCGCCGCCTCCCTGTCACCACCTTCTTCGCCCATGAGCAGCATCCTGGCCAGCTCGTCCCGCTGGCCGTCCACGCCAACGAGCACCGGCACCGGCACCGGCACCGGGACAGGAGGATGACGTGAACCGTCCTCCTCCGCCGCCGCCGGCACGATGCTAGCCACGGCAGCATCAACTGGAACTGCCGATAGCCGCACGGTGGCCTCCGTCGCGGCGCACTCGACGTCGGCGAGCGTCCTCTGGACGCGGCGGGCCGCCTTTGCCATGTCCCGCGAGCTCCTGGCGCTCGGGAACAAGAACGCCGGGCGGCGCTTCTTCACGGGGAGCGCTAGCGAGAAACCATCGAGGAAGTCCTCCGTGTCGTAGCACAGCTCCCGGAGCGTCCTCGCGCAGTACCCTGCTGGCCGTGCCGCCGACGCAGACACCGACGCGTAGCTGTCGTACCCGTGGCAGAGCTCCCGGAGCGCCACGGACCTCGCGCGCGCCGCCGCCACCTTCGACGTCCGGCCGGGACTGGGACCGGGAACGGGAGGCGACGAGTCCGCCACGTCGTCCATCTGACAGAGTAGCTCGTCGAGCGTCCGGACGGCGCGGTCGACCTGCTGGCGTGTCCCTCTGTGCCGTAGCTGCCACCGCAGGTCGACCCGGTCCTCTTGCGCCGAGACCTCGGACACGAGGGGCAGCGCCGCCAGGAGCTCCGACCTGATGGAGGCGGCGGCGCGCCTGGCACCTCGCGGCAGGCCGTTACGATGGTCGTGGTCGTCGGCCTCCTGCAGCAGCGCGTCCAGCTTCGACACGACGGCGGCCACCGCCGCCGAGGTGCCGGCCATGCGGTGGTGGTGTGGTGAGTGGTGACCGTCCCCGTGCCCGCCCCACGTGGAATAACGACGACGAGGGTGGCGGAGCTGCTTGACGTGGGGCTGCGATGCTGGATCTTTATATGGGTGGATTGTGTTGATTTGTAAGGAAAGAACAGGTGCGTTACCAAATCGAATTTTGGCTCAACATTTCCTTCCTTGTTTGGAACGCGAGATCCATCCATGCACGTACACATTTTTGGAATTGTTTTTTTAGGGAATATTTGAATTTGGATTGAAAATGGAAAACCGAACTGTATTTTTTTTTGGCAAAAAAGCTGAAGTGATATTTGATACTACTCCGTACAGTGCGTCGTTGCCACGATTTGCAGTTCCCAAGGCTATATGCAACACACAGCAGAGTAGCAGGCCCCACTTCTTTTTACAACAGGCTCGCCTGGGATCATAGACACAGGCATGAGTTGGCATCTGTGGCCTAGCGCAAAGCTAAAAAGATGAATCCTCTAGTCTCTACTATAATTGAAAACTTCTAAAAGAGTGGGAAGTCTGAATCTCACCCCCGACCCCACAAGCAGTCTCTCACCCATCTCATTCTCATCTCACGCGCTCCCCACTTGCGAACGACGAAGGACATGACAGGTTCGAATCTTGATCTCGTCGAATAAAAAAGAAAAAAAATAACACCCCTCGCACGCTGCCGCCGACCTCGACTCAGAAGAGCGGAAGAAAAAAAAAACTCTGGATCGACCACGGACTTCTCCCAGCTAGGGTTCCGATCGGCCGCCACCCCTCGCACGCTGCCGCCGACCTCGACTCTTGGTGCCGATCACCGGCGCGGCACGCGTGTGACGCCTCCACCCTCCTCCTCGACGGCCTTGAGGTAGGCCAAGGAGAAGCACGCGGCCAGCCTTCCCGTCCTCTCCTCGCTGCGGGTGGTCCCCGTCGCCCCGGATCCGGTGGCGGCGATGGGAGTGGGAGGGCACTGCAGGAGGCGGATCAACGTGGTCTACTTCCAGAGCCGCGGCGGCCGGATGGACCACCCACACCTCTTCCGTGTCAAACACCTCAACCGCGCCGGCGGCGTCTGCGGTCTGCCTCCGCGGTATGTTCGTCGACCGATAAATTTTTCTCTATTTGCAGATCCGTTTATTTGCATGTATACTACGTGCGATTGTCATCGTTTATTATTCTTTGTCGTTCGTGTCGATCGTTTCGCGTTCCTTCAGATGACAAGGGGTGGCTCTCCAAGCTGCGCGGCAAGGACATGCCGGACAATTACTCGTGGTCCTACTCCTACAAAAGGTAATTGTATACCTGATGAATCGGAGTACAACATTTCTTGCCTTCCTATATATGCATGGATGATGATTAAGATTTTCATTGGTTATTGCTGGTCAATTAGTTTCTTTCTTTAGTTGTGTCGATCTCTACTCTACTGATTGAATGTTACTAAGTAGTTCTTTATTTGTTATTGCCAGTCAATTAGTTACTCTTCATCATCATTAGGAGATACAAGGCCAGGTACGTGTGGCAGGACCTGAAGGCCTCCTGGAGCTTCTTGGCCTCTGGATGGACATCCCTGTTATTAGTAAGTCCTACTTGCCCCTTTCACTTTGTGTCGTTGTTGTTGCCCAATGATTTGAACAAAATAGCATTGCCTGAGCTGTTAAATTAACTTGAAAAGTTCTAAATGCCAATTAGTCCAGCATATTGACCAGACGAGGATGGTATGGCAGCATGTGGTCAGGATATGGTTTTCTTATCATCCAGAACTAAGGATTCAAATTTGTGGTTTTTCTCAAGATTGCAGCCACTACGCACTCGTCGTCATGCGGGTGCCGCGAAGGGACGACACCAACCAACGCGTCCTGTTGACCGCTCGACGCTGGTATAGCAAATATATGGATGCACTGTTATATCACGCTGTAGGCAAAGGACAAGGCCTATTTCTTTTTTAGTGCTTCAGTGCTTTTCTACACCTCTGATAATCTGAATATCCGTTCTTGACTACTGCTACTGGCTGATTTATTGTTGTTATGTTATCAATTTGGAGCACATTGTTCCTTATTATTTTCTACGGCCATGACCTCCCACTTCTACTGCTCAATCACATCGATTCAGATTAGAAGGACCACAAGTAGTTTTTTTTCCTTCATGATTTCTGAATCTTTAGCTCTGTTCTATTTCTTAACCTGTGAACCTGGGGGTTATTTCTCCCTTTTGCTTTTTGCTTTTTGCTTTTTGCTTCATGCTTTCTAGGAAAAAATCCTCCTAGAAACCATCTTCTAGGATCCCTCTGATTTCCCCAAAATAATTTGGTTCCTAAGTTTGCTGCATTCTTGTATGATAATGTTGTTTGCAGGTTGATCTGTTCTACGAAGACCAGAGGAAGCAAAGGAGCAGGAGGAAGCTGCCGCAGCCCCTGAGTTTGCTGCAATCACTGATTACCAAGGAGCTGATCAATGGGGTGGTGACCGTGGACCTCTGATGTGGCTGCGCCGCCTGTTGCTCTTAATGGTGCTGATTGGGGTGTTGCTCCTGGTATGTACTTTTACCTGCTCATTTTAGAATTTCGTCATCTATTTGCTGAGTGTGAGGTATCATCAAAGTTTCACTTTTTGTAGTGATATATTATATGCTTATTTAGCCCAAAGAAAGGGATTTGTTTTCATTTGTTCTTGTGTCGCAATCTCACGCTTTGTGCACCAATTACCTTTTGAATTCTATTTGTTGTTTGATCTAGGGAGCGGACAACCTGACACAATCAGGCTCTGTGCAGGTATCTTGTAAATTTACTATCTCCAGTTTCGAATGGACTTACCAAGTGACTACTAGGAAGAAGCCTGTGGTTTTCCATATTATTTTAGCTAATTCAACTTTGTTGTGTGGGTCCTAAGTCTTTGCAGTTTAGACAGTTGACTGCCTTTCTAAGTGGACTGTTGCCCAGCGTCCTCCTCCTCGTTCAAGTCTATTGCTGGACAACAATATTTGTGGGCACTGGGCTACAACTCAGGTGATGAGTTGTGGATTTTAGAGTTTATTAAGTATGCTTTTATGCCAATAATGCCACAGTAGTAATAACCACTTTATATCACTTCATATGGTGTTTGGCATTTTGGCGTAGCTTAAACTCCTACAGTCTAAAAGCTTCAGTTGTTTGTAGTTTTTTTATATAAAAATATTTCATTTCCAGGACTTGCAAGAACTTAGGATCAGCCTTAAGGAGACATACTAATACGTGTCACATTAGCTTAAAGAATTTTGATGTAATTTCCTTGAAGCATTCACGATTTGTAATTTCTATCGTATGATAAATTTCTCTTTGAAATATTTTGGATATGTTCACATTA
Organism: Themeda triandra; assembly: GCA_018135685.1. NCBI lineage: Eukaryota > Viridiplantae > Streptophyta > Magnoliopsida > Poales > Poaceae > Themeda > Themeda triandra. The sequence goes on along the minus strand of JAENPR010000065.1, from coordinate 1,235,584 downwards.
AATTCAAGATGCTACTAAAATTGGTGGAAAAACAAAGGTGGAGGGGAATGCAAATAATGGCTTGTCAACAAATTGGTGGAACTTGAAAAGTAAGAAGTTGCTTAAATATTTTCTTGCAGGTTTCAAATCTGCAGCAAATTGGAGGAACTCGTAAGTAAGAATCAAGGAGGTCAAGATTATAGGCAATTAGTTAAAATCTGCAGCAAACTGGAGGAACTTGAAAGTAAGAATCAAGGAGGTCAAGATTGTAGGCAATTAGTATAGTTGCATGAATGACTCAAATAGCAACGACGAATAGTACTTTTGTATGTTGTAGTTTTTTTTTTTTTTTTTTGAAAGGGGTATGTTGTAGTTTTTAAAAGCTAGCTCGCAATTACTTCTCCATTTCCAAAAATTGAGTTTTGAAATGTTACTCTTTATGTTGGTTTGATCATGTTGTATAAATGGGTATTTCTAAAATTTTGCGTTTGATTATAGTTATAAAAAAATTTCAAACCAGAGCCGAGAGTATTGGTCTCACAAATTTTGATTGTTTTCATATGTATTTCTGAAATAAAACCGTAAAGATTAAGACGGACACTATACTAGTAAGTATAATAATATAATAGTGACGTGCCAGGTCAGATGCCTATATTCGCCTATATCCCTTCCTCGTGGAGATGTTCATCATCTCTTCTTTTTTTTAGCACATTCATCATTTCTACCCGACACATGAAACGGTGAAACAAACTTTATTTCCGACAAAGGACGTCCGTTCCTCCTCCTGGAATAGTGATGGGCCCAGAAGGTTTTTTTTTAGAATCCGATGGGCCAGCAGGTATTCCAAGCAGGCCCGGGACAGGCCTGAAATCTGGCCCAAAAAGTATTTAGTACTCTGCAGCCCAAAAGAAATTTGGGCCGGCACCACTGACTCGGCGCGACTTCTGCAGTGCGAGCGTCCGCCGGCCAGCTCCGACCACCACCGGCCGCGGCCTCGCCGCCCTGCCCCCGCTCATGTGGTCGCCGCCTCGGCACACCTGGCATCGCGCCACCAGCCCGTGTGGCCGCGCGGCGCGCGCGCATCTGCCGGCGGCGCCGGACGCCAAGCAGCTGGCCGGCTGGACAATCCAAAGCGCTACCCTGGTGAGTGCTTGTGAGTTTTGAGCCTCCTCCCAAATCTGAAATCCTGTTATGTTAATTGAGTTTGGATATTGGACTGTAAATTTGTTTAGAGGGATTGTGTATATGTGAAGTTAGTCTGTTAAATTGAGTGCTTCTTAGCTTTTCTCCCAAATACCAATCTATCTTTATGTGAAGGAACAAGGTGCTGTCGGAAGAAATACAATTTGAAGGGCCCATGCCGTCTTTATACCTATGATTATGCAGCTGAAAAATATAATCTATGCTAAAGATTGAATCTTTATCTAATTTTATAAGTATCCTGAATTTTATTATATTGCATATATGAAGATGTGAAGTAGAATTGCCCTGATTTCAAATCTTGAGTCGCCACTGTCCTGGAAGTGCTCCTTAGACGAGGCTAGACTCTTAGGATGTCTGCTCTTCTTTCCTCCTTTGTGTGGATCTCTTTTCTTAGTTTTCCTGCTACCACCTAAAATCTGTGGGGGTTTCCTGCTGTATTTTACACTAAAAAGAATTAACATGGTTCCTCTGTTGGGACCTCTAATTACAAACAGTAAGATAGCAATTTAAGGTATTACATATATGCACAATAGCTGTCTAAGTTGGACACCAATACCTTAGCATCCCACTCATCAAACTACTTCCGATCCACGCCCCATCCTCTCTACGTGCTCTATGCATCGCCATCTCAACATATCCTCTTGTAGTAGCCCTAAGCATGATGACTCACTTCTTCGAACACTGTGTTCTTGGCTGGAGAGTCTTAGCATCACTATCTATGTTGACAAAAGGCAACAGATTAACTCGATACGACCCCATTGATCGTGCCTTACATTTGATGGCTTTCATCGCAATGATCTAGTGGAGAAACATGTTCTGATAGCTAAAATTACAACAAAGTCTCAATAAATATATCGTCTTTTAACATGCAATTGGTCAATTGATTCTCCAATGCTCATTTGTGAGAGGCTAACAAGCAGCACAAATTATTTTTCTTTTCCGAACAAGCTGACCACAAGCAGAAATCAAAGCACAACTGACATCAAGGTAGAGTGGCATGGGTAACATATGCATGAGGGAAGCAACTTGCTGGCATCAACAGTGGTTCCAACCATCTTTCTATAACGAGCCTTTTACGTTCCATCAGTTAACGTTCTGTCAATAGGTTTGCAACTTTGCCTTCTCCAACCTGTAAACTATCGATGCATTAGGTTCATAACGAATTAAAAGGATTGAAGTGACAAATCAAACATTTGTAGTTGATTACAACAAAGCTTTAGATATGTACCTACTTGTTTTCTGAGAGAACTGCAAATATCAGAATGGCTCACTTTCTTTGCCAAATTTGTAGTAGTTATCTCCTGTAAAAGTAAAGTGAAGTCAGCTAGACGCCCATATCATATACTCACAGATCATTCTAGCCTACACACGAATACATGCCACTGCCTCATAAGAATAATATACTCCCTCTGTTCCAAAAAACATGCAACTCTGGGTTGTGTGTCATCAAAAGTAGTGTTTGTTTGACCAAATTTCTACTGCATACTATTCAAATTTGTGACTTTAAATTAATTTATTAAAAAAATACATTTCATAAGCAATCTAATGATATTTGTTTGATGACATAAATATTAATAATTTGTTATCTATAACTAATTAAACTTGAGATACTAAACTATGGTACTGTGCTAGAATTGCATGTTTTTTAGAACGGAGGGAGTATATAGGAACTTCAAACGGATTACAGGATATAATGGCATAGAGGAAGTAGGCAAGAACTTGAATAGGTGAAGAAAATTTGACCATACCTATTCTCACGCGAGGGATGCGGGAAATACTATGCCATTCGGAGGTCCCTTTCCTTGTCCAATTATCCAACAACTGTGGATCACAGGTTGTAATGATGAAAGACTCCAGTCAGGAGGGCAAAATGGGAAAGGGCAGGTTACGATGAGCTGTATCGAACTCCAACTTCTTGAGAGAGGAAACATTTTCCACTGATAGCTCGATCCAAGATGGATTCTGTATCTCCAGTGACTCAAGGGACGTCCTATTTTGCTCCAGCCATCGTTGAGATATGCAGTTACAGTCAATGGAAATTATTAAGTTCTTCACGTTTTGCAATCTATGCACTGGTTCTATTTCCAACATAGGTGTTGTATGGACCCAGAGTGTGTACACCTGTAGGGAGAAATCTGGCACCACGTCTCGACAAACTTTACCTGATAAGGCACGTTTCTGAAGCAATTCGCAATCTGTGATTTCCAGCCAGGTGAGGTATGAAAGTGCTCCAAGACCACCGAGGGATGACAAGTTCAAACATTTTGTTATAAATATCTCCCGCAATGCCCTGAGACTGCTGAACACATCACATGATGGGAGGGACTCCACTTTGGAGCAACTACGCAAACTCAATGAAGTCAGATTTGTAAGACCAAACACTGAATTCAGTAGTGGAAGCTCGAGGCCGCCACATGGCCCCATGGAGAGTTCCTTTAGTGTTTCAGGCAGTAGTCGACCATCAATATTTTCTGGCATTCTCAAATCGTAGCAGTTACCAATGCTAAATTCTGTGAGGTCATTCATTTCCCCAAATAACAAAGGAGCACAGGTTAATTTTTTACAGTCAACGATATTTAGGATCCGAATAGTTTGGACACAGTGCTCCAGCAGTAGAAAGCTCCCTTCTAAAGAAGTTAACTTTGAACAGTTGCTGATGATAACTGAGAGTAGCTTGGGTGGCAAGCCTTTGGAACCCATGTTATTGTCATGATGGTCACACATGCTTGGAAGGCTGGTCAATCCAACTCTATTAATTTCCAACTGCACCAAACTAGAAGGTAGAAGTGGCAGCTCCATCAGATTTTCGCAATCTTCCACAATCAGAGTTCTCAGATTTTGAGGCAAGGAACCATCAGATGATTGACCGATCTGTTTCAATTTAGTAATATCTTGCAACTCAAGATGCTTGAGCGACAATAGATTTCCAAGAGCTGGGAGGTACTCCCAATTTCTGCACTTCCTCAGGTCCAGTGACACCATATTTGTCAGAGAGAGATAATCTATCCAAGATGGAAATTGACAACCACTGTATCCTGCAATTTCAAGATTTTCAAGGCGATCAGGTGGCTGAAGTTTCTCAATAAACATATCATCTTCATTCCTAGGAGAGTCATTGGTCACAGACCAGTTAAGTGATAATGACTTAAGATGGTCTTTCTCGTTCAGTTTGGCCTCAATAATCTCTTCATTGTTCCCAATATTCTCAAGGTTACACATTTTTAACTTGCGGAGACTGCTTAAGTTTTGAAGAGAACTTATTTTATATCCCTCCTTTGCCTGAATCTGAAAATTGTGCAACTCCTGAAGAGAAGTTAATCTGGCAACAAATAACTCACCGAATCCATGGGACACATATCTCAACCGAGAAAGGCTTCCAAACTTTAATTGCTCTGGCCCTATGTCAATACTTCTGTCTGCAATAAGTATTTGTAAGTGATAGAGTTTAGAAAGTCCTTGTACTTTTTCCATCCCAGAGAGAGAGACATAACGAAGGTGCTTATTAACTTCTTTTGCAAAGCAGAACTTGGGAACCCTTTTCAAGACCAGTAACCTTAGCCCCTTCAAGTTTTCTACAACTTTCTCCAGTGCATATACACGTACAATACCAAGATCACTGGAGCTTTCTATGACAAGCGTGCGCAAATTCTTGAAGAATGAGATTGCCTCAGTCTCCTCAATTGTTAACTTGCTGAAATCTGCAATCCACAAGTGTCTAACTGTATGTCTGTCATACTTATAATCACCAGATTCAAGTCTTAGACATTCACCAAAAGAAACATTGCGTGATAAATCGTGCAATAAATCATGCATGATATAATACCCTGAGCAGTGTTTGTCATAAGGATCTCCTGTTGGCACAAAAGAAAAGAATGATTTTTTTGTCAATTGTGCCAGGTATCTTTCACCAATGTCTTCTGGCCTCTCAGTTCCACCTTCAACATGTGGAATCAGTCCTGATCCCAACCACATTTTCACCAATTCGTCCTTCTTAAACATACAATCTTTAGGAAATATACTACAGTATCTGAAGCAGAGTTGTAAGTCTTCTGGTAGATGCCGGTAACTTGATTGGAGAACAGTCATGATGATATCATCCAGTTTTTCTTTCTCAAGCTTTCTGTCCAGATTCTCCCAATATTGTTCATTAGGAACATTTTCCTTCAGATATCCACCGGCCATCTTTGTCACCAATGGACACCCTTGAAACTTCTTTACAATCCTTTTAGCAATTGGCAAGAGATGTGTGTAATCTTGAGCATTCATATTTTCAAATGCAAATTTCTGGAAGAGATCAAAATTATTGTCTTCATCTAATCCATGTAAGGGCAAAAACTTGTATTTACCTCCCATCACACTTTTAACCATATCTGCCACGGATTGCATTCGGGTTGTCAGCAGGATCCTGCTTCCACTCTGGCTAGTCTGCAAAGGCGCCATCAATTTTTCCCATTCTTCCCTTCTGCCGTCTTCCCAAACATCATCTAAAATAAGCAAAAACTTCTTAGGCTTGAGCTCCTTTTTGAGAAGTTGTTGTAGTGATTCCAAACTATCAGCATTCGGCCTGTTATTTGTGACTGCCTCTAAGATCTTCTTTGTCATCGTTGTTGCACTGAATGTACTTTTAGACACATGTACCCACACAGTTATATCAAAGTGAGGTGAACCTTCTAAATCTCCGTACACAAGTTGAGCAAGGGTGGTCTTCCCTATACCTCCAATTCCAGTTATTGCAAAAACAGGAACTCTGATGGTTCTACGAGTATCTGGACCTTCATCTACATCACTAGTCAACCACCTCAGAACCTCATCCTTTTCGTTGCTACGACCAAATATATCAGTGGCCACCAGAGCAGAACTAGTTTGTTGATCGCTGCTTCCAGCACGATCTGGCAAGGAACGACTGTCAGAGCAGCTGATAAGCTGAAGCAATGTGCAGCCATCTCGTACAGCTTCATCTAAATCTTGGATAGCCTTTCTCAGCTTCTTCACCATGTTTGCTTCAGTGGTAGACCACACAAATCTTCTAACCTTCGTTCCCCAATTGTGTACCTGAGTCTTTTTTTAGAAAGGCGGCAATAGTTTTGCCGAATTTTTATTAGATGAGGAAAACGAAGGAAACATAATTACGAAACAGGATTGGAGATTGAACTCCCCGCCCAAACTACTACTACCACTCAAATAGATCGTGTACCTGAATCTGGTGTTGGGAGTTTTGTTGAAGTGCATCTTCCACAAGCTTGTAGTACTCTACCTCATCAAGTGCATCCTCGGCTCCTTCAACAGCATCTCGGAACCGCCAAAGCCACTTGTCCAACTTACGGCCCTTATTTGCGTCGATCTGCTCGCGATTGACGGCATCGTACACCGCCTGGATCTCTGCGAGCCGCTGCTCCAGCCGATCCTTGACGGCCTCCATGCCCTCGGCATGGCGCCAGTCCTTGAGGTAGCCGAAAGCCTTGTTGACTATGTATGAGATGACCGGCGTTGCCACCGACTTGCCGGCAAAAACCAGTGCGGCGGTGGCAGCCATTTCTTGGAATATGAGGATCTGTTCTGACGTGCTCTCTATTTGGAAGAGCAACTACAAATGGTTGAGAGCATGGCCTGCGCAGGTCGTTCGTGTCCAACATTTGTTTAAGGTCGCCGAGAAGCTTCCCCAGATCCAAATTATGTTTAGGACCCTCTCTATGAACCAAATTCAGATAGAGACAGATGGAAATGGGCAAATCTAGACATATCTTAGGGTCTGTTTGGTAGAGTTTAAAAAAAAAATGGACTTAGGGCTTGTTTAGGTGTCCATATATTTTTCTCAATCCACATGTGTTGCATTGAAGTATATTTGAACTAAGTTCCATTCCAACACATGTAGTTTGAGAGAGATACATGTGCATCGAAACAGGGCCTTAGGAGCTACACCATGAATCGGCACCGTCAAAACCATAGATCCCTAGATCCACCAAATTGTTGGAGGGAAAAATTACCCGTTACTGCACCTAGTACACAAAAAAATGCTTCGTTCTTTCTATTCCATCATCTTCCCCATCACTACACGCCTGCCCGCCCACCATTGGCCACGGCCACGCCCGCCGAAGCCATATCTGCCAGTCGCCACATCCGCTTGCACATGAGCTCGTTGGGAGGGAGAATCCTGTGGTTTTTCTTTTTTTTTTTCATATGCCCCTCAAGTCAGAAGTGAGATAGAGAGAAGGGTGGAGCTATACCAAACACTTCGACGAATCCCACATCGACAGTGGAGCTGTTCCACGTGAATCTGGAGCCGGTGGCTTAGAACTTAGAAGTGGAGAGATACCATAGAAGTTCTATGAAAGCATGTCCCTGCAGATATTGACTCTGACTTGTTTAAACATTTTTTAGATAAGGGAATAAAGTTTTAGCTTCTACCATCCAAAGATAATACACAGCTGATAGTCCGAATACAAACCAAAGCCATAAGGCTTACACACACACGTGAAAAACAGATGTTAGCCCAGCTAGAGAGGGCAACAAACAAAGAAAACATACAAGACCGCCATACGACCGCGACGCGCCGACTTCTTCAGCCACCGTGGAGCCGGCCGCCTCTTCTCTAGCGGCCGAGGTGCTGGGCGCGCCCTGCGTCGCGCCGTCTACTTCGGCCGGCGTGGCCGCGGCTCTCGCTGCGCCGCTGGACCAGACCGCGGCGGGCGAGGAGTGCTCGGCTCAGACCCCACCGCACCCGGACCTGGCCACCGCTCCGACCGAGGACCAGGCCGCGGCGTGGACTGCTCGGCCCGGCCTTCGCACCGCCCCCATGTGCAGGCCACCACACCGACGGTCCCTTCCATCACCGCCGTGGACTCCATCAAGCTGCCGATCCAGCAGCCGCTTGTCTTCTCGCCTCCCCGCGTGCGTGTCGCGCGGGTTGACGCGGATTGGGAGCCCAGACGCAGCACCCGTCTCGCCGCCAAGTACCCCTACCGCGACCCCGTCCCCGAGCGCCAAGCGAGGCGTGTGCTGATGAGCAAGTGGACAGGCAAGCCGGCCATCCTCACTTCGCGGACACGGACGCGGCAGTCCAGCCAGGTTCAGCCGAGGCCTTCGGAGACACCTCGCCGACCTCACGGCGCGAGATGATGCGCGTCCTTTTCCACCAGCGCGCCGAGATTGCTTCGCCTGAGCTGCGCACGAGTCGCCCATCGGTTTCCCCATGAGTGCAGACCACCTACTCATCTGGAACGCGCGGGGGCTGTTCGCGTCCTAGAGCTCACTCTCTTCTGTCTTATCTGTCGCAAATTTGTTTCTTAGAAAGTTACAACCTTCAGCACCACCGTTCTAGCCGGTGCCTCGTGTAAGTGTGTGCGCTTCCACTCCATGGCAGCTCGCTGTTGAGTGGTCGCTTTGTAAAACTCTAACTTCCCTTGATGAAAAACGTGCTAATGCACGGTTTGGAAAAAAAAAAGACCGCCATACGATTCGAAAAGCCCCTTCCAAACTTCGCAAATACTGCCAAAATTAAGGTCTCATAGTTTCTTCAACCCATCTTGAACATCTAAACAACTACATCCATATGCGAGCAACGTCATGTTTATATAAGATGAGAAGTACGCGTATGACTTGGTCACTTGGAATCTGCTAGCATGGTAATAGTACCCCTCTACTAGTTACTAGTAGTTGTTGATGGCAGTTCGTGCCAGCTAGCAGGACCTGTTATAAGTCAACTGTTTGTGTTTTGATGGCTTTAAGTCTGAGGTCTTCGGTCGAGGGGTTCACGGCGCAATGGCAAAGGCCATTGGTTGCACCCTCCTGGTGGTGGAGGTCCTGGGTTCGAACCCCCGCTGGAGCGCATTTAAGCGTTCGTGGGTGAGTTTGCCCGACCTACCGGAGGTAGAAAAAAATCCCCTCGTCCGCCCCATGCCAAAGCACAGGTCTGTGGCCAGCCCAGTCTCACGTGAGCTGCGGTGCCGCTGTGTATGGGTGGGGTGGAGGTTCGGGGGTTTCCTCGGCCTGCGTGAGAAGGTCTTCTTCTTAAGCACAATGCCCGGGGGCTGTCTTACCCCCGTGGGCCGAGTTTTTAGGGTTCAAATCCTGGGTGCGGCACATTATTCTGGATTTATTCCAGAATTTCCGGGGCTATGCATTAAGTGGTAGGCGACGTGCCCGTCGACTGCGAGGCGTCTGTGGTGACTTCGTGAACTTCAAGATTTGCCGGCTCAGTCCTTCGAAGGTGCTCATAGGGGTAGGGTTTGCGTACATGTGTTCATAGGGGTGAGTGTGCATGCGTGTTGAGCGTCTGCGCTGTGTAATTAAAAAAAAAGTCTGAGGTCTTCGGTATACCGCCTCGGCACCAACCAACCGACGACAAGCTGTTGCATTTTCCCAGGACTCCGGATGCTGGAGCTCTGGTTGTAGAGTCTAGCTAGTCTGCCAACCGCCGAGAACAGTAATTTTTCACTAAATTTACCAGAGACTTCATAAGCCAAGTAGTCAACTGACCTCGATAAAAGAAGCCCTGGTTCGGCCCACTAGAACGTTTGTAAGTTCGTCTACTGTTTGCTGCGACAGCCATGCTAACTGGAGTACTGAAAGATGCAATGTGGACCGGGAAAACAATTGATTCAGCAGAACTAACTGCATTTGATTGCTGGTTTCTCATTACATGATGGAATACAGGGCATATATCGCTTTGTACAACAGCAACACTTATATTATTATATATGTAAATATACACCATCTAGCTCCCAAAGCAAAGCATTTTGTAAATCAAGGAGGGGCAACAAACAGTTGACCAACAAAACAGACAGTTTCTTTTTGAGAAGGACAAAACAGACAGTTGACCAACAACAATGGATCTGAAGATGCTGCAGTTCAGCCTTTAAGCCAAGATGGTACATCTGCATCGCCTTCAGAAGCTAACTGAAACCTTGCTTGCTTCAACCAGACAGGGATCTAACAACAATTCTCCTCAGAAATGATCTGGGGACGAAAAAAAAATGAGCCTGAAGAACACATAGAAGAGGAACGAGTGCTTAGGACAACAAAAATCAAATGCTCAAGGAAACGCCACCAATGGCCTTGCACTGTGGTCCCGTAAATATAGCAGATCCAGCCACTTGTGCTACTACTTCATTGGTGATAACTCGCGATGAAAATGGTACGGATATTTATTCGACCGTCCGTTCGACCGAACAAATATGAACACTTAAATGGATAATTATGCGGATATCTGGATTTTTTTTTCCAAATACGGATACTAAAATGGATAGTTTATGCGGATATCAAATACAAATACGATATCGCCAGTATCCGGCGGATACGGATAATCCGGGTAAAAATACGGATATATCCGACCTACACATTGCGGATACTATCCGTTTATAGTAGTTCAAGGCCATGACCAGTTGAATTGTCCTGCTGTTGTGCCATTCATTGTGTAGTTACCTTCCTCCAGAGCAGCTTAGCTCTGGGTGACCAATGCGGTATTATGCATGTGTGTGATCCTAAACCCTAGACACTGGGAGAGTGGAAGGCCAGAGCGTATGGGCTGATGTCTGATGGGGAAGGCTTGGCCTATAGTTCTAGCTTGAGGCCGAACTGATTTTGTGCACAAATTTATTAAAAATATAATTCAATTTCATCAACTCAAAACATGATTACTCAATATCCGAAAAGATATTTGTATCCGACGTTCTCCGAATCCGATTTATATCGTATTCGATACACACTATTCGTATTCGTGACCAAGGCAATCCGTATTCGTATATGTATCCGGTAGCTATCCGTGTCCGAATTCGAATCCGATCAGAATATGAAAACAAATATGGTATTAGTGATATCCGTTCGTATCCGATCCGTTTTCATCGCGAGTGATAACCACAGCTACCCCAAACTGTTGTGACTAATAAAATCAAATTAAGCAAATGGAACGAAGTGTAAACATAATTTCCTTTTGAATGGGAGGTAAGACATAGTAATAAAGGTAAAGGCTACAATTTTCTCGATGACAAAAACAAACAAGGCAAACTTAGACTGAATCCATCAGCAAACTCCTGAAAGCTCCTCTGGAGCTTAGCCATATGCATTACCTTACTGATAGTGATAGCTCCCCTCTTCCTGTACAGAGCTGTGGCACTGTCTACAATGAAAGCAAACCTGCAAATGTAAGATTCAGAAAAGCTAGGTCTGCTATTACTATTAGTCTTCATAATAAGCATATACTGAAAACAGGCATCAACTATATATGGAAATGTCCAAGAATAAATAAATAAATAAACACTTGCAAGCAGAGTTAATGAAAAACACTTCAACATTTAGCTGGTTTCTGCATCAGCTGATGTGATAAGATTGTGAGACAGCATTGTGTTAAGATGTCAGCGACTTGTACCAGTTCTGAAGGGCATCTAAGGTCTGAACCAAAGACTCTTCTGTGAGACAAGAAGTATAATATAAACAGGTTTTTTTTTAAAAGATCATAATATAAACAGGTAACCAAGTGTGCCAATATAATTGCACAACATCATCATAGAGTGTACCTGTGCTGATAATTGCTGTGATAATTGAACAATACAGCACAAAAAAGGGAACTGAACTGATATTTGATACATCATAACTATACATGTATCAATATTACTTGCAGTTGTCATGTACTCAGGTCTCATGCAACACACAACAGGGCAACAGTCGTGGCTTCTTTTTACAACAGGATTCTCAGATCACAGTCACAGGTGCAAATGCATCTGTGAAGGCAATTGTTTCTGTACACCAAGGTGGGGCAACACAGCAGTTGACCCAAGGAATGACAAAGCAGACAGAAGACCATTGGAGACGAAGCCACTGTCCATTGTAAGCAGAGATAAGGGAACTCAATCCTTGACATCTGCAACGCCTTCAGAAGCTATTTGAAACCTTGCTTCTGCTTCAGCAGGGAGAGCTTATTACTTTACAAATCCGCTCCTCCCCTCTTCCCTTGCGAAGAGCAAGCCTAATGGAGAGTTGGAGGCAGTATTGACAGTTCAGTTAATAATATGGATAGGAACAGAACAGAACCTGGGCCTTGGAGATAACCAGTTAGTTCGTGATAACTGGCATAATGTACAGTACCTTGTTGTGGAAGCATGAGCCATGATGTTACCGCCGTTGGGCTTGATCTGCGGTCCGGCAAACATAGCAGAGCCATCCACTTGTGCTACTACTTGATTGGTGATAACCACAGCAACTCCAAACTGCCATGATCAGTCAAATCAAATTAAGAAAAGCAAACAATCATGGAGGGATATCCAGTGTCAACAGAATTTTCATTTGACTAAAAGCTAAGACAAATTAAAGAGAAAAGACTTGGTGTTTTTGAAGAAAAAAAATGATAACAATTTATATCAACCTCATCTGCTAACTTCTGAAGGCTTCTCAGGAACTTGGCCATATGCATTTGCCTAGCTGATAGCTCCCCTCTTCCTGAGAAATCAGTTCTGTACAGAGCTGTGGCACTGTCAACCACCATTAGAGCAAACCTGCAAATGTAGATATTCATATTAGAAATTCTGAGCAAGCTACCTCCATAATCAATAGTCTTCATAAAAAAAAATATATACTGAGAATCAAAGAACACAGACATTGGCAGAGTAAGCAGTTGCAGTGCCAAATTTAGCTGGATTCTGCATTTTCTAATGTGATGTGATATTAAAGCAGCACATCATGTATCAATGTTATTATGTTAGACTAAGCAGAAAACACTGCACTGGTATATCGGTTTGATATGATAAACATACCTTAGCTGATTAACCATTTTATGTTTTAGCTAGTTAGCTCATATGAATCGCAACATATCATGAATAAATTTGGGATTTTGTGTACAATGCACAAAGAGTGAAAACGGACAATACTAATGTTGTAAATACTAAATAGTAGTGAGGTCCAGTAAGCTATGAGAGCTATATTTTAATATCACATGGAACCGTTATGTGGGTCCAAAGGATCATTACTTTAACTAAGGCATGATCCCTTTGATTTGTAGGCAAAATATAACCAAATCAATTTTAATTCATTTACCTAGTGCACAACTGATAGAAAGTAAAGCATGCTTATGTGCTCAAAGTAACATATAGTTCACACGTGAACTCAAAACAACAAGTTGGACTTGCCTAGTCTCTATCGTCATGGAAGCTGCCTCCAGCAGAAGTCTGGATTGATGATCTGTATTATAAGCTCTGGCATAAGCTACATTCTCTAGCACATCAGCACCATTCAGCCCAAACTTACATTCCAGTATGAGCATGTTTAGTGATCAAATTTATGCAATAATAATAAAAAAACTGCAGCTAAGGTATCACCTGTCAGCTATCTGCAGGAGCCTTTGTGGCCTGAATGTACCCTCTGCGTCAATGTACAGAGCCTTTCCTTCACCACCACCTTGGTCCAATGGAAGCTGCAATATAAATTGTTTACATATTTTACACCAAAAAAACAAAATGGAAAAAACCAAGGAGTTGATAGACAAAAAGTTTACCTGACATGTAACACAAAGGGTGTGACACAATTGAGTCTTTCCAGAGCAGAATTCACCATATATCTCTGTGATAGATCCAGTTTCTATCCCACCTGTTGCAGGTATGTCATAGGCCATAACAGAACTCTAAATCACTGTAATTAGTATAAGTTCTGCAAGAAAAGTAAGATCATGGAATCCACAAGCTCATTACCCTCCAAGATCTTATCAAGCTCTCTTGATCCAGTTGTGACTTGAATAATCTCCAGCCGCTGTGCATGTAGATGGCTAGCACTTGTAAAACCCAGTGGTACTATCTTGGATGCTGCAAAAGGTTTGTAGACAGTTATGAGTTCAACAGTGCCCAAGACAACTTCCCTACAACATAGCCTCAATACAGTTTCAATACATATAAAGTCACATAATACTTGCCTGCTTCAATTATCTTGTCAACTTTAGCTTCACTTATTCCTTTGATCTGCAAAAGATCTTTCCTTGGAGTTGTAAGGTCCTAGATGGCTAGAGGGGGGGTGAATAGCCTATAAAAATTTCTACAAACTCACTAAGCAAACTTCGTTAGATACACAAACGGCGGAAAGCAAGTTTTGCTTAGCCTATTAGATGTTGCAAGCCTCCTATCCAAACAATTCTAGTAGGTGATCACTAGCACACACAATAGCTACCGCTAGTGATCAAGAGTTCTACCCACGGGATTTAATCTACACAAGGAGTGGTTCCCGACCGACCACACAAGCAATTCTACCCACGGGATTTAGTCTACACAAGTTGTGGTTCCCGACCGACCACGCAAGCAATTCTACTTTGCAAGAAAGTAATCAAAGTAATACAAGAGAGGGTAGGAGCGTGTTATACCAACGCGTAGAGTCGAGGTTGCCAATCACCAATAAGATGAACAATCAATCACAATCGGCAACACACAAAGGATGATGACCAATCACCGGGAGACAAGATGAACACAATGATTTATCCCCGGATGTTCACTTGGGCACCGCCAAGCTACGTCACCCGTTGTGTCGACCCACACCTAGATGGTTCCTCGGTGTGACCCTCAAGTCACTAGCCCTCAAGGCTCGCCCGCAAGGCACCGCAAGACACCACTCTCAAGCGAGGTACTCAACGACACGCGCAATCCACTAGGATGCTCTTCGTGATCCCCACGAGGTGAGCTCAAACCTCTCACAAATCAACCGGAGGTGGCCAAGGACATACACCTTCTCTTGCCAACGCCTCCAACAATCTCCAAGCCGGCTAGGAGCGGTACTCTCCAAGAGTAACAAAAAATCCACCGGATAAACCACCCACAAGTGCCACTAGAATGCTCTCAAGCAATGCAATGCACTAGGTGATCTCTCAATCTCACTTTGGATGAGCAACAAGCAAGAGAGATGAGAGGGAGAGTGTTTCTCTAGCACAAAGGATGAGCAAGTGAGTAGAAATGGGCAAGAGCACCTCCCATTGCCGGCCAAGGGGCTATTTATAAGCCCAAGGCGAAATCCAACCGTTACCCTCGGGCGGCCGATTTCAACCCGCCGGACGCGTCCCGCGGCTCAAGCGCGGACGCGTCCGGCGCCTCCTCGCGCTCCCGCGATGCCCCGACCGTTGGCGGCCCAACGTTCAAATCACCTCGCGTCCGGCCCGCGTCCCGGCCGCGTCCCGGCGGCCCGCGTCCGGAGGAAACGCCCGCGCTCGAAACTTTCGGTCCGCGTCCGGCCCGCCTACGCCGGACGCGACCAGCCCGCGTCCGCCGCCCTCGACGGCCCAGCGGCCTCGCGACGAAGCCCAAGACGCGCCGGACTGCGCACGGTGAACGGCTCGCGTCCGCGCGTGCGTCCGGCGCGCGCGTCCGACGCTCGACACTCGCTCACGCCAAGTCACAATGCGCCGGACGCGTCCGGCGCCCAAGCCCTGCGCGTCCGGCGCTGTCAAAACTTCGTTTTCAGCCCGTCGTGACGCAACTTCTCAGACATGCTATCCAACAAGTATACCAACTTGATCAACAAAGATAGCATGAATTCAACCAAATTTTGCATCCGGCGCAATAGAAAATATGCATCCATTTTTCTCGAAAGCGCCGAATCCCGCCTCACGAGGCTCGGCGGGAGGAAGAGAGGGACCCAAACCCATCTCTACCCCGCAAACCACAAATAAGCATCAAAACGCCACCTTTGTAAATGTGCCAACACCACCAAGTGTACATCTCCATGTGCTTGTGTGTTAGCTTTTCACAAACATTTCCCAAAGGTTGGGTTAGCTCACTAGGCCCTACATGCAATGCACTTCATGAATTCACCTAGTGGCACCCGTGCGTCGAATAGCCGATAAGACTTCCCCTCTTAATAGTGCGGCTATCGATCCTAAACCACTCACACCCTCTATGGTGTCTTGAGTGCAAAACAAAATGGCCCTATCGGTTATACCTTTGCCTTGAGCCCATTTTGTTCCTCCAAATGATATGAACACTTCACACCATCATGTGACCGTCTCGATCCATCGACCTCGACTTCACTTGCCCTTCACCGTGCATCGGTCCATCGGCGCCTAGTCTTGCCCGAGCTTCACCATCGCATGGTCCTTCACTCCCAAGCCTTGACTAGCCCTTCACCTTCAACACCGGTCCATGGAGCCAAGCACCGTCTTGATCTTCATCTTTGATCACATGACACGTGTCATGCTTCATATTCAATATGCTCATCGTGTGGACAACCTTTCTCTAAATCAACCACTTAGATAAACAAGGTTAGTCCTAGGTTTCATCAATTAGCCAAAACCAAACTAGGGACTTTCAATCTCCCCTTTTTGGTAATTGATGACAACCTCAACAAAGATGATTTTATAATAAAGATTTTGAACTTGTCATACTTGTCCAATCATTAAGCTCACAAGAGAAATTTGGACAACTATAGCAAGTTCGGTTTTGGTAGTATTGCTCCCCCTACGTATGTGCATAGAGTTTGGATTTGAAGCTTTGCACATATGCATGGATAAGATTGTGGGGAGAGTAATTCTACCAAAATGATGCTAAGGTGTAAGAAATGGACCTTTGAAGCGTGATACCAATCGGAGTTGCAATTTACACCATCCTTAGCACCATGAAGTAACTAGACATCCATCAAAAACTCAAGAACCCCGTGAGATCAACATTATAAGCAAAGTTCTTGAACCACTTGTAAAGCAAGGGAGTCTAGTTACAACCTATGCATGCTAGTAGATCATTTCATCAATCAAGTTCTATAATAGCATTGCACCACACAAGCAAGGAGACACTACTTGTATAAAACTTTAAAACTAGGTGCCATGAGCAAATCATATGAGAATGCACAAACAAATGCAACAACTTTGTTCATGAGCTTGCTCCCCCTTCTTGTGTGCATCAAAATTTTATTTACCCCTTTATCATGTTCAATCATCTTTTTCTCTCCCCCTTTGTCAACAATTGCCCAAAAATGGGATCAAATTGTGGAGAGAAAATGACTTTGATGGAGTAAACAAAACTTTAGTCAAATTTGGTTCAATCTAGACCACTTGCCAAAGATATTTAATTCGGTTTGAACCAAAGACAAGCTTCTTCACACCTCATGTCAAGGGTTATCTTGCCTATGTTGAATTAAACACTTGTAGCAAATATTCTAGATTCAACACTAGGATTGCAAGCCCACAAACATGTCATATGTCACCACTAGATCAAGCAAAGCATGGAAGCAATAGTGGTAAACATATATACATCAAACATATTTGATTTAACATGAATGCTCCAAATGCACCTTGTATGTCTACATGTGCTACCACAAGTATAATCCTAAGCATGAATGACATGTCAACCAATGGTACCTTACTTTGTCGAAGGAGAGGCATGTCAAGTAGTGGTGGGGTGCATTCAACACATGTTTGAGAAGTCAAGAATGTTTAATTCATTCCTTAGCTTGCAAAACCTTTTTTCATCAAGTGGCTTGGTGAGTATATCGGCAAGTTGATCATCGGTACCCACACTTTCAATGGAAATGTCACCCTTTTGTTGATGATCTCTAATGAAATGATGCCTTATGTCAATGTGCTTTGTTCTTCCATGTTGAACCGGGTTTTGTGTCATCTTGATTGCACTCTCATTATCACAAAATAATGGCACATTCTTGAAATTGATGCCATAATCCTTCAAAGTTGTCTTCATCCAAAGCAATTGTGCACAACAACTCCCGCACTAACATATTCGGCTTCGGCGGTAGAGATTGCCACACTATTTTGTTTCTTTGAGGACCATGACACAAGTGATCTTCCAAGAAGTTGACATGTACCACTTGTGCTCTTTCTATTGATCTTGCAACCACCATAGTCGGAGTCCGAATATCCAATCAATTCAAACTTTGACCCCTTGGGATACCATAGTCCAACATCTCTTGTTTGCTTCAAGTACCTCAATATTCTTTTTGCGGCCGTGAGATGACTCTCTCTAGGTGAGGCTTGATATCTAGCACACATGCAAACACTAAACATGACATCCGGCCTTGATGCGGTGACATAGAGTAGGCTTCCAATCAATGACCGATAATCCTTTTGATTCACCATATTGCCATCATGATCACTATCAAGATTCCCATTGGTGCCCATTGGAGTTGAGATTGGCTTTGCATCTTGCATTCCAAACTTCTTCAACATGTCCCTTATGTATTTCCCTTGACTCACAAATGTCTCATTCTTCAATTGCTTGACTTGAAGACCAAGAAAATAGCTAAGTTCACCAATCATGGACATCTCAAACTCATTTGCCATCATTTCACCAAATTCTTCACAATATGCTTGATTGGTTGATCCAAAGATGATATCATCAACATAGATTTGCACAATGAAGAGATCATTACCAATCTTTTGGTGAATAGAGTAGTATCAACCTTGCCCATAATGAACCCTTTGAATTGAAGAAAAGTCTTCAATCTCTCATACCATGCTCTAGGTGCTTGCTTCAAGCCATACAAAGCTTTCTTCAATTTGTACACATGGTTGGGTCTCTTCTCATCTTCAAAACCGGGAGGTTGCTCAACATATACTAGCTCATTGATGATCCCATTGAGAAATGCACTCTTGACATCCATTTGATATAACTTGATATTGTGGGCACATGCATAAGCCAATAGAATCCTTATTGCCTCCAATCTTGCCACGGGAGCATATGTCTCATCATAATCAAGACCTTCAACTTGAGTATAGCCTTGTGCAACTAGTCTTGCTTTGTTTCTAATCACAACACCATCTTGATCTTGCTTGTTCTTGAAAACCCATTTGGTTCCAATGACATTGTGATCCTCCGGCCTCTCAACTAACTCCCACACATCATTTCTTGTGAAGTTATTGAGCTCTTCTTGCATTGCCATGATCCAATCGGCATCATCCAAGACTTCCTCAATTTTCTTTGGTTCCTTGGTTGACACAAAAGATGCAAACTCACAAATCATAGCCACTCTTGATCTTGTTTGCACACCACTTCTAATATCACCAATAACACTATCAATTGGGTGATCTCTTGCAACATGTTGTGGTTGTAGCACTTGCACTTGATTGCTTGAACTTGGTTGATCACTTGACTTGTCTTCATTGGATGAGCTAGCACCATGATCTTGCACTTGAGCATTGCTAGCTTGCCTCAATGGAGAATTGAGCACTTCATCTTTATCATCTTGCACATCAACCACTTGCTTTGCTCTTATGTCACCAATGTCCATGTTCTTCATAGCTTCAACCAATTGGTTTCCACCAACATCTTCTAGATTCTCATCTTCATCTTGTGACCCATTGGTTTCATCAAATTGCACATCATGAACTTCCTCTCTAATGCCACTTGAATTGTTCCAAACTCTATAAGTCTTGCTTGTAGTTGAATAACCGAGTAGGAACCCTTCATCACATCTCTTTTCAAACTTTCCCAATCTAGTGCCCTTCCTCAAGATGTAGCATTTGCAACCAAACACTCTAAAATAGCCAATGTTGGGCTTTCTTCCATGAAGTAACTCATATGGGGTCTTCTCTAGCAAAGTATGACAATAGAGCCTATTGATGTAGTAACATGCCGTGTTGATTGCTTCATCCCAAAATGATTGACTAACATTGTACTCATGAAGCATTGATCTAGCCATATCAAGCAATGTTCTATTCTTCCTCTCAACTAGGCCATTTGATTGTGGAGTGTACTTGACCGAGAATTGATGACCAATGCCATAGTGATCACACAATTCTTCCATTCTTGTATTCTTGAACTCACTCCCATTGTCACTTCTCACTTTCTTGATTCTCATGTCAAACTCATTGTGAACTCTAGTGAGAAAGGTCTTGAAGGTGTCATACACTTCACTCTTGTCACTAAGAAAGAATACCCATGTGAATCTTTTGAAGTCATCGACTATGACAAACCCATACTTGTTGCCACCAATACTTGTGTATGTAGTTGGACCAAATAGATCCATGTGCAACAACTCAAATGCCTTGCATGTGCTCATTATGCTCTTCTTTGGATGTGAACTTTCAACTTGCTTCCCGGCTTGACATGCACTACACAACTTGTCCTTCTCAAATACAACATCTTTCAACCCTTCAACAAGATTGTGTTGTGTGAGCTTCTTCAATTGTTTCATGCCAACATGCCCAAGCCTTCTATGCCAAAGCCAACCCAAACTTGATTTTGATATCAAACATGTTGTCAAAGAAGCTTCACTAGTGTTGAAATCAACAAGATAGAGATTCTCATATCTAAAACCTTTGAACACCAAGTTGGAGCCATCAAGAGAAACTACCTCAACATCATTTGCCCCAAAAATGCACTTGTACCCTCGATCACTAATTTGTGCCACGGAGAGAAGATTGAAATCCAAGCTTTCAACTAGCATCACATTGGAGATACTCATGTCATTTGATATTACAATCTTGCCCAAACCAACAACCTTGCCTTTCTTGTTACTGCCAAAAGTAATTGACTCAATGCCACTATCATTCTTCTCAATTGAATCAAACATTCTTGATGTGCCGGTCATATGTTGAGAACACCCACTATCAATAATCCAATGCCTTCCTCCGGCTTTGTAATTCACCTACAAGTAAATCAATGAAGCTTAGGTACCCATTTTTGCTTGGGTCCTTGTAGGTTGGTGACTAAGCTCTTTGGTACCCAAATAGCCTTCTTCTTTGGGCCAACAATGGGTGTACCAACAAACTTAGCTTGCACACCTTTCACACTCTTGGTAAGCACATAACAAGAATCAAAAGATATAGCATTATCAAGTTTCTTGTTTTGTTGCTTCTTGTTGCAATTTTGCTCTAGGTGCCCAACTTGCTTGCATCTATAGCAAAATCGACCATTGCTCTTCACAAAGCTAGGCTTTGGAATTGCAAAGGCCGACTTGCCCTTCTTGGGGATATAGCCCAATCCCTCTTTGTTAAGAGAACCTTTGGCTACCCAAGCACTTTAGCAAGCGGGCCTCACCACCATAGGCTTTGCCTAAGGCATGAGTGAGCTCATCCACCTCCTTCTTGAGGGTCTCATTCTCTACCATTAGTGTAGTATCACAAGTGAAGCCATCACTAGTAGTGGAGATAGAGTCGGTGGTGGTGGTGGATGATGTGCTACAAGAAGGGTTAGCATTTGTCATGATGATAGGTTGATAAAATGACTCATCAATGATGTCACAAGTAAGACCTATATCACATGATGCAATCACCACTTTCTTTGCTTGTTGCTCAAGTAGAAGTGAGTGAGTTTCTTTAAGCTTAGAATGAGCATCACCAAGCTTCTCATGGTCTACCACTAGATTCTCATGAGTGGTCATAAGCTCACCTAGGGCTTTCTCAAGTATTTCTACCTTCATTGAAAGCTTCTTGCACTCCTTTTCCTTGGCAATAGCTATATCTCTAGTTTCTTGCATCAAGTCATATAATTGATCCTTAGTTGGTTCATCATCATCATCAACATTATCAACATCGTGAGCATATTCCATCTCACTATCATCATCACTATCATCATATTGTACCTTTGTTTCCTTGGCCATGAAGCATGATGGTGATGTAGAGAATAATGAAGACTTCTTGTTGATGGCGATGGAAGCCATAGCTTTGTTGCTTGAATCTTCATCTTCATCATCATTGTCACTTTCCCAAGTGACCACAAATGCACCATTCTTTCCCTTCTTGAGTGTCATCTTGGCCTCATGCTTCTTCTTCTCAAACTTGCTCTTGTTGTAGTTCTTCTTCTTCTCATATGGGCATTCGGCTTGTAGATGCTCGGTGCTATCACAATTGAAGCACTTCCTTAGTTGTTCTTGCTTCTTGAAATTGTTTCTCTTGAAGCCTCTTCTCTTGATGAACATGTGACCCATCTTCTTCACCACAAGAGCAAGTGCCTCATCATCAATCTCAAAGTCACAATCTTCATCATTGTTTTCTTCTTCTTCAAACATTGGTGCTTTGCCCTTGGAGGATGTGGCTTGAAATGCCACGGTCTTCTTCTTCTTCTCCTCTTCCACCTTCTCATCATCTTGATCAAATTTGTCATATGTCAAGACTTCACCAAGCAAATCATTTAACTTCTTATCTTCAAGCCCATCTCTTTGTAGCATTAGCTTCAACATCTTGAAGCTCTTTGGCAAGCATATCAAGAACTTGTGACAAAAATCTTCATCTTTTGTCTTGTGCCCCAAACTCTTGAGATCATTCACAATCACTTGCAAACGATGAAACATTTCAATGATTGTTTCATCCTCTTTCTTCTTGAAGTTCTCAAACTCACTCTTGAGTCCATATAGCTTTGCACTCTTCACAACCTTGGTGCCTTCATAGGTCTCACCCAACCTTGTCCACACTTCACTTGCACGCTCCAAGTCCTTGATCCCCTCAAACACCTTTGTATCAATGCCATTGTATAAGGTGTTGAGAGCCATTCTATTGCATGTTGTATCAATGCCATTGTATAGTCATGCAAAGTAACTTGCAAGACTCTCTCTTGAATTGAACCGAGATACATGATCATCTTTCTCTTCCAATGGTCAAAAGAACTAACTCCATCAAACATAGGCGGTTTGCCCCCAACATGGTTGAACACAATTTGAGCCATCTTAACACCGTAGGATGTTAAGCCTTGCACAAAAACGGTGACCTCGGCTCGATACCACTTGTAAGGTCCTAGATGGCTAGAGGGGTGAATAGCCTATAAAAATTTCTACAAACTCACTAAGCAAACTTCGTTAGATACACAAACGGCGGAAAGCAAGTTTTGCTTAGCCTACTAGATGTTGCAAGCCTCCTATTCAAACAATTCTAGTAGGTGATCACTAGCACACACAATAGCTACCGCTAGTGATCAAGAGTTCTACCCACGGGATTTAATCTACACAAGGAGTGGTTCCCGACCGACCACACAAGCAATTCTACCCACGGGATTTAGTCTACACAAGTTGTGGTTCCCGACCAACCACGCAAGCAATTCTACTTTGCAAGAAAGTAATCAAAGTAATACAAGAGAGGGTAGGAGCTTGTTATACCAACGCGTAGAGTCGAGGTTGCCAATCACCAATAAGATGAACAATCAATCACAATCGGCAAAACACAAAGGATGATGACCAATCACCGGGAGACAAGATGAACACAATGATTTATCCCCGGATGTTCACTTGGGCACCGCCAAGCTACGTCACCCGTTGTGTCGACCCACACCTAGATGGTTCCTCGGTGTGACCCTCAAGTCACTAGCCCCTCAAGGCTCGCCCCGCAAGGCACCGCAAGACACCACTCTCAAGCGAGGTACTCAACGACACGCGCAATCCACTAGGATGCTCTTCGTGATCCCCACGAGGTGAGCTCAAACCTCTCACAAATCAACCGGAGGTGGCCAAGGACATACACCTTCTCTTGCCAACGCCTCCAACAATCTCCAAGCCGGCTAGGAGCGGTACTCTCCAAGAGTAACAAGAAATCCACCGGCTAAACCACCCACAAGTGCCACTAGAATGCTCTCAAGCAATGCAATGCACTAGGTGATCTCTCAATCTCACTTTGGATGAGCAACAAGCAAGAGAGATGAGAGGAGAGTGTTTCTCTAGCACAAAGGATGAGCAAGTGAGTAGAAATGGGCAAGAGCACCTCCCATTGCCGGCCAAGGGGCTATTTATAAGCCCAAGGCGAAATCCAACCGTTACCCTCGGGCGAGCCGATTTCAACCCGCCGGACGCGTCCCGCGGCTCAAGCGCCGGACGCGTCCGGCGCCTCCTCGCGCCCGCGATGCCCGACCGTTGGCGGCCCAACGTTCAAATCACCTCGCGTCCGGCCCGCGTCCGGCCTGCGTCCGGCGGCCCGCGTCCGGAGGAAACGCCCGCGCTCAGAAACTTTCTGGTCCGCGTCCGGCCTACGCCGGACGCGACCAGCCCGCGTCCGCCGCCCTCAGACGGCCCAGCAGCCTCGCGACGAAGCCCAAGACGCGCCGGACTCTGCACAGTGAACGGCTCGCGTCCGCCGCGTGCGTCCGGCGCGCGTCCGACGCGCGACACTCGCTCACGCCAAGTCACAATGCGCCGGACCCAAGCCCTGCGCGTCCGGCGCTGTCAAAACTTCGTTTTCAGCCCGTCGTGACGCAACTTCTCAGACATGCTATCCAACAAGTATACCAACGTAGAAAATATGCATCCATTTTTCTCGGTTATACCTTTGCCTTGAGCCCATTTTGTTCCTCCAAATGATATGAACACTTCACACCATCATGTGACCGTCTCGATCCATCGACCTCGACTTCACTTGCCCTTCACCGTGCATCGGTCCATCGGCGCCTAGTCTTGCCCGAGCTTCACCATCGCATGGTCCTTCACTCCCAAGCCTTGACTAGCCCTTCACCTTCAACACCGGTCCATGGAGCCAAGCACCGTCTTGATCTTCATCTTTGATCAAATGACACGTGTTATGCTTCATATTCAATATGCTCATCGTGTGGACAACCTTTCTCTAAATCAACCACTTAGATAAACAAGGTTAGTCCTAGGTTTCATCAATTAGCCAAAACCAAACTAGGGACTTTCAGGAGTGTAAGCCACAGCCTCCACAGTGTGCAGACCAGAATCTTTCAGCTTTTTCACATCCAATGCAGCTATTCCAGAAGCCTAGACCACAAAATACAGAGAAATTTAATGTTAACAGAGCAATGAGCCTTTTTTAATGTTTGAAGAAACTTGTTATAGTTAGTCAGCTACCTAAGTGAAGTTCAGACATACTGAATCTTGTCCAATTTTTAGACTTTACCTTGCCTACTTGGTTGATAATGTGTTGCTTCTTTTGATTTCATATACTATCTATTGTGATCAAAGACCAAATCTTATATAGATTTTTCTGCTGTGAGGTTCCTTATTCCGATGTTGTGAACATTCAGTTTTGCAGAAACTTGTAGGCTGCAGCTCTTACTTTCAGTTTCAGTTGCCGTGTCCAGCTAGGTTGCAATTCTAATGAATTTGGATATGAACTTATTCTTTGTTTTGGCTTCTATTATTTTTCTCCTTTTATTCATTCTCGAAAAAAATTACCGTTAGAATTGCATTGTGAAGTGAAGAGATGACTGTATCAGAGAAGAGATGGTAATCTTACCAATTTAGAGAAGAGGTGACTGTACCAAAACAATACAGACAACCAAACACAATCTAAGGCAAACCAGGCTAACCCAATGCAGACAACCAAACAACTAAGGGTTGGCTTAGTTGGACCAGGCTAAAGCTAGCCTGGCTTAGCCATGCTGAGTTGAGCAACAAACCAAACACACCCTTACAAATCCGCTCCTCCCCTCTTCCCTTGCGAAGAGCAAGCCTGATGGAGAGTTGGAGGCAGTATTGACAGTTCAGTAAATAATATGGATAGGAACAGAACAGAACCTGGACCTTGGAGATAACCAGTTAGTTCGTGATAACTGGCATAATGTACATTACCTTGTTGTGGAAGCATGAGCCATGATGTTACCACCAATGGGCTTGATCTGTGGTCCAGCAAACATTGCAGAGACATCCACTTGTGCTACTACTGGATTGGTGATAACCACAGCAACTCCAAACTGCCATGATCAGTCAAATCAAATTAAGAAAAGCAAACAATCATGAAGGGATATCCAGTGTCAATAGCATTTTCATTTGACTGAAAGCTAAGACAAACCATAAAGAGAAAAGACTTGCTGTTCTTGAAACAAAATAATAATAACAATTTATACGAACCTCATCAGCTAACTTCTGAAGGCTTCTCAGGAACTTAGCCATATGCATTTGCCTAGCTGATAGCTCCCCTCTTCCTGAGAAATCAGTTCTGTACAGAGCTGTGGCACTGTCAACAACCATTAGAGCAAACCTGCAAATGTAGATATTCAGATTAGAAATTCTGACCAAGCTACCTCCATAATCACTAGTCTTGATAACAAATATATACTAAGAAAGTGAGAATCAAAGAACACAGACATTGGCAGAGTAAGCAGTTGCAGTGACAAATTTAGCTGGATTCTGCATTTTCTAAAGTGATGTGATCCTGAAGCAGGACATCATGTATCCATGTCACTATGTTAGACTATGCAGAAAACACTGAATTGGTATATCCCTACATACAAACCATGGCATACAATTAATTAGCTGTCTGTAATGCAAGGTTTGATAAGATAAACATTCCATTTTATGTTTTAGCTAGTTAGCTCATATGAATCGCAACATGTCATGAATAAATTTGGGATATTCGTGTACAATGCACATAGTGTGAAGACCGGACAATACTAATGTTGTAAATAGTAGTGAGGTCCAGTTAGCTATGAGAGCTGCATTTGTATTTTAATGTCACATGGAACCATTATGTGGGTCCAAAGGATCAGTACTTTAACTAAGGCATGATCCCTTTTATTCGTAAGCAAAATATAACCAAATCAATTTTAATTTATTTACCTAGTGCACAACTGATAGCAAGTAAAGCATGCTTATGCGCTCAAAGTAACATACAATTCACATGTGGGCTCAAAACAATAAGTTGGACTTGCCTAGTCTCTATCATCATGGAAGCTGCCTCCAGCAGAAGTCTGGATTGATGACCTGTATTATAAGCTCTGGCATAAGCCAAATTCTCCAGCACATCAGCACCATTCAGCCCAAACCTAGATTCCAGTATGAGCATGCTTAGCGATCAAATTTACCTTACAATAATTAAAAAAAAAAACTGCAGCTAAGTTATCACCTATCAGCTATCTGCAGGAGCCTTTGTGGTCTGAATGTACCATCTGCATCCATGTACAGAGCCTTTCCTTCACCACCACCTTGATCCAATGGAAGGTGTAACGTAAATTGTTTAAATATTTTACACCAATAAAAAAATGGGAAAAGCCAAGACGGGGTTGATAGAAGAGAAAACTCTCACCTGACACGTAACACAAAGGGTGTGACACAATTGAGTCTTTCCAGAGCGGAACTCGCCATATATCTCTGTGATAGATCCTGTTTCTATCCCACCTGTTGCAGGTATGTCATAAAAGAACGCTAAATCACTGTGAGTAACTAGTACAAGTTCTGCAGGAGAAGTAAGATAATGAATCTACAAGCTTATTACCCTCCAAGATCTTATCAAGCTCTCTTGATCCAGTTGTAACTTGAATAATCTCCAGCCGCTGCGCATGTAGTTGGCTAGCACTTGTAAAACCCAGTGGTACTATCTTGGATGCTGCAAAAGGTTTGTAGACAGTGATGAGTTCAACAGTGCCCAAGACAACTTCCCTACAACATATCCTCAATACAGTTTGAATGCATAACAGTCCCATATTACTCACCTGCTTCAATTATCTTGTCAACTTTAGCTTCACTTATTCCTTTAATCTGTAGAAGATCTTTCCTTGGAGTGTAAGCCACAGCCTCCACAGAGTGCAGACCAGAATCTTTCAGCTTTTTGACATCCAATGCCACTATTCCAGAAGCCGACCACAGATTACACACAAATTAATGTTAACAGAGCAATGAGCCTTTTTAATGTTCGAAGAAACTAGTTATAGTTAGTCAGCTACCTAAATGGCACTTAAACAAGGGTATAGAAACAAATTACAAAATACAATCATAAGAGCCTTTGCTATTGTATATATTGACTACTATTGAAGAACACTATGTCCTCAGGCAATGAACTGCAATTGTGGCATTTATCAGTTAACAAGCCAATATAGTTCAGGCAACAAATTCCTCATTTTCAGAAAGTGTTTGCAAAGGGAAATTATTTGAGGCGAATATAATCCAGGCAACAATGAACTGCAATTATGCTTCATTTTTACAAGCAGATCTCAGAAGCAACTACCCAAGAGCCTAGATATATTCCAGTTAAAAGCACATCATCTCAGGACAGCAATGATGAATGTACTAAACGTTGGCACTGTTTATTACTAAAAATTGTGCAATCCGTGGTAGAAAGGACCAAGCAGACCCCATTCCTGTGAAGTGGCGAATTATCAAGAACCTAGGATTTCGCAAGTCGCAACCAAGAATCTGCGGCGACAATGCCAATTCAACCACGCACGAACTGGAAGTTCCAGAATCGCTCACAATCTACCAAGTGCGGAACAAACGATTCAAGAACCACCCATTTGTTCGGCCAACAACCCAGCCCACCCGAACCCGCGACGAAGCCCACCTCCATTCCTCACTAGTGCGGCCGGAGCCTCAACAAATCCTCCACCTCGGAAACGCCGCCCATTCCGGGGCATCGCGAGGGGCAACAACACAAGAACCGTACCAAGCAAGAATCCGCGTAGGGTTTGTGCGGGGGCCGAGGGGACCGGGATCCGTACCTAGAGCTGCTCGATGGGGGACGGCCCGTGCTCCACCTCCTCCTGCTCCGCTCCCGCCGCCTCCTTCTTCTGCTGCGCCGCCGCCGACATGGCCTTCTTCACCTTCTCTCACCTCACATGGCGGGCGGGAGGCTGGGAGGAGGGTTTACTGGACCTCACGTGGGCCTCCGTCCAATGGGCCAGCCAGTGGCCATCGGCCCACATTTGATTGAGGCCCATAAGGCCCAGAAGGCCGGGAGGCACGCGGGCGGCCCATATACACCGCGCCGCCGTCGCCTGTGTTCTTCTCCGCTTCAACTTTCTCCGCAAGCAGAAAAGAGTTCTCACGAGGCGGCGAGGTCCTCCTGCTCGATCCAGCGCCCGCCGCCCGCCGTCACCGGAGTCGCCGACGCCGTCGCGGACCGAGAGGATGTTTCTCACGAGGTGAGTGGCCGGTTCCGGATCCCTCTGTAGTTCTGTCCTTTGGACCCTCTGGATTTGGTCTGCCGGCGGCGCGGCGTGTGCTGATGCGGTTGCATTTTGTGCAGGACGGAGTACGACCGCGGGGTGAACACGTTCTCGCCGGAGGGGAGGCTGTTCCAGGTCGAGTACGCCATCGAGGCCATCAAGGTGAGAATGAGATCCGCCCTCTCGTTGATGTTTCCTTTCGTGGCGGTCTGGCGGAGGGGCGGCGTGATGTATCCGATTGAATCTGAACTGTGGGAATGCCGAGATGTGGAGTGCCTGTGCGGGATGGTGGGGATTTTTGTGAGGATGATGCTAGATTTGTGGGGATGGCTGTTGTTGCGTGCGCTCAAATATGAAAGGGCGCAATTTGGGGGTTTTATGATTTAAAGATTACAGAATTGCTGGGATTTGTGAGTTAAGGGTGTCATCTGATGAAGTCAGGAGTATGGTTCACTCAATCTTACTATAGTTGAGGGTCTGGGATTGTGGAAGGTTTGTGGTTCTGTGTCTTGTCAATTTCAGCTTGGTATGTATGGCATGCTCTTTTCTCCTTAAGACAACCGGATTGGCATTGTGTTATTAAGCAGAAAAAAAAGTAGCCGAAGAACAACCACTTGCACTCAAGTACAGACACAAACAAGTACTGAATTCTGTGTGATATGCCAGGCCTTTACTTGTGAAGATTTATGTAGGTTTTCTGTGAACGTCATGCTTATGTTGTTGTTCCCTTTTCTCTTGCAGTTGGGATCCACTGCGATTGGGTTGAAGACAAAGGATGGCGTTGTCCTTGCCGTTGAGAAACGTGTGACCTCGCCACTGCTGGTACTTAAGTTACTTTTCCTTCCTCTTAGTTGGTATTAGTGCTTGATTGTATGGTGGCAAACATTGGGATGTTAAATTGGGAACAAAACATTACTTGCTCACCAAACGTCTATGATTGAATTCTCGTGACTTCTTATACAAGTTTCTCTTTCACAAAGTTGTGTGGCCCCTCATTCTACTGCAGTTTTTTTTAAAATTTTTTGGCAATATTTTAACCTATAGTTGATGCAATCTTAGAGTTTTGAACTCAACTTTTGCAATTTTGTGCTATGATAACAGGAATGGTTTTATCAGAGGATATGGCAGCTCCACTTAGCCTCTGGTTTTCGCTATAGGTTGTTTCATGTTTAAATTATTAATGAATTCAGCTTTCCTTTGCTCTTTGATGTTATAGGAACCAAGCAGTGTGGAGAAAATCATGGAAATTGATGAGCACATAGGCTGTGCCATGAGTGGACTTATTGCTGATGCTAGAACGCTAGTCGAGCATGCTCGTGTTGAGACCCAGGTACATTCCAGTGTTATATTCATATTATTTATATGTTTGCGAGCTTTATTTGTTAAATCTAACTTGACTCGTTAACATCCAGAATCATAGGTTCTCATATGGGAGCCAATGACTGTAGAATCTTCTACACAAGCTATCTGTGACTTGGCTCTGCGCTTTGGCGAAGGTGATGAAGAGTCAATGGTTAGCCTCGTTTATGTTGCTATACTACCTCCAGAACGCAAGAAACAAGATTAATGGGCCACTTTTTTCCTTGAACTTCATTCAAAATATAAGATGGGCTTGCACCAGTATTTTTGTTTGCTGCATTCTAAATTATGATTGATGGTTGCCTGCTTATATTTTCAATTATTCTGACTGGGGAAAATTGAATCCAGTAGAACATTTAGGTGTTCTGGTCAGCCCTGTTACTCCCGTGATGAATATGAAAAGAGATAACAGACACTACTGACCATTTTGATATGCCCAACCCACTACTCTAGTTTTCGCAGCATTTATACAGCCATTTTTGTTAAGGCTCAGTTACCAAAGGTGAAAACTTTCCCCATTTGCCAACCATTTTGATATGGCCAACCCACTACTAGTTTCAACAGCATTTACACTGCTACAGTTTCCTGCATCACACATATACTTCTATATTTCCATCCAAATAGCTCATAGAGGGGTGTGCTAAAGTCATAATCACTTCATGTCGTGGAGTGGTCATTCTGATGTACTTATTTGTTTGTGCAGTCACGGCCATTTGGAGTCTCTCTCCTAATTGCTGGACACGATGAGAATGGACCTAGCTTGTAAGTGCTGATCCATTTGGCTCACTGAACTGGATTTCCTTAAACTGCTGTCTTTAGAATCCATGTTTTTCATAGACCTGGGAGATTTAGTTCTTTTTTCTTATGCTAAATCATTGTACTGTAATACATTGATTTTTTTTTTTGTTGACTTTCCTTAGACTTTAGGCTGTCGTGATATGGTGGGTTGCTTTACTTCTGTTTTCTTCTGTAAAATCATTTTACTGTCATCATATCATGCATTGCAATTGCTTTTTGTTGGATCTTTTTAGATTGTCATGGTAAATACTATTTTCTAGTGGATATCTCTTTGGTTCAGAGTATGCCAGTATGGACTTACCATTTGTTCGACTCACATGAACTATGGTTGTCTGCTAGGCGGTTTTGTTTTACTTGGGTCATTGTGTGTCCTTGACAGGGAAATTAAAGTAGAGTTCCTGTAAAATAAGGAAAACAGAAAGTCATGGAACTTGTGGCCAAGATTGTTCCAATGGTTATCTACATCATGCATTGAACTGAGTTATTTGCTTTTGTAGTTAAGCCTTTCCATTCTGTACATGTGTGGACTAGTCTTTACTTGTAAGCATAAGTGATATATAAAAAGGTAAAATTTGAGAAGTAGTAATGTCCACTGGAGTTTTATGTACTCATGTTTTATACTTCATGATTTGATCCATATGTGTATAGTTTTTTTAAGTGGAAAACTATTTGTGCCCTGCTTCCCAGTGAGTCTTAGGGGAAATTCTTCATCTACCACTGGAAGTTTAGCCAAGTCACAGACATAAGTATTCGCTATATACATGTTGGCTGAGCCATATATTTTTATTTTAGGTAATGTAATATTGTGTGGACTGTGGAGACCAGGCACCTATAACAGACCCCTTTGTATATTTTTGCTCATTTTGTAATCATAGCATCCTAATCTCTCTATGTTGTGAGGCAAAATTTTTTTTTTTTTTCATGATCAATGTCACAAGGCCACTGGACTTCTTCTCATGGTTGGCGGCCATCTGTGTGCTGCAGGTACTACACGGACCCATCTGGAACCTTTTGGCAATGCAATGCAAAGGCAATTGGATCAGGCTCTGAAGGAGCTGATAGCTCCTTACAGGAGCAGTACAACAAGGTATAGGTTCAAGATAAATGCTAAGCTAATAAACAAATTGTACAGTTCTGAAGAGATATTCTCCCTTTGAACCCTAGTCATAAGAAGTACCTACCAAAGCACATTATGTCTTTGTCTTGTAAACTCAACCCAGCAAAAAAAGCACCCTAGAACATTAGATTAATTGCAATGCTGCTTAGAACTTTGAATAAGCTACTTACAGAATGGCATCACAAGAATTTGCTCCACAACGATAAAAATGGGAGGGTAATATTCCTCCATTATGACTGTCAAACAAAAATGTGAAAGTGTATGCATACTGCAATGTGATAGACCCCTCAAAAAAAAAAAAAAAAAAAAAAAAAACTGCAATGTCATAGAGCATATCCTTAAAAAAAACAGTGTTGGTTATTGCATGTGTGGAAGAAAATCGATAGTAATACCTTGCTGATATCTTTGTGCAGGAACTGACCCTTGAGGAGGCAGAGACCATAGCCCTTTCTATCCTGAAACAGGTTATGGAAGAGAAGGTATGGCGTGTCAAAAACTCCATATTCCATCACTCGGGTCCTTGAACCATCCATCCAAATGTGAAATTATTGTCTCTTGTTCTAAACAGGTGACCCCAAACAATGTCGATATAGCCAAGGTTGCCCCCAAGTACCACCTCTACACCCCTGCCGAGGTTGAAGCTGTGATCGCGAGGCTGTAAAACACTTCTCAATTCTTGAAGCATGGACATCTTGATGCGGGCCTATCAGGCATCAGCCCAGTGTGTGTTGCCATGTTTGTCACCATGCTTCAGTTCCACAAGGGCAGTTCATGATAGATTGATTTGCAGTCCAGCTGGTTCAGTGGTTTAAGTAGCTTTGAGAACTTTGTACTGCCAGAAAGAATGTAGACTTTTTATGGATCCTACTTCAGTTTCTTTTCTTTGGACAATTAGTTGAGCTCTTGACGTCTTGACTGGTGTTGCAGTATGCAATTTCCAGCGGTGTGTGAATGCCTGTGGTGGTGCTGGCCACATCTGGTGCTTTTCAAGCGTAGGGTATTTTTGGTTTTCTGGCGTTGGCACGACAGAGTTTGGTGTGCCCAGAAAATTTGGCATCCATTTAGTTGAAGGCAAGAAAATGCCGTGCCCAAACAAATTTTGGCATGTCAAACTACAGTAAAACAGCTAAGCTGTGGCAGGTATTCTAAATTTGGAAAATAAAAATAAAAGTATGTAGAAAAAAACTGGATCCTGATTGAGCTTGGTATGGGCTGCATTCTTCTGGGCCTTCAGATTTCATCTAGTCAGGCCCATCATTTGCATGATCGGCCCTTCCCCTCCTTCGCCGTTTACCCTTCGGTTGTTCCGCCGGCAGCCGCCGCTGCTGCTGGGATGCTACGCGGTTGCGGTCTCCGTTCCCGCACGCCCTTGCCTCGTCTCCCTCCACTGCCTCCTGTCACTCTTATGACGCTGTCGGCCGCCGCACTCTCTTCTGGGTTCTGGCCCCTTCGTCCGCCGCCAAACCTAGGCGCAGGTGTCCAACGCCGCCGCGAATCTGTCCCACCTCCCAACCTCTGGGCCCTCTCCAAGCCCGATGTCGTGCTCTCCTTCACGGAGAGCACCCCCGGCATCTTTGGTTCTTATTAGGCGGTGCTTGACCGGCAAGTCAATTTTGCCAAATCATTGGAGATAACTTTTTTGTCCCCTCTATATTGATTTGGGAGTTGGCAAACTCCATATTCGCCAAACAAAAATGCAAAACAGTTAGTGGTGCTCTAATTAAGGTTCGTTTATGAAAGCTCTTCCGAAGAAGCCAGAGCTGTTTTTAGAGCCGACACAATTTATGGGAGGTACAAAACGGCTCTAAATTCTTCTTTTCTCACTTCAAACAGCTCCAAATGGCTAATCCTCTAAATCGTTTGGCAGGACTCCCGTAGAGGAGATAAAGCCCTACCAAAGAGGGCCTTAGAACCTTCTTGCTAGGTTGAAAAAATTAGTATACGAAGCTCAATATTTATATTTTAAATACCTGTTCAGCCAAAGAATATTTTAATAGAGAATATGTTTTATGGTTAATCTAATGATATTTTTTTATAGTAAATCTAATGATATTTACTCAGTGTTATAGATACTAATATTTGTCTTATACAAAGTTGGTTTAACCTAGAATTTATTTGAGTCATCAGAATTATTATCTTTTCTACGGAGTCAGCACCCTTTTTTTGTGAACTGTCGCTGGCACACTGTCGGAGAGCATGCAGCAGCAGACACTAGACAGTGTACCGTACAGTATAGTTAACTTGGCCCAGTCACCTATAAATTCTGCCACGTGCGTCGCCAGTCCTTCTGAGCAACAATCTTTCTTTTCTGATGATCGCAATGCACAGGCGGACGGCGCAGGAGCTGTGACCACACTCTCCGGTCCAGGCGGTCCAGCGTCTCGGCATGCATCATGCATGCTCTGACACGGGGAACCGGCACGGCCACAACTGGTCAAACATATGTACTGGAGTACATGCCACGATCTAATAGTTCGAGAACCAAAGTTTACGCCACACGGCTTAAAAGTATATACTGTATTACCCTTACATAGGAGTATATGATATGATGAAATATGATGTATGGATGGGCTACATATACTGCGTACATACTACAATAGAGTGGCCGGTGCACGTCCTTTACGGCTATGGAATTGTATTTGCGTGAAGTATGATTCTTTTTTAAAAATAAAAAAAGGCGAACTTAAGAATCTTGGCCCAAAGACTATATTTAAAGTCTTCTTTCAAATCATGACCTACTCTGTACATCTCTGCTAAACGTAACACTGGCTCACGGATACATGGATGAAACAAATAAAGTGCACAATCTGTGTGACAAGAGGTGCCTACTTGGCTGCTTCCTTCTCAATAAAATATCATCTAGTTTCTCTTATATTGATCTTCTTTTTAAGCGAGGAATGGTTATAAATACTAAGCAATTTGTCTATGAGGAGAATTGTCCACAAGAATGTATTATTTGCACATTTGGTGAAGAATGTTAAAAAATCAGCTCTATATATATAGTGTTTCTCTTCATCGGCTTGTGTTGAGCACGTTATTGCTTAGGATTGTATTATTGTACTTATGACTAATACTCCTACATGGAAGCTCTCTTTTCCTAACAAAATATATTTATGGTTCCGTTAGGTGCTTTTTTTAGAAAGAAAAAATGGTGGAAGCTTTGCAATACGCGAAGCACCACCACTCACCTTGCTCCAATAGGTTATGACATCTATACATTGGAAGTTGGACGAACTAAAGATGGGGAAAGGATAAACTACGATTATACAACATAAGTGCACATTTTGCGTTCATAATGTAGAGACTAGAGAGTGATGCTAATTTATTGTTTCTTACATGGCATTACCCTATTTGCCTGAGAAAAATACACTTGCCTAGTCTCTACAAATACAAAAATCGCTAGGTTCAA